>JAMXBB010000009.1:106187139-106525435 GCA_024138015.1 Lumnitzera littorea | reverse complement strand
TAACTAAGCTCAAACAAACATTTGCTAACCTTAATATTGAGTTCTACTTAGCTTTATTTTGTAAAAGTTCCAACCTTTACCTAAAATTTTCAAGTTTGTTAAGCTTAATTTAATATTTTGACTAATTTTAAATACTTTTTACTCTCAAATGTCATTTTAACTAATTTTAGCAAACTTTACTTTACTTTACTTTACCATTCCAATACAATAAATAGTATTTTTCAATTTATACTCAATTTATACTCCATCTAAATTTGCTTTACTACTTCAAGCTTCCAATTCTTCTTCCAAGTGTTTCCTCTAACTTATTCTTGATTAAAGTTTCAAACTTGATCCTCAACCTTAGTTGTAGTGCCCATAAGAGTTAGGATGAAATTTAAAAGGTTGTGAAAAAAGTCAAGCTGAGAGTTTTAAACTAGAAGTTTTATATTAAATTGGATTTATGATGAATTAAAGAAGGCTTGTTATTCTAGTTGCTAGGTTCTTGATTCAAGTTCCTTATTGAGTACGATTTAGACCTCAAGATTGGATTCAAACTTATGAACATGGTTTAGACTTTAAGTTTAGACTTGGACTTTGAAATTGTTTCTAGTTTGGCTTTCAAGTATGTAACACTTAGTTGTTTGCTTGTGTTTACTAGGACTTAGTAAGTAAACCGAAATAAATTATATTTGGCTTAATTGAACTTGATTACTGATTATGCTTAGTCTGCTCATTCTAAGAGCCTATAGTGGCAAATTCCTAAGAGGAAATTGCTAATCATATATAAGGTTTCCTTAGTTGACTCATATATGGGACAATGTAATTAGAAAACTAAGTTTCAAGGACCCTGGACTCTAGGCATAAAGAATTTAAAGGAATCCTTTAAGTTATGGATACTTATAATCTTATGGAGGAATACATGAAAATTTTCAAAGCCAAATATGTATTACAATCATTATTATTATCTAATTTTGTAGTGCTCTTTTGTATTGGTTAGGTATAAGTATTCACCAACTCCATCTTTCATCAATTCCACTAACCCCATGAGGAGAAAATTGGTACAAGATAGAGTTCTCAAATATTTATACCTATCAAATATAGGTAGTTGTCGAGTCTGATTTTCGGTTTTCTTTCTTCAGTTTCATTTCCCACTTCCCGATTAATACTAAACCTAAATCCATTTAGCATTAATCCTCGACTAAAAAAAATGAGAAATTTTGGGTTTTTATTTTTAAAATAAATTTGGAGTCGTTACCCAACCGAAATCGAAAAAAAAAAAAAAAGAAACCGTAATCAATTTAGTGGATTAACTGTGATTTGGCTATCAATCTTCAATTTCAATTTCATACAAACCAGAAGAATCTGAATCTAAAAGCCAACCTATTAAATCCTAACAAGTACTACTATATATTTATCGAAATTGGGTTTATTTTTCTAGATTATCTTTTTTCTAATATTTTAAACAAAAAAAAAACCAAAAGAAAATATATAAAAAAAAAAAACCTAAGTTCCTACAGATTTTATCGTCGCCGCAAAAGTACCTACATATCTACTAGTTGAGATCAGACGACCGTAGTTCTTTTTGAAAATTTTAGTGTGTTGGTTCTTTTTAATTTTTGAAAACTGACCAAATTTACGTATTCAATTAATTTAGTTTATTTAAAAAAAATCTAAATGGGTCATAACTCTTGAGTATTCTTATTTTATAAAAAACGCTCTGACAATCCTACTTTTTAAAAAGGGTATTTTATTAATTTTTATTTAAAGAAAAAACCGACTCTTTACGTGATGAATTCTTAAACAAGACCAAATCCTAAAAAAGAACTAATCCTAACAATCCCCTAAACTAACATATATAGGTATAAATCTATATTAATGCTATCAAATAAACACTTACTTAAATCAACACTTAATTTATAAGAAAACTAATGTTAGAAGGAACACCTAAGTTAAAAATATATATATATACAAGTTTATATATTTTTATATCTCTAATTATTAAACAATCCCCTACCTAAATAAAATCATATCATATAATATACTTGATATCTATAAGAAAACTAAAAAAAAATCTCCTAATATATATATATATATATATATATATATCTTATATATACAACCTTATATGACCAAGGATTTAAAAATAATAAAATATGATTATAATAATAAATAAAAAAAATTTAAAGCAACCGAACCGGATTTGAGCGATTCAATAAAGGAGCAGTGACTTGCGTCCAATGCATCTCATGTGTATACTACAGACGTTGATGCAGCAGTGTGGAGAGAGAGACGTCGCACGCCCTGGATCTGCAACTGAAGTCGCACAGTATTCGTAGTGATAGTGGCTTAGCGTGTGTTTACTGATACTTGGGGTGTACGTCAAAGCATTCAACAACGAAAGATTAGTTAGTCAGAGACGTGCTGGAAGTAGGTATGTATCGCGGCGCTGGTTAGTAGATTCATGTGTCGTCGGTGTTGCGCTTTTCTAGTGTGTAGCGTCGCTGTACGCGAGTCTGGTGAATCGGCCTCCTTGGGCGCTGCAGTAGTGTTGCGCCAGTGCGTGTGATCGTAGTGTGCTACCGTCGCTTGTAGTGTGTTCGGCGTAGGGTGTGTTCGTACGGCTGATCGGAGTGCCTGCTGCTCATCGCTAACTCGTGAGCTACAGTTGATGCTCGACGTTGGTCGTGTTGAAGATTTGTTGGAGTTGTGTCGAGCACGCTGTGGATTGAGCAAAGTCTAATTAGTGAAGGGTCAGTATCCGTGTTAGGTTAGTGGACGTGTTGTGTTAGTAGACGTGTTGGATCAGCAAACGCGGCGTATCGCGCGGTAGCGTGTGAGTGTGGTGCAGATTCTAGCATTGGTGAGATGTTGGGTTGGCATACGATGAATGGGGGCTGACGTTGGAGATATGGTCTGGTGTGTATGGCGTATGTAGCTTGCTCGTGCACGGGAGTATGTTAGATTGTTGTTGCTAATTAAAACGTGATCCAGGCATGCATGTATGTGCAGGCGGTGGTCTAAAGTTAGTGCAATAGACATTTGTTGTTGGCTCAATCGGTGAGGTTAGGGCTTGTTGATTCATAGACAGACGTCATGGAGTGTTCGGCCAAATGTGCTGACTAAAATTGGTCGATGGAGTTTTGGCCGTAAGCGATTGCGGGATCTGCCTGATGATAAATCGTACGTAAGGGTTAGTTTCTTGTTGATGGATATGCGTCAGGGACTGCCTTGAGTTTGGTTAATGAAGGATTTTCAGTTTATTTCTGGAGTATATGTTTTTTAAAAAAAATCCCTCTTCCTTTATCTCGTATGATCCGAATTTATAAACTCCGAAACAAATTTTTTGTTTCGATTCGTGTCTAATCAAATATGAATCTCATAAGTCTTTATCACATTAAATTTAAGAGATTCATTGAGATTTAAAATTAGATTTTAAAAAAGAAAACAAATCTTTTGTTTCAATTCGTGTCTAATTAAATATGAATATCATAAGTCTTTATCACATTAGATTCGTTGAGATTTAAAATTAGATTTTAAAAAAGAAATCGCAATGGAATGAATTAAAAGATAAAAGACATATGCATGTCTGACGAGATTCAAACTTACAACTTCAAACTAAATCCAATTCATTACTCTAATACATGTCCATTAGGCCATTAGCCTGTTAATTTTTAGTACAATTAAATTGTACTTAAAACACGCGACTCTTTAAAATAATTATTTAATCTAAGCTAAAACTAAAACTATTTATCCATAAAATAATTTACTACTTAAAAAATCTTTTATTATAATTCTTCTTTTCTAATATTTTTTTTTTATTTTTATCATTTTTTTCAATTTTTTATTTTTTATTTTTTTCTTATTTTTGAGTTAAGACCCTATTTAAAAAAAGAACTAAAACTATAACTATTAGAAGACAAAAATTGAGTATCTATAATAACGTTATAAAAAAAATATGGTAATACTGATTGGAATACATATTAAACTCTAAATTAAGGCAATAAGTGAGCCTAGCTACTCAAGCTCGACTCATTTTAAGCTCGATTCGTAAATAAGTCAAGATTAAACTTAAGAAAGAACTTGTTTATCGAAACTAGCTGAGCTCGAGTTTCTATTAGAATCATAAATCAGCTTGTGATTAAGCTTATTTATACTGTTAATAAGTTGGATTGTAAGTAAGCTCGTAAATAAGCTTATAAATAAGCCTACAAGCCAATATATTATACTAAAGGCAATATTACATTACAAAAATAAAATATAAAAAAAAATACTTAAAGAAAAGAATAACAACTTTCCAAAAAGTTCGTTGATGATTCTGATTCGTCGCGACTTTTAGAGTTTAGTTATGATATTAGGAGTATTTAATTATGATTACCATGTGATTTATGTGAGACTCATACTTATATGATTATGTTTGATAATCGATTTAAGGCGTTTGAGAAGATAATACTTATAGGCCAAAAACTTGTAAGGGACTTCGAAATATTAGTCAAAGAGTTCCCCTAGGCTCGGAATTTAAAATATATAATAAAATATTAAAAAGATAGCTAAATCAATAGGAATTTACTATATATTTTATAATTATCAACAACATACGAAGCAAGTCTCAAAAATTAACAAACACTTAGAAATAAATAGGAGTAAAATAAATAATATTGTATATAAAATAATATATAAAAGACACATATATAAATACATTAGGTATAATTATTGTGTCAATGTGTGTACCCTTATCAAAGTTAGAATATAAGCCAGAAACCCTTAAACAATAACTTTTATCAAAATACTAAGTCAAAACCTGAATCAGAAACTACTAGCAACAACTTATACTAAAGATAATAGAAAAAGGCGAGAATGACACATGAGGAAAATAAACAACAATATATAGGTAAGTGGGATTAATACTTCACAGTATTTTAGAGTATTATTTTAGAATATCTAGAGACTTTGGTATGTATTTGCTTATGATTGTAGTTAATTGTTTATACGTGTGCATTGCTTATGTTTGAAATTCAATTTACTATGATGAGAGTTGAGCTCCATGTTATGATTATCTCATGAATATTATTATGCTGAAATTCTCTAAGCTTGGTTAATCATCTTAAAAATAAACTAACTTAAATTCAGCTTAATATTTAACCTAATATACGTCGCAACCCACTAAAGGTAACAGCTAAGATTCTCGAGGCAAACACGGATCCCCTTCGATAATGATAGTTGAAATGGTCATTTTCCTACCTTAATCGAACTAAGTAATAAGAGAAAAGGTTGGGGGTTGTAGTTCGAAGGTAGTCATAGGAGAAAGGTGTTCTTTATTACACAAGCCTTAGTTTAATTCCAATCCGCAAGTACATGGCGTCAAACTCCTTGACCTAAACTAGAGCCAACATAATTTCTTCAATCTCACAATGGACCAAATAACATTGTGCGATAATATTTGTTTATACATGCATTACATCTAACTAATTTAGTTGAAAACTTTGTTTATGGTATGCTGAATACATACTTCCATCTCTATCCTATTTACGAAGCAAGTTTTCACTTACTTCTCTATAGTTTGTTTTTTAGGTTCAAAATGATACTACAAAGTACTGCATCTAAAACCAAAAACTATAGCAAATGGGATTAAGGAGTGAGAATTAAGGAGAAGTCAACTGAATTTTTGTTCTTATTATTGACTTTATTTCTAACTACAAAGAAAACTACCCGAGTTTTCTCAAGGAGCTTGCTAGTTTTCGATTTTTTGGTCTGTATACTGAATAATGTGTACTTGTGGGTTTTACACATACTCTTTTGAAAAGTCAAACTTCGAGTTTACTTATCGGTTATTTTCAAAAAGTATTTCACAGATTTCTATCGTATGGATATCAAACTGAATACTTCAAAGTAGTAAAATTGAGTATGCCTAATATAAACTAGATTTATGATAACAACTATAAAGTCAATTTTTATATTATAATTATTCACACGACAGAGCTGTTACAACTTTACCTTTTCGAGACGTAACACAATTAGTGCCACACAAAGGGACACTAATGGTGATCACTACATGCATTATAAAAATACATATAATGATTTATAATGTTTGGACTATTGCATTATAAAATGACAACTACTTTTAGATTTTATTGACTTTATTATTTTCCTTCCTTATTAGTTCATATGGAAATAGTAGTAGGACATTATTTATCTTTGACATTGTATTTCCTTGTAAAAAGAGTAGTACTCACGTGCACATCTTCTCCAAGTAAATGAAGAAATTGTCTATTATTTCACTTTTATGAGATAATACCAACTAATTAATTATTGTTTTATATTAGTTATGTGCTCTAAAAAAATAACAAAATGAAAATTGCAAATGATGGTCAGTATATAAATAATAATGATAATAATAATTTCCATTCAATGGTCCAAGAATTAAGAACTAAACTCATGGAACCCGATGGATCTATTCACCCAGCATAAACCACCCCAATAGAGACCGATCTCTATTCATCCATTTCTAGACCTGTAACCCATTGATTCACCATAAATCGGGTCGGGTTGCATCCCTTGCTCTTGTCTAGATTCAATTTACAGTTGATTCAATGAATTTTCATTGATTTTGTTTGACTAAATGTGCGTGGAAAAGGCTTTTACATGGGAAATAACACATAATTTCATAGGTTATTAACATTATTATTATGGCAACTAATAGTGCTTATGCTCGCTAGTGGATATATCAAATATGATAATCATAAATAGATATAAGCTACACTTTTTATTGTTAAGAGTCAAATTCATTTCACCCAATTTAAGATACAACAATACCGTGTCTTCTTCTTTTTCTTTGACAGAAAAAAGATGCTCTTAGTGATTAGCGTTCATATATTGTCTAAGGTTTAGTTTCCTGATCCTTGTCTAGGATTCCGTTGGGGTACATAGGAAATTCACCAAAAACCCACCAGCTTGTCGGCCAATGCGAAAAAGTTTCCTCAACGTCGAAGCAGCCGCATCGTGTACCTTTTGGTAGGTCCCACATCCCTCCTTTTTACGAGGATTGTCCTACGGCTACCAGACAACCACACGTGCACATGGACATCAGTGTAACATTTCTTCATGCCATGTAAATTATGTGATGAAGAAAACTAAGTAAATTTAACTACTTAATTCACGTTCCAGTAAAAACCCGTTTGTTTGGTTACATTAATAATTTTATTCTATCCTCGTTCATTATTATAAAAGAGATATTACGGGTTCCGTTGTGTTTTAAACTCACAATAATAATTTTATAGTAAACCCTTATTATATGAAATATTGAATTTCCAATCATTAGTAAAACTCAAATACTCTTATAAGAGAGATTAAATATGCGTTTGATATCAATTATAACTCTATTTTATTTTTCCATAATATTTATTACATTATAGTTTTATCCCATTTAGTGAATTAAACAAACTGTAGGTCTTTAAGCTTTTTTTTTTTTTCCTTTTTTTGGCTAACTACATCTTATATAACTAAAGGAAGAGGGATTCGATCGTATTCCATATCAAGAGGGAACTAGAAGTGTGCAAATTAATTTTGATTCGCAGGCTGACATGTTTAATAAATTAAACATGATATTGAATATTTTATACAATTTAATGCCTTAAAATTATGCGAATCAAACACTATTTTAATAAATATCAGAGAGACTTCCTTCACAAAAATTCTATTAAAAACCCTAGAATGTTTAATTAATGAAAAATATAAGAGGAAACGTTTTTCGTGAAATATATAATGGAGGAAGCTGTTTCTGTTTCCAATGCGGCTGTTACGTTAAATTCAATGTACATTAACGTCGAAAATCCTCGTGCGGGTGACATTTCCAAATATTTAAATCATTTATAAACGTGGCTCGAGATAATTATATACTCTTCCCCACGTGCGTCTGCTGGTCCTACTTTGGTAAAGTGAAAAGTTTTATGAGGTCGTGGCTTGTAATTATGTGGATTAATTGCGTATAGACATGTAAATAGTAGGATTTTTTATGGTTTTATTTTTATTTTTATTTTTTTTAGGGTATATGTTCAGTATTTTATCTCATTCTTTATTTATAATTCTTTAAATTTAGATTATTAAATTAATTATGAATTCCACGATTTAAATTTTAAAAAATCTAAATTAATGATAAGATAAAGAACTAAATTGATCCTATTAAAATAACAAATAATACCACAAAAGCTTCGATAAATTATAACTTATCTCTAATAATATTATTCTATTAAAATAGTAAACTAATGCATTAAAATTTTTATAATGATCCATGACAATTTTTCGATTAACATGATAGGTTACATGTTACAAATTTAATGGTTTTTGTTTTTCTCTTTTATCAATCATTTAGTACTAAGGAAAACTTCAACGATATTACGACGCTGTTTAAATTAATTAGTAGCATATAAATTTTAATAAAATTTCAATATATGTCAAAGAAATATAATAACTTTTTAAAAATTAGATATTATTATTTGTAATTAAATATCATTTATCAATTCATGTTATGCTTTAATATATCTTTTATATATTGGAATATTTTTGGGTCATCCAATCAATCGGGTTTTGTACGATGGAAATATCAAAACCGTAAATATCGCCGTAAATCTTTGAAGATTTACTTGGGGTACGACCAATCAAGCTGACTGTTGGACTCCCAAAATTATTAAGTTATGATGCAAAAAAAGTACCGACAATTCAAATAAATAAATGTAACTGTCCATTTCATCTTCGGTTACGTAAGAATTAATGTAATAGATATTAAATTAGCTACGCAATGGATTATTTCCCATTACAAGAATCTGAATCATCTTAATCTACCTTTCACTTGATTTACAAATAATTGATTTGAGATTATCCATATTTTAAAATATATTATAATATCATCGTATCGTTACTTATAATTAATAGTATCCATTTTCTGCGATCATAAAAATTTCTTTGACAATTCAAATGAATTTATAATTAAATTAGCAAACAATCTAAAAGCTCAAATTGAATAATCATTCCACGTGAAAACCTAAGAATAACTTGACTCGAAGACATCATGTGTGGTCCCCGATGGCATTCAACATGCATGTGTACTTACTTGTCAAATGTATAAATAACATGCTCATGCATGCACGACCAATATAAAAAAAATAAAAAAGAACCAAGAAATATATAAAGAAAGGTTAAGGTTCTCCCAAAGAAGAAATTAAACTTGTAAAATACCTAGTAGGAATCAAAAACCCAAAAATGGCTTGTTCTGACTCACTTCAAGGATGCATTAAGCATCCAAACAACCAACAACACCAAGGAATATGCTCTTCTTGTCTAAGAGAAAGACTATACCAATTGTTTCCTCATTCATCACAACAACTCCATACCAAAAAACCTTGTACTACAAATAATTATACTCTCTCTCCTAACTTCCATTCACCATATTCCTCTGCAAATTCCTTGTCTCCAGTTGTCCATAGAGGCCATAACCGGAACGTGTCGGTATCCGACGCGGCGGCGGCAGCAGCTGATTCGATGTTCTTTACAGCAAACCTTGGGTTAGGGCTGAAGAAAAGCAGATCGATTGCATTTGTGAGTAAACCAAGTGTTGGAGGGATGACTAAGGAGACCAAGAGAAGAGGGTTTTGGTCAAAGCTGTTGCATCTTAAGGGGAAGACCAAGGACGACATTAATATGGTGCATCCGTAGAACTACACTCTCAGGAGATCTTTTTTAATCTAGTTTTACCATAAGTTCTTCAGTTTTCAGATGTTTGTTTTATATTTTTCAATAGAAATTTTATAAATTAGTCTTTTTATTTTTCCATTTACACCCTTTTTTTGTTTTTTTTTTTTAATCTCCTCAAACTTATTCGAAAGGTTAGAAGAAGTGAGCGTATTTTCTTAAAAGGATCCGATCTATATGGAATGTATTCGAGCATAAATCTATCAAACTATTTTATGTTTATATAATAATATGCTTTAATATAATCAGAACATATTGAAAAATAATCAAGACGAAGGATCTCTTGCAGTTAGTTGTAACTACATGGTTTTAGGTTTACTAATAGGAGTTCTTACTAAAAGGTTTTGCTTTGCATGATCTCATTTAATCAGAATAGAATAGAAGACAAGTACCAAGAGGACAGTGAGATTGGATATTAGGATTTTCAAGTGGTTAAAAATGTCCATTGGTTTTCTTATAATAAATTTGTAATCCTTATTTTATGATTTTTTTACCTTGCATTAGGTTTTCACATAAATTGTTATGCACCTTTTCCTTGGTTTCCTCCTTTTATTTTGTGTGTGTGGGCGTGTGCCCCTTGTTTTTTCTTCTTTTTTTTTTTTATTGTGGGAAACAAAGTGTTGGATTATGGGACATATTTCGAACCCAACGGTTAAGTGTAGAGTTGAATTAACCAGAGCATAATACGGGCACCTAGCCTATACAAGGGATATTGCTTGTTTGTGGGAATGTTGAGTACGATGGCAATGTGGGGCAGTGTGTCCACTTCACGGTATATTTTGCATCGATCGTAGGTAGGAGTCACCGGTCACAAACCCATTTGTTGAATGACGTTATATTTTGGAGGCTGAAAATTTTAATATATTCAACGTTGGGTACTTTGGACCAGAATAAATATATGAAAAGCTTCACTAAACATGATATGTCATGTGCCCAATCATATGGTGTACAAATTATAATGAAATTCTAACACATACTACTTATGATTCAATAGTGTGTTCAAGTGCTAGAATTCCATTAAAAATTAAATGCTACATGAGTTATACATGTGATTTATCATACCTAGTATAGCTTTTCTCTATAAGCATGGTTTGGTCGATCACTGGATCAATCACTAACCCTTTGTTGACTAGGGTGCACTGAAATGTCTTGATTTATTTCCATGTTTTATTAGGCTTTGCATATAAACTTATGGTAGGCATTATATATAAGAAAATACTGATGCTTATATCTTAGTGGGACTTAACATAGAGTGAATTTAAGGGTCCATTTATTGTGGTATTTGACCATGGGTTAGTTTGATAGGTCACTAACCCATTTGTTATTGACATGAGTGCACAAAATGTCTTAACTTATTTCTTATTTTATTAGGGCCCATATATAATGTTGTAGTATTTTTTTTTTTTTTTTTGTAACGTCATAATTTCATTTCATAAACATCACAACAATAACAAGATCACATTCGACCAAAGTTAGCAAATCAAAATGACATTAACTAAGGGAGGCAGCATACTGCAAAACCCTAACATTAGTTCCATTGTTCAATCATCCAATACTATCCTCATAAACAAAAGACATAATAGTAACCAAACAAATTGCATCAAAATAAAGGTCTTCCTTAGACTAAAGCCCCTCCTTAACGAAAGCATCTACTATTCTGTTTACCTTACGGGGAACCCTACAAAATAGCAAATTACTAAAGCTCTTAGCAAGCTCTTTACAAACATACATGGTGTACAAACAGGTATTTAGATCTAAATCTTCTTTTAATATCCAATCAATAGCAATACTCGAATCAGTCTCAAAAATAACATATTCCCATTCTTTTTTTTTTTTGCCATTTTCATGGCTTAAATCAAAGGCCAACATTTAGCCCCAACTAGAGAAATTCCTATGATCCTTTTCCTAAAGCCTCCAAAGACCTCACCCTTACTATTCCTATAAATTCCTACAATGCTAGCCTTACTTCTATTGTAATTTGCAGTTACATTGTAATTAAACTGTAGCCATCCCAAATTGGGTACTACCATGAAGCTATAAAACTATTTCTCTTGCCATTCATTCTCTTCCCCTACAACTTGTCCACCATTCTTTTGCTTCAGCCCTTAAAAAGTCCACCTAATTTGGCAACTCTTATGCTTGTCTAAAAATCCCTTTATTTCTTTCCCTCCATATATCTATTAATCCAAAAAGAAACCTAATTTGCTTGGGAGCTTCTTTATGTTTCCAATCCAACTTCTTTACATATGCATTTTCTTCAATCCACTTCTTTTAAGTCATCACCTAAAGTCATCTTTGGGAGGTCCTTCCAACCTAATATATTCCAAACATTCTTTATAGCCCTATTCCTCATGAAAATGTGTTTTGTGTTTCCTCCTCTTGTCCGCAAAAAACATAATTTGAGTTAATTACAAATCCTCTCTTTTCCAAATTGCAAATTGTTAGAAGACCATTTTGAAGAATTTTCCAAACTAAATATTGTATCCAAGGAACTGTAGGTAGTTTCTAAATCCAATCCCACTTCTCTACTCCATTTCCTAATAACTCCTCTTTTCCTTTCATCTTGTAAACATTTTTTACATTCACACTACAATCAAGGTTATGCCTCCATATATACTCATTGTCCTACACGCTTGAGTTGAGATTTATTAGACTTAAATCAATATTTCCTAACCATGCTCTTATGTCATCATCAAGAGGGTATCCTAATCTTTCCTCATTCCATATTCCATAACCTTCCCACATATCCGCTACTAATAGTAACTAACTATCCCTCCAAGGTGGTCCATCCAACCAACTACTTACTTAACTGCATACAATCCATCTACCTATCCAAAACTTTTCCTCCCCAACTTTGCTTGGGTTAGCCACAAGCCTCTCTTCCAACCATTTTGACTACTTTAACACTTCTAAAAGCAATTGCGACCCCCCTTTCCTTCCAAAGCTTGAACCTCTCCATTTATACTTATCCTTCAACTACTTCATCCATAAGTTTTTCCTTGTTTTTACACGTCACACTAATTTGACAAAATTCACCTTATTTCTCCTTTTTAAGTCCAAGAAACCAATCCTCCATCTTTTTTTTTAGTTTCTTCAAGTTATCCTAAGCAATCCAATGAATCTTCTTCTTTTTTTCCGACTTCCCCAAAAAGAAACCCTTATAAGTTTTCTCAAGGCATCTTTGAACTTTTAAAGGCATAGGCACCACCTATGCATAGTAATAATCTCGATAGGTCGAAACAAATATGGCCGAGCTAATGAGTAAGTTGGTCAGGCCGTTAATAAAGTAATCCTCAAGTTGGCACTCAGTCATTGACAAACAGAAAGGGGCTTGGCTTGGTATCTATAGCAAATCAACAGTTAGAAGCAGCTCAGATTCTTTAGGTATAAGTCAGGATGAGAGGATGCACCTTACCATGCTCCTAAGTCCTCAAGCATGAGCTCCAATCAAGAGCCCAGTGGTTCAATTCCTATCATGCCCTCTAGGTTGATTGGGATTTACAATTAAATTTGACTAATCTTCATTCTATCCTTCAGCAATTCAGAAGGGGCTAAGGTCGGCAACATTAAACACATCAGGAACTCTAAAGTCTTCAGGTAATTCCAATCGATATGCATTTTCATTGATCTTCTAGAATATCTTAAATAGTCCTTCAGCTCAGGCGAACAACTTGTTCTTCCTTCTACTTAGGAACCTTTCCATGCTTAGGTGCAACCATACTAGATCGCCGAGTTGAAATTGTTTTGCCTTTCTTCCTTTCCCTCTTTCCTCCATCTTCTTGGCAACTCAGTCGATCTGTTGAGTAACTTTCTGATAGATCTATTGAAATGATTGAGCTCTAATCCTAGCTTCTGGGTCTTCTTAGTCAAACAAGGGTGTTGGGGTGTGATCAAGAGATAACTCGAGATTGAAACCATAAACATCTCAAAGGGTGTATGCTTAGTGGTATCGTATGCTATCCAATTGTAAGAAAATTTTATCATAAGCAAATTTTATCATAAGCAAACAAACATCCCAGTCAATCAAATTTTTTCCCATTATTGCTCAGAGTAGTGAACGCAAAGTATGGTTGACAACCTCCATTTGGCCATCAGTTTATGAGTGACAAGAAGTATTGAAAAGTAGCTTGGTTCCCAACCGATGCTAAACAGTTCTCCAGAAATGACTCAGAAACTTTAGGTCCTAATCTAATACTATGCTCTTAGGCACTCCATGCAAGTGAATGATATCTTATAAAAATAGAAAAAGAATAGCTGAAGCATTGTTAGTTTTAATACAGGATACAAAGTATGCCATTTTACTAAATCTGCCCACGATGACCATCACTAAATCTTTGCCTCGAGTGGTTCAAGGTAAACTAAGGACCAAATCTATACTCAAGTCAACCCATGGCCTAGTCGGAACTAGAAGAGGCATCGCTCTCCCTTATTCAGCTTAACTTTTTGCCTTCTTATAGGTCACACAGCTCTTAGCCACTCGGCGCACATCTCGCCTCATCTTAGGCTAAAAATACTAGGCATTCAACAACTCATAAGTCCTCTTCTCTCTAAAATGTCCAGCAAGTCCGCTGCTATGAGCTTCTCTTACTAATAATTCTCTTATGGAACAAGTTAGTATACAAATTTTTCCACTGCAAAACAAGTAACCTTCTTCCACATGATATTCATTCACTATTTTCTCTTCTTCACAACACTCATATATTGGACCAAAATGGGGGTCTCAAGGATATTGCTCTTTAATGCTTGCAAACCCTAACAACTTAGTCTACAATTCGATAAGAAGGGTACGCCTCCTCAATAAGGCATCATCGATGATATTAGTCTTGCCTTGCTCATATTTGATCACAAAATTAAATCCCTTTAGAAATTCCACCCATTGGACTTACCTCCTTGATAGCTTAGTTTGACTTCATAGATATCTTAAGGATTCATAGTTGGTATATATGATGAACTCCTTTAGGAGGAGGTAATGTTGCTATACATGGAGAGCTTGGATTAAGGCCAAAAGTTCCTTATCATATACAAAATAGTTCAATCGTAGTCCTCTTAGATTCTCACTATGATAAGCAAAAGGTCTGCCTTTTTACATCAATACAACTCCTATGCCAACACCCGATGCATCACATTTAAGCTCAAATATCTTCTCAAAGTTAAGCAGAGCTAATATAGGTGCAGAGGTCAACCTTTTTCTTTACCCAAGCAAAACTTCTCTTTTCTCTCTCTTCCCATCTGAACTCTATATTCTTTTTCATCAACTCAATGAGAGGTGCAACAATGGTACTGAAACCCTGAATAAAACATCAATAAAAGGAAGCTAAATCGTAGAAGCTCCTCACCTTGGCACAAGTGATTGGGGTTAGCCAATCAACAATAGCTCGGATTTTCTCATCATCAACTCATAGATCTCCTCTACCAACTACACATTCTAGGAAGACCACATCTTCCTAGCAAAAACTACACTTCTTTAAATTTCAGAACAGTTCCTCAGCTCGAAGCATATCAAATGCAACTCAGAGATGATCGATATGACTCAGTAGGTCAACACTGTACACAAGAATATCATCAAAGTAGAGCACAACAAATTTTCCAATCAAATTTTGTAATACATGATCCATTAGTCTCATGAAAGTACTCGAGGTGTTGGATAAGCTAAAGGGCATTACCAACCACTCATATAGACCATGTCAGGTCTTAAACACAGTCTTCCATTCGTCACTTGGCCTCATCTAAATTTGATGATAGCCTGACTTCATATCGATCTTGCTAAAAATTCTAGTACTATTCAGCTCATCAAGCATATCATCCAAAATATAGTACCTATACTTGATCGTTATTTTGTTAATGGCTCTATTGTCTACACACATACGCCAAGTACTATCTTTCTTTGGTACAAGTAAGGTCGATACAGCACATGGACTAAGACTCTCTCTTACGTAATCCTTTTCTAACAACTCATTGATTTGCTTCTACAGCTTGATTGCTTACTCCAGATTCATCCAATAAGCAAGCTTGTTAGGAAGAGTGGCATTAGATATCAAGTTAATATAATACTCAATTCCTCAGAAAGGCAGTAGCCCTACAAGCAACTGTTCAGGAAACAATTTGGCATACTCATCAAGCAACTCTCAAACCTCGTTAGGCAGCATGACTTACTTCTTCAATTCTAACAATCTTCTAACTAACAAGAAGGTCGACCCATCGAACATGATAGCTTCTCCGAGCTTGGAACCACTAAGAATTAAAGTCGTCTTAAATCATCAAGCTAACTTGTCTTCCAATTTGCTCACTTGATTAGGAGTCATAAGGTTCAAAATGATCTTCCTTCTATCCTTCTCAAATGCATATGTGTTCCTGAACCCATCATACATGACCTTCTGATCAAATAACCAAGGTTAACCTAGTAACACAAAAGATGCACAAATGGGTAACAAATCACCAAGAATTTCATCAGAGTAATTCCCAATCGAGATTGGTAATAGTACCTATTAAGTAACATATAGCACTCCTTTTTAATTCAACCAATGCAACTTGTATAACCTTAAAATGTAATAAGGTCAATAATTTGAGTTTTCAAACTAAGGTAGTTGATACAACGTTGGTGTAACTCCCACTATCTACAATAAGTGCACACACTTGCTAGGGTCAAGGCGCAAAGCTCATCGAATAACTAAGGTCAATTTTTCTAAGTCATCAACAAACATATTCTCCTCTACGAGTTCATGACACACTTTAATTTCCCCTTCTAGTTCATTCTTCTCTATGGGTTCCTCATCGATACTATCTACCTCAATATATGGTACCTCACCTTTAATGATCATGGTATGTCGGTTCTAACATTAGGCGACCATGTGTCCAAAATCTTGGCATTTGAATTATTTAATTTAGCTTTCAGTCCTGATCCTTGCCCTTTCTCAAGCGTTCTCGTTGGCATTTCATGATTGGTAGGTTGGCTCTTCTACATGGTCATGGTACCAATTCATCTATCCAACTCAATGCTGTAGTGAGCTTGATAATTACCTTGAATAGGTTAGTTATGTGGGACAGGTCGGCTCTGTTGAGGATGGACCGATCTATTTCTTCTTTACCTCTGCACACGTTTGGCAATCTTGATAGTCTCATCCAGGTTGGTGAACTGCTGAAGTTCTACTATGTCTCAAACCTTAGGTACTTAGTAAGGAATCTGGACACTGTCTAAATTAAGGGCTCGTTAACTTCACATCAGATAACGAGCATCTGAAATTCACATACGTACTCATCAACAGTTCGGCTTTACTACTTCAATTCTTAAAGCTAAGCAAATGTATCTTACATGTAAGTGTCCAGCACAAACCTTGCTCTAAGAACTCTCTTTATCTCGAGCTAAGTACTAACTTCCTTATCGCCATCTCTTCGGTACATGTTCTAGAAGTTCCTTTACCACATTGCAGCATATCCAAAGAACTCTACTGTAGCCATTTTTACCTTATCATGGTCCTTATACTGGTAATAGTCAAAGACTGACTCGACTTTTTCTTCCCAACCCAAGTATTCGTTAGGGCTTCTAAAACCATTGAAGTTTGGAATGTAGAGCTTTAAATGCTCAACAGCTCAAGGTATGCAACCTCTCTCTTTTAGCTCATAATACTCTTCTCCATTTTCCTCGTCTACTTCACCCAAGTCGATCCTTCCTCGCAAATTTCCTCTTACTCCTCCACCTCGGTCATGCCAAGAGAGAAATAGTCTTTAGGTAGGTCGGAAATCTTGAGTGGTGTTTCTATCTTCAAGGGAAGCTTAGGGAGTATTATAGATGGCCTCAACAGGTTGGGAGGATAGCATATGAATAGCTCGAGTCAACTTAGCTATCATATGGGTTACTTCATCAAATTGTTCATCGAAACTTCTAAGGGTGTTTTAGGGCTATCATCCATGATGAACAACACTACTATAGTCGTCTTCAATTCCAACATTCACACTCAAGATAGTCATTCTACCTTAACTCAATCTCAATTCACTCAACAATCAAACAATATTAACTTCCTCTTTTACTACCTAGAAACAATATACACCACTTTCCAATAATCACCCTTCATACTCATTTAACTTCTTTGGACAAAACCCAAACCCAAGAACCACTTTGCTATACCACAAGAATCAACACTACAATCAACTCTATCAAACCCAAAACAGTAATACCCAGCTAACACTTTGCTTTGTTCTCTAATGTTTAAAACAAAGTATAACAAATACAAAGAGAGCACAACTTCTATTTTCTACCACTTAACAATACTACCTACAACATAACTAATCACAACAATGTATAGTACGGTGTAGCTTCAACAAGACATAGGACAATAACTTACCCAATATGAAACTCCATTCCGATACCAAGGTGATATGTCGTACTAAGGCCAAACAAAGGTGACGCTATCAGGGTAGGTCCAAGCTCATAGAAAGCTTGAAACGTAAGATAGTAAATGCGCGAAATAAAAGAGGACAAGCAAAAACTGTGGGCGATTCCAAGAATATGACGCACCAAGGAATCTCAAAGCACTCATGAATTAGCTCAATATGATGCGAGAGTAATTCAATGAGGGCACTTGCCACCTATCCTTACTCAAGAGGTAAGATAAGAGCAAAGGAAAAAGTAAGCTGAAAGCTTAACGCAAAAAGGAAATTCAGTATATTTGATAATAATGGAAGATGATACTTATGGCTACATGCAAGAAGGTATTTATACCCAAAATATCAGGGCTACTTTCTATATATGGAAAAGACAAAAGGGGTATTATCTATAATAAGCTAAATATAAGAAATAGGTAAGGGCATAAAAGAAAATGCAGAAATAGAAGCTTTAGTGGTAGATTCTGTAATGTACGAGCTAGGATACATGGCTAACAGCTATTGGAAAGCTTTTAAGGAGATAAATAAAGTAGTACAATCAGATTAAGGGGATACCAAACTGGTTCTAGGTGTACTTGGATTAGGCTAGCTTGAAGAGGATCTTGGCAACTTGAAATGTATACAACCGAATTAATGAGCAAGTTTATCGAACCATCAATAAAGCAGTCCTCTGGTTGACACTCTATCATTGATAAATAAGAAGGTGCTTGGCTTAGTATCTATGGTAGATCAAAAATTAGAAGTAGCTCGGATTCTTCAGGTATAAGTCAAGATGAGGGGATGTGCCTTGCCATGCTCTTAAGTCCTCAAGCAAAAGCTCAAGTAAAAGGCCCAATGGCTTGATCACTATCATGATATGATGTGTATCTTATCACTCTTCATCGAAGTTGCACCTTTTATAGATAAATCATCGTTCCTCTTATTAACTCTCCTTACGTTACTCAACTCTTTCTTTTTTTGTAACTTACTTCAGTTTCATTTCTTATACTGCACTTGCACCCACTTACCTTCTAACACATTTTTCATTTTGAGGTGCTTGATAGGCATATTCCTTAGTACTCTCATCATTATTAACTACCATATCATCTTCCTAGCTTATTCCCTTCTCTGACTATTCCACTTTTTCTATCCCTTGGTTTTCGTCCTTTCTTTCATTTTCCTTTCCTTCCACACTATTCTCTTCTTTTTTATCTCCTTCATACTTTTTTCGAATAAAAAAATATTATTATGATTAACATATTCACAAATCTTGTACACATTACATAATTCTTCACACAAAATCTTATAGGCTATCTAATTAATAACCATTGTATGCATAAGTGGTTTGTTTGTATCTATCTAAACACATATTTATGTAAAATGTCCCCTTTCCATCCCAACAATGTATGGATCAAATCGTAAAATTGGGCCTATCTTTTCATCAATCCTTTTGATAGACATAGCCACAAAAACTCCATTGGCAGCCTAATTATCCTCACTTAAACTACCATGGCATTGAACTCAGCTGCCTTTGGTTGAAAATCCAGTTCCTACTTTTTAAGGGCTAAATAGTATACCCATTGACAAACCATGGCCTACTTCTTATCACCCATTGGTATTCTTCAACTCCATTAAATGAAACCAAGTAATATCCCAATCCTATATGACTTAGTTTAAACTCATTTACTATTGTCCACATTCTTCTTAGCCTTTGTCTTATAACCTAAATTTAGTCCCATGACTTTGGCTATTAAAGTGTTTCTTCATGACACATAAAGAATCTCCTTTTCTATTTTTGAAAAGGATACATAGCAAACACCGGGATTTGCATTTTCATTTTGCCTTCTCTCCTCTTCTTTCACTTGATCTTAGTCTTGGTCTACATCTATATTTGTGTTTAATTGATCAAAACAAAACTTCTCATAGGCCTCAAAATATTTGTCAAGATTGTATCCCTAAAAGAAATTTTTCCAAATTATTTTTGATTCCCAAAGAAGTTTCTTGCATCTACTGGTTGTGAAACACTTTATCCTTCCTGTGTTTCAGTTGTTAATTGTTTCCTACTTCTTTGTGCTTGATTGCTTTCTAGGTCTTTATCCTTTGCTTCCAAAGTCGAGTTTACAAAGAAAATGTTGACTCCAATATAGTATTGCTTTATATGAAAGAAAATTTGGATTTATATATTAGTAAAACTTATGGCATAATGAATTCACTACTCCACCTCATGAGATTTTTCACCTTAAGTTCATCTATAGTAATCCTTGTAAAATCATTGTGTTTTAATTTCTTACTCTTTCTTCCTTTTACTATTGCTTATTTGTACTTCCCTAACTATTCCTTCTAGTTTTCATGTCACATAAAGCAGAAGCAACATGTTATATAGAATAGGTAGCCTCTCATTTAGTTATAGTTTTCCACAGAACAGTAAGGTTTACTTTCTTTCTTTCTTAACAGAAGAAGTAAGTTTCCTACTCAGTATAACATTCAGCTAATTTAGGTTCTAACTTTCTCATTAGAAGTAGTTAATGAAAGAATAAGGTCATTTGATATCTATCAGTGTATAAAAAATGGTATGATTTTGAAAAATGTTAATATATTTTATGTAAGGCATTTTACATTAAGATGTGCATTAACAAAGGTGTGATATTGAAAAATGTTAATGTATTTTATGCAAGGCATTTTACATTAAGATGTGTTAAGTATTTCCTGGTAATCTTTGAGTACATAGACAATACAATATAGGAAAACAAAGAAGCTTACAATGAGCAATAGAAGTGGGCGCAGTTCGGTTTGATCTGGTTCGCATCCCCTTATCGAGCTTAACCTAAAATTATGGTTTGATTTTTTCTATTTTTTTAATAAATCAAACCTAATTATATGGTTCGGTTCATAATTTTTTTTAACTTAAAAAAAATAATTAGGTGTGGTTTAAACCATTTCTTTATAATATCAAAATTCAAGAATTACTTTTTTTTAGTATGTTGTCTACTTTCAATTTGATAATTTCCAAGAAAAATCATATTTGTCCTAAATGTATGGTACTTTTCTCTTCACATATTCAAACATTGCAAATTCTTTAACATAATCTCATAAACTCAAAACTTCTATAATCCTACTTCATATTATATTTAGCTTTCTATTCCATGATTCCATCTATACATAAAATTGAAAATCATAGACGCAACACCACTACTATTGATGTGGTAATATATAAATTTCAAGAAGAATATTCCATTCCAATGTGATCAAAATATATATATATGCACATGTGTGTATGTGTGTGTGTATGTGAATGTATGTATATATGTAAGTGTGTATGTGGGTATGTGCGTACATATAGACACAACACTCAACGGCTTTGTGATGCGATGAAAATATATGCATATAAATGCAACACTCAGCAGCTTCTCAAGCATGCGATCAAGCCTTTTTCTTTAAAAAAAAAAATAGTTACCAATTTGATTCGATTTAAACCAATTGATTCGATTTGATTCAACCGCAAATCGGTTACACTACACCATAAATTAAATTGATTGAAACAAAAAATTGAATTTTTGATTCAGTTCAATTTATGGTTAGATTCACAGTATATGTTTTTTTTTTTTTTTTTTTGCCTCTACCCTAATAAGTATAGTACAACACAGCCCTAACGTATTACATTCGACATGGATCACGAGAGTGTTCATCCAATTGCTCCTAGAAGTTACTTAGTAATTTTGATCACACTAAAGAGGGCTAAATTCAGTCTACAAAACACTCACATAAGATTTAGAGAGAGAAAGTGATAGGAATCAAGCCACATGGCCATTGACCCGAGCCCAAGCTTGAGGTCTTGCTGGATTGACAAAGTAAATCTTCCCCTGCCAGCCTATAACCAAAGAAGTTGAGCTGATCCTAACTACCGACCTATTGAGAATGTCAAGCCGAGTAACATTGCATCTATAGTTGATCGAATGCTAACCTGAGTTATGCTTTATTGGCAGCTCAGCCCATTCACTCATCTGCTTAGCAATGCCTGTACTGACCACCTACTCGGTAATACTTATACCAAGTACTCCTAAGCACATCTAAGCTAGCATCACCTCAGAAAAGTCTTCAGTTCTTCTCAACAACAACCTAACTAGCCATACAATTCTGTCTACTCTGCCAAAAGCATTGCTAATGAACGCTAACCACATGTCCAACCACCATGTGATGGACTATGCGATACAGATGGGATGCTTTCTTGATATTTTAATCATACCCTTATACATTCCTTGTATTTTGCTTCTTTTAGGAAATACCCTTTTTGTCTTTTCCACTTTTGGCCAGTTGCGCTAGAATATTAGGTATAAATACCCTTGTACAATGTAGCCATAACAACTACCTAACATTGAATATACTACATTTTTACCTTTGTGAGCTACTGTACCTACTCCTTTTCCTTCCTATTCTTATCCTAACCCTTAAGCAAGGTTAGGTGGCGAGTGACCTCACCGAACTACTTATGCATCATATTAAGCTACTTTTATGAGTCTATGGAGGCTCTTTAGTGTGTCATATACTTATCTTTAGTTACTCCTTTAAGAATACTTATCTTCGTATCACTTTATGTTCAAACTCATTAAACTATTCAACCACCACATTGAACTTACAACCAACTATTGTAGCATTGCCTTGAAATTCCACTTGTGTTATTGAATTCTCAATCCCAAACATTGCTAAGATCATCAAAGCTAATGAACTCCTAATAAACGCATTTTGAACTTTTAACATGAAACTGAGGTATCCTTATACTCCAAATTTCCAGCAGAAATATTTCTTCTTAACTCAATACAATTGAAAATACCTTTTTTTATCCTCTTTTCAGTACATGTTCCTTATATCCTTATTTCTATAAGCCCCACAACCAGTCACTTAGGGTTTCGATCGGATAAAAAATCTTATCAAGCCTAAATTATAAGTAAAACTAAAAATATTAGTAAAATGATCCCGTAAACTTGAATTTAAGAAAATAAATAATAAAATAGAAAACTATAAAATTTTCAAATTTTAAGTATAATAATTATTCATCATCGAAAAGGCGAAAAGTATAATCTAATAACTAATAAATTACTACAGATAGATTATATATATACTAAAAATCATAGAACAACCTAAATAATAATTAGGAATGTTCACATGTACCCCACATGTATTTATGTGTAGATTAAAATACGCGAAATTACTTAAATTGACTAAAAACTTAGTAAATAATTAAAGAAAATTATTAATTAATTGTGGAAAAATCAGAGAGGTATGGAATGATGCAAATCTGGTCATGGTAAGTCAAGAGCTAAAGAAGAAAAATTATCCAATTAGAATTAAGCAACACAAAAGCCAAAAATTAAGGAAATATGGCAATGTCATGTCTAATTAATACATATTAATTACCAAAAACTTCTATAAATAAGGAGAAAATTTATCGAGCACCTTTGGACAGTTAGGAATTATAAAAAAATAGAGAGCTTTGAAAATTCAAGAGAAAAACCAAAGAAAAAAAAAGAAAAAGAAAACTATGCAGTTAGGGCCATAAAGGGGAACTGACATCAAACGAGCAGCTGGGAGTAAACGGCCATCACCACCATATGGTAATAGCAGCACCCAAACTGGCCGACAAGGCCATAGCGGCTAGCGGTGGCCAAAGCCATCCAGACCGGTGAGTCCAATTTCTAACCCGATTTTGTGTAATTTTGTAAAAATAGTAAATATTATTATAAAATTATGAATTTTTTTATTCTAAAATATTTTTGTATGTAGTTTTTAAGAAAAATATTATTTTGATAAAAATATGTCTCGTGATATAGGATCCTTAAGAAATTGTACAAAACCGATCATGTTTCCGTTTAGAAATAAATGGCCTTAGGAGTGTAATTTTGAACCCAAAATTTTTGTATAGACTACTTAGATTATATAGAATAGTGCTATAAAGCATGTTTTCAAAAATTAATTTTCGAAATTTTTAGATAATTTTTAGGCCTTAAAATGAGGCATAAAATGAGTAATTTAGGGTTAATAAAATAATTAAATGGTTAATTACTAATTTAGTGAATAAGTATATGTTTTCAGATGTTGAAATCTGATGGAGTATGATACTTGTAGCATTTAGGGTGTTAGATGTAATTATTAGGTTAATTATGTAGTAAATGAATAATAGGGAAAAATAGTAAATTTTAAGTTAATTTTGTAAATTAGGATAATAAGTAGTAAAATCTGATTTAGGATGAATTTAGACATTTTGAAATGATAATTGATGTTAGGAGATAGTAATTAGAGTGATAAAAATATTAGATGTGTATTATATACATAATAAGAAACAGTACATAATACACAATTATTAGAAATATAATAAACAGAATATATTAGAATAAAAATTGATATTATGATAATAATAAAAATATACAATAAATCTAATAGGAAACTTGAATTTATGTAATTATATAAAAAATGTAAAAATTTCTCACATTAGGAGTAAATTCGGTATACTAATAAAGATTTAAGTGTACCAGATGGAATAAAATACTAATTAGAGGTAATGATGGTATTTAAGAGATTGGGTAGTAATGTGATTAATTTCACATTATGAGTTGAAACAAATTTCTAGGGTTCGAGTATAAAACAATACTTAGAAATCGAACTATAACCTAATTTAGAAATTGATGCGGAAACCGAACCCGAACCTAACCCCAAACCTAGAATATTGTAAAAGACTTAAGACCTAGATAATTTGGTATATTAAACCCTAAACAAAACAAAACATAACAATAAGCGTTATAGGATAAAACAAACCTATAATAGTTATATGAAAAACTGAAACCACGTTTGTGTTATAGGGATGATCGGCAATGGCCTGAGCAAGTCGGACCTCGAGTGAGTGAGCGAGGAGTCGAGGTAAGTTGGGATTAATACGATGCTGTATTTTGGAGGCTTGAGATTATGCTTGGTTATGCTTGTTAGATAGTTGGTTGTGTGCATGTGCTTGATTATGAGTGATGTTATGGTTCTGTTTATTGTTCTGGCATATATTGTATGACTTGGATGAAATGAATGATCACCCTAAACTGGACCTAATCAAATATACGACTTGTAATCGTAATCGGACCTGCATGGCAACCCATTAGGGGAAACCTAGGACTCTCCAGCCAAATACCAACCCCTTCGAAAGGGATAGCGCAAGATTGCATAATGGTCCCTTCTTCATCCTTAGTCGAACTAAGTGACAGGAGAAGAGGTCACGGCGAGAGTGAAGTCAATGATTCAAAGGTAGTCACGGGAGGAGTGAGGTCTCCATTGCACAAGCCTGGGTTTGGTCGTGAGCTGTTGCATTAATGGCAACTCCTCAACCCGGATTAGAACGGGCGCAATTTCTCTAATCTCACGACGAGCCGAACAACGTCATGCAATGGCATTTGCTTATACATGCATTGCACCTAATAAGTTAATTGATAACCCTATTGTGTTTATGGTATAGTTTTAAGTCCTCCATCCTAACTTACTGAGCTGTGGTTGCTCACATCCCTATAGACGTCGTACAGGTGCTGGCTAAAAAACGGCAAACAACTACTCTGAAGCTAGCAACTGCTGGATCCTAGAGAGTAAGAAAAAACATTTGAAGAATAAACACATATTTTTAATGTTTAAGTTTTTACTTTAGAATTTTTCATTTCTGAATAATATAATAACTAGGAAATATATTACGGAGAAATATTGTAAACTTTAATTGTAATAATTGAATTATAGTGTATATATATATTTTCTCACTTCTTAGGTAAATGATTTATTTAAAATTACAAACTGTTTACTTCAAGGCGGGTTAGTCGTGGACGCCTTGTGTAGATCAGGTCTAAAATAGTGGTTGTAAGGCCAACTTCTATCTTAGGATGATTTACAAGGCGGGGCTGTTACGACTCTATCGCTTCGGAGCGTGATAGTTTCTTCACTTCAAACTTATAATTCTAAGCCTTCTGAAAGTATATACATCAACAATACCTAAGTTGGGGAGAAGTTTCACAATTAATGGACAGATGTACATATAACATAGACATAATATGTATAGATGATATTAAATATAGTATATAATCTAATAATCTAAGTCTTTTAGTTTTGATCCTAAATCTAACTAAGTTTTACCCTATCTCACCATTTGATAGGTTTTTCCTATCTCTAACAACCTAAAGCTCTAATACCACTTCTATCATAACCCTAAGGAGGGCCTAGCAGGATGGCCTAAAGATTGCATATCACATATGCACCTATGATATAAAAACCACCTTGCAAGTCAGAAATTACAAGATTCTAAACAATTAGTTATTAAGGTTTTCGATTTTAATTAATTAACTAACTATAAAATATAAGTGACTACAGTTATAGATATTCGATAAGCCAAAGTCTATGAGAACAGTAGAGAATCGGTATCTCCTACCAAATGCTAAAACAACTTACTAATTTACAAGAAATACTACATAAGCCTATCATATGAATATACTCTACATAAATTGTTTTTATACCACTATACACTTTTCAATCAACTCTAATATTGCCAAACCTATCTCTAGTTTATACTTTGCTCTTAAGCTTATCCCAATCCTTACTTACAAGAAACCTACAAAAAAAAAAACTATAGGGGAATAAGCAAACCACGGCTCAGTGAGTTCATTCCCTACTATTACCTTTCAAGCAAGTTGGCAATCATTATTAGCACACATGCAAGCTATCTACATACGAAATAAATGCAAGCACAATGAATGTAAGTAACACATCCATAGAAGTCCGGAACTATAGACGACATATCGTCTACGCGTCGATTTTTCCTCCATACTTACCCGCATGGAGCACCTCACCTTAATTGTATAAGGCAGCCTAAGGGCAACATCCCACCAAACGATACTCAACTATTACTCTAGTCCAAGAAACAACAATCAATATAGGTAGACCCCAACTAGGGTCACCCACCAAACATATCAAAGGCCCCTCAGATATACAATGTGAGTCCATCTCACAATCAACATATATCCAAGACCCCACGAGCACAAATATACGAGTCCTCTCACAAACAATTGGAGATACTATATTAGCTTTACCTTAACAATAAAAACATTATTTATAGGCACTACAAGCCCTTTCAGAAATCATTCAAAACATATTTAAGATTGGAAAAACATTTACCTAAATACTTTTCTAAAAAATTTACAAAGCTAACACTCTCCATTAACGTACCAGTTGGATCATAGACATGCAACAAATATAACTAGTTTCTTTAGTCGAATAATTATATTTACCAATTTAAAAAAGTGATCACATAAATGATAACACACAAAACAATTAGTCATTCAACAAACAATTAACATCAACCAACAAGCAGCATACAAATAATAAACAACAAGCAGATAGCAGATCATAAGAACTCTCTCACCTAGGTTAATGCTCACTTTCCTGGCCTTTGGGATTTCCAGGTCTCGATAATTAGGTACCTAAAGAATAATAAAAACTTATAAGTATCTTGAAAAATTAGGTTCTCCAATTAACTATATATTTATTACTATTTGTGCAGTTTCTCACTATAACACAAGTATAGTATAATTATAGCTTAACTTAAATCTTTTACTCGATTTATCTTAAATTTTCAATCACATATAACTTTTTCGTTTTAACTTTAATTTTTATGAATTTATACTCAATTTTTATCGTTTTTAAACATATTTTCACATAGCGGGGTCCATTTTGGACGTTGTAACCCGCATTTTCTGTTATGATATAAAAATATTACGAAATTAATTATTTTTACTTAAATAATTATAAGATATTTCGATCCGTGCATAAGGTACTTTGTACCTTTTATTTGTTTTGGTCCAAGCCATTCGGTTTTGTATATGAAAAATTCATTACATGAAGTGGATAAAAGATAGCTTAGCTGGCAAAGGGGGGTGTTTGGTCACACAAGAGATCTGAGTTTGAATCCCAGGGGCGCCTGAAGTACGTCTATATTTTTTTCCCTTCCCTTGCCACGTGTCAAGTCACCATTGGCCGGGCTTCCCCATTTCCATCACTTTCCTAGCTTTCCCTTAATTTCTCGCATAAACACTCACCCAACCAACCTACTTTAACATCATTTTTTATACGATTACCTTTGTGATTTCACATAATTAATGGTGAAATCACGAAGAGCACTTGGGGTAATTTGTATTATTCCCAAAAACTCGACTAGATTCACATATTTAGTCACTCAAATCGGCTGCAAAAAAATCAAGGAAAACTTTAAAAGCCGAATTTTCTTTCACATTTCTTTCGCTTGATTTAAGTTTGGTTATTATAATACGAAGCTTCCTCATCATATTTCAAGTAAAAAAGAAAATTAAGGAAAGCATTCTGACAATTAATTCCATTCAAATTGCACTCTTTTCCATTAAAGTCGAAAATTAAGTCGAAACTTTATACTTCAAAATCAATGGGTTTTAATTGTATTAGCTATTAAGATCGATAGAGAATATGGTTAATGGAATCAAGGATATAGCTATTAAAGTGCTTCAACCCGTATCCATAGATTATGAGGATATGTGTCAGTATCGTAGGCATCACTATTGTTCGTGTCAATGTTTTTACCCTAATACCCCGTATACACATTATCTTAATTTCTAAGATGAGTAATTGTGAGAAAGATCTCTAGAGAAAATTCTTACAGATTACCTATGAAAAATATGAAACAAAGTATCATTATACTTTTATTGATCCAATCCATACCCTAACTATTTTGCCATGTCAACATAGTACGTGAGTACATGATCAACCACAAGGAAAGACTATAGCAAAGTTAACTAGTAAGCATTGGGAGAAGTATTGCACCCTTGATTTTAGTAACTTTGACCCTTTACCACCTTCAATATCAAAGTCAAACTCCACTAAGAAGACTTTCCATCAAGCTTACTTTGGGGAAAGCTTCTTTTGTGTTTGAAAACAACTCGTAACCATATTATCTGTCTTTACCATGAACTTCCCTTCGAGGATATAATGTCTCTATGCCCATATATAATGAACTATTATAGTTATCTTCTTCTCGTGTACTGTATTCTTCCATTCAATTTCATTCAATTTTTCACTCTCAAAGGCTATTAGGTGTCCCTCTTGCATCAAGACAGCTTCGATAGCAAAATCGCTAGCAGATGTATATAATTTAAAGAACTTGTTGAAGTTCAAGAAGGCAAGAATCGAATTTTCAATGTATCAAAAGCCTTTGTCTCTCCTCATTCCACTCCAAAGGAGCATTTTTCTTGAGTAAGTCAATTAAAGGGGCGGTTATCTTTAAATAACCCTAAATGAATCTCCTGTAGTAATTTGTTAACTCGAGGAATGATCTCAACTCTATGGGCTTAATGGGCTTCTTTCATTACTTAATCATACGAACCTTTCCACCATCCATACAAATCAACCCTTTTCCCACTACATGGCCAAGAAACATTACCTCCTCCTGAGTAAAGGCACATTTCTCGCTCTTTACATATAGTTCTCATAATGCCTAGAACACCAATCGAAGGTATTATACACGCTTCTCCATCTTACTGCTATAAACCATGATGTCATCCAAATAGACCACCACAAAATGATCCAAGAATGAGGCTAGTACTCTATTCATAAGTGTACAAAAGGTAGCAAGAGCATCCATGAGTCCAAATGGCATCACTAAAAACTCAGAAGCTCCATACCTTATGGTACATGTTGTTTAGGCTCATCTCCTTTAGCAATTCTAACTTGATGATATCTTGACCATATATCAAGTTTTGAGAAGTATCATGCCTCGTTAGATCAATAAAAAAGATTGGATATCGAAGGGATGGGATACCTATTCTTCATTGTAATCTTATTTAGAGCCCTATAGTCAATACATAGATGAAAGAAGCCATCATACTTCTTTTAGAACAATACTGAAACTCCAAACAGTGCCTTCAACAACCGAATAAACCCTACCTCTAGTAATTCCTTCAGTTGATACCTATGTTCCTCTAATTCCTTAACAGACATACAATATGGCATAGTTGCAAGTGGTTTTGCTCTGTATTCTAGTTTAATCCGGCAATTAACTTCTCTTCTTAGAGGAAGTTTCTTTAGTAGCTTAGATAGTATGACATCCCTAAATTCTTCAAGTAACTCCCCCACTACAAATGGTACTTCTCCTTACTTCTTTGCCCTATCCTCCATCTTTAAGGTAGCCAAATATTTCGTTTCATTCCTCTTTAAGCCCTTAGCTAATCATATTACTGAAAGAAACTTGGTAGCTTGACCTATCTATTGAGTTACTAGAATAACACCTTGGGCCTTCCCATCAAATATGCAAAGGTAATTAGCTCAAGGATCAATAAAAGGCAATTGGCTCAAGGAATGATAAAGGCATCAATTTTATCTAAGAAATCCATACCAATCATGAACTCAAAATCATCTAAGGGTACCATCTTGATAGATACTTCAGTTAAGCCTTTGGCTACTCCACCAGAAGTAAATAAGTATAAAGCACCTACATTGATAAGTGCATTCAATTTCATACCTACCACCATCACCTTTGTATATATTAATCCCTTACGCTTATTAGCTACTTAAGTCTTCATAGCTCCAAAGACTCGTAGTGAGCCCAAGTTAACACCTTCCCCTTCATCTGAACTTCCATCTAACACTAAGTCTGCTAATCATTCCTTCTTAGGATAGTCTTTGGCATGATGGAGGCAATTACAAAAATAACATTTTAGTTCTCGAGGCTTACCCCTCTCACCATCCCTTCATTCTCAAATCTTCCTTAATTTACCCTCCTTGTCTACCACCTTCACTTTCCCCTTTAAACTCGCTTTTCCTTTTGAAGAATTACCACCCTTCCCTTTACTCACTAATGGTTTGGACTTACTCTTCTTGCATTCCACCAAGCCTTTAGCTATTACAATGGCTTTGGAAATATCTTCCATTCCTCTTCTCTTCCTCTTCTCTCCATTTATAACTTTACCTAAGTCTTTAACCCATCAAGAAACATGATGAGGGCATCTTCTGGGTTAAGATCTAGGATCTCCAATGTCAATTCAGAAAAATCCATACATATATTGCTTTATCTCACCCTTATGGGTTAGATGATGCAACTTAACCTTAGCTTACTCAGGAGCATTTTGAGGAGAGAACTAATCTTCAAGTTCTTGAATGAAACCAACCTAAGTGTTAATCTCATTTGCCCTTAATACGTATAACCTAACTTTACTTTTGATAACAAATACAAAGCATATTTTACTAATAAGTGTACTAAGTCACGTATGCAATAGCAAAACTGGTGAGACGAATCCACACAAAATAACATCTAATTTTTAATAGTATCAATCACATCTAAATCTAGACAATTAAAATATTGGTTTTATGGAAATAATTGAATTCTAAAGAAAACTAACTTAAGAAAATAAATAAATTGGGATATTCAATGTCTTTAAAGATAACTATAACCAGATAATTAGAAGTATCGATTGATGTTAACAAAGATGTCTTAACAGGTTTAGCTTTAGAGCAATTAAGCTCTACGAATTCCTTCTTGCGAAGCAAATGCCCAAGATTAACCAATTTATCGTTTCTATTGCTAAACAAGTGACAAACTAAATTAACCCTTTCTTGTTTCTAAACCTTAATTGAATTAAAGTGCATACGTTATGTCTTCTTCAATGTAAATCATCCAATTCACAATAAATAATTAAAAAAGGTCTCACAACTCAATCTTAATTAATAGGGACTCCAAAAAAGTCATAATAAATGTTAAAAACACTGTAAGGGGATGTCAGGGTGTTTTCTGACGTGGCCACTCCAATGTTTAAGTCAGTATAATGCTTTGGAGAATATAAAATGCTTAAGAGCAATAGACTAGCTTGAGTGCGCAAAGTGTTAAGTAGTCTTTACCATTAAGTTGTAACCTAATATTTATAGTAGAGTAGAGCCAACAGTTAGAAGGCAGTTAGTGGGCGAAGCTTCCTCCACAAGTATTGGAGAATAGGCTCATAGTATCCAATGCATCCCACATATGCCGGAGGTGGTTGTTGACTTAGTCTCTTATCCTTATTCGATATTTTCTAACCATTAAAGAGCCTCTTGAGCCCGATCAAGCCAGGCATAGGGCTTGAGCCAAGGGCTACAGGCCCTAAATGGTAAGGCGCATCAGATTTAGATGAACTTGGGGGGCCCATGTCCAAAGAGCCCTATCAACATTGCCCCCCAGTAGTTTTGTTGCCAAAGCAAAGGCAAGGAGAAAGGATATATAGGACACTTAAGCGTATAGTCAATCTAACTCAAAGGAGCTCAATCTAGTGCTACTGAGCTAACGTAGTAAGGGTGTAGGTCCAAACGGGTAGAAAGCTAAAGCGGCCATGTTCGAAGCAATGAACAGCTAAGCCGAATGTGTCTATGGGAGTAAATAGTCGGAGTAAAGATGCCCGAGATGGGAAAAGCTAAGGTGTCAACAACTGTCCCAAAGCAAAGTGCTAATGACCGAAGCAAGACGAAGCTTTGGTTAGAGTGTCAAAGCAAGATACCTTAGCATCTGATTGGGTGGGTGATCTGAGGCACCAAGCGTGCCTAACCGAGCTACACTCGTCATAAACCAAGCAGGCATGATTACTTAATCTAGGACGCTATGCTTCTAACATGTCGACTAGGTACAAGTTAGATGGACCTTGGGGAAACTTCTTGTGAAAAAAACTTTTTCAAATTCTGACCCTAGCACACTTGATTTCAGTGCATTTAATGTGATATGATAGGTGTCCTGTCATAGCAAACCAATATACAGCTACATGAGTTTTGCCTTTTAAGGTAATCGTCCAATCAAACCTAACACCACATGTCTATCCTGTAACGTTCCAAGGGATTTGTACTTATGCAAATCCCCATAACCACCTATGCGGTTTCCTAAATGCTTAGCCTATAAATAGCATGATCATAACAAGAAATTACTTTTCCCCACTCTCTCTATTCCATTACAGCGAAATTCATTCTTCTACATCGAACTTCTTTCAAGAACTTTTCAAACTTCCATCTTCTTCATCACCTTTCACAACCATATCGACTAACACAGGTGAGATGGGTTTAGACTAGTCACAACACATCTCTAACTCCAAGTCTATAAGGAGTAATCCCTCTACAGCAGGAGAAGATAAAGTCTTGTCGCTAGCACAACTTGACAACTCCACTAAAATGGCAATGGAAGCATTGGATAAGGACAGGCTCATCAATGATATCCCTAAGGACGTGTATATGTATGCTCCCCTACCCCTGCATTGGGATTGATTCGAGGCACCTAGGACAGATAAGGGCCCTAGCTACCAGGTGAGTAAAAGTAAACCCTCTACCCCCAGTTGGATCCTAAGTAACTTCATTGTTAAGTCGATCCCTAGGTGTAGTAGATATGATTACTGGGCAAAGATGAGCGGGTGGCCCTACTATCAGGGAAGCGCTTCGCGGTGTTTGAGAAGTTCCTAAAGTTTACACAACACCTCCATCTAAGTAGCTTCGAGAAAAAGCTCTTCAACTTCCATTAATGCAATTCGGCACAAGTCCTTCCCAATGGATGGAGGGTGTTAAAGGCTTTCCAAGCGCTCTGTGAGTACTTAGTGATAAGGGCTGCTCCCAAGCTTCTCAACCGCTTCTATAAGTGGAAAAGCGTAGGGAAGGTGGCCAAACCTCCAACCCCGTCCTGGAAAGAAATTATTCTGTAGCCTTACAGATTCGGTAAAGGGATGGTAAGATGACTACATGGTGGTTGAGTTGCCCAAAGAGGTAGATTTTTGGACATGGTGGACCAAGCTACTTTAGACTGAAGCTCAGAAGGGGATTAGCCCTAGTAATGTCAAATTAATGTGAGAGATTCAAGCCTTCATTGCTCTTAGACATGGCTAGGAGATAAACGTCGCGTAGTCCATTGAGAGATATTTTCGGTATTCGATCTCTGAGCACTTCCCCAACATGAAGAAAGCTGTAGTAAAGAAGCGGGCCAAAAGTATAGGTTTGTTCCTTTTGCGAATGCCTTCATCTGTTGTGCTAGTATGAAATGCTTCTCTAACGTCTCTTTTTGTAAAATGGGGGATCTTCCTTATTTGTGTCGGTCATGGTAGAGTTAGCGAATAGTATTAGTTGTTTCTTTTGTCTTTGCCTTGTTTTTCTTTTTCCTTACTATTTTGATAAATTTTTGTAGGTAAAAATTTAGCTGCAAGGGTTCCTCATTCCTCCGTAGATGAGCTAATGAGCCACTAGCAAACAAGGACTAAGGCATCCAAGCTAAAGGCCAAGGCAGTACCGACGAAGTCAAGGGCTAAGGAGACCAACAATGTCCAACCAATAGATGTTCCTCAAAGGAATACCATTGGTCTTCAGGACAAGCTACTAACTGCAAAGCCTTTGGGCATGACTCTTCCTTCCCCTACCATAATCCCTACTACCAAGCCCATTGTTGTAGGGGACAAGCCCACTAACGCTAAGGAGCCAGATATATAGGTGCTTACCCCTCTTGGGGGGAGGGAGGAAGAGACAGCAAAGGCTACCACCCGACCTAAAGTGGTAAGTAGAAGAAGAAGGCTCCCCAGACATCTAGGGAAGCAATGCTTGGAGCTAAGAAGTAGAGGCCATTGGCTAGGGCACCTTTAAGCCGAGCGACCTGGTTCAAGTAGCCGACGGCTCATCCTTACAAGATTATAGATGAAATTGGGGACGAGTTTTTTTATGTCCTCAATAAGTTTAGATTCTTAGGGATTGAGCCGGACACATTCAAGGAGGTATTATACGTCTCCTAGAATGAAGAGCTCCTGAAGCCGAGATCAGGAAGGTCAAGAGAAAGCTCCTCAGGCCAAAGTAGGAGGTCCAAGATAATGACCTTACGTTGTGGCATCGGACTCTCAACTACTAGGCCTCATTGGGGTCTTACACCCTCGGCAACCGGGCCATCCTCAAGGAGTTGTCTAGGGTAAGTAAGGGCAACCCCATGGAGATGATGGACCATTTGAGTACACTCATGTAGCAAGTAAGTCTTCCTTGTCGTCGAACTAACCTCGACTCATGCTTCTTTGTAGTACTACGATGAGGTACTGCTTCAACTAAGCAAGTACGATGCTGCCCAAAGAGAGATAAAGGGCTTTCAGGAGGCATTGCACAAGGTTGAGAAAGACCTACAACAAGTGGAGTCCTCTACTAACAAGTATTAGGATAAATTCACCAAAGCTAGCCAATGCCTGCATTACTCTTATGTGCAAGTGGCTAGGCTTCAAAGGTGACTAAAGAATGCAAAATGGGAGAGAATAGCTACTATAGATGTTATCAAGGGGGCCGATGACTTGAAAGCTCTACTTAAAGATGAACAGAGGACCAAGGCTCATCTCTCTTAGAGATTGGATGAGGAGAGGGAGGCTAAGGCCCAGCTTGAGAGAGAGCACATCGAGCTGAAGGCATCGGTCACTAGGTTACAGACCGAACTGGCGATGAAGGCCTCCGAGTGCAGCAGTATCAAAGTCATTCTGCTGGAGCTAGCCAGTCTAAAGGTAAGGTTTGAGCGGCAAGTCCAAGAGTTACAAGGAAAAGTTTCAAAGATGGAAGGGATCATCTTCAAAATGGAGAGTAGGGAGGTCCTCAACGACGCCACCACAAAGAAAGCTGTCACCGATTATTAAGTAACGGACGAGCTGAAAGACTTGTCCACCAAGTGCACTTGCTACACGAGGAGACAGGTGCTATCCCATTATCCGAACCTTGACTTGAGCTTCTTGAGTTTTTTGGATTCCCCGACCTTTAAGGAGAAGAGGGAGATCGAAGCATAAGAGAAAGAGGCTACTCAAGCAACTAGCGAAGTCCAAGGTACCCTTTTCACTGCTAGGGTCGAGCATGCTGCTTCTACATCCACTTCTTCCCCAGCAACTAGGTAGGAGGTCACCCCTAATGGTGCTTTTCGAGGTGATCAAGGTCGAGGTGATCCTCCTACCGACTCTAATCAATAACCTTCAACTTCTACTCCAGCCCAAAGCCAGCCTTCCTTGATAAGAATCAAGCTACCAGACTACTAACCCATAGCCGAGCCCGAGAACTAGAGGGATTAGCAAGACGAATCCTCCTGCAGCCAACTCATATAGTGGCCAAGTATCTCCTTGCCAACCCATTCTACCTACCGAGCTAAGTGATTGCTTATTTCTCACATGTTATGTGCCGAGAAGCGAAAGGTCAAGACAACAGCACATCTTCATTCTCACACATGCCTGGCCAATTATTTACTCGGCCTACCCCTACCAAGATGCTAAGAGAACAAGTCTGGATTGACTAAGCCACCCTTGCTTAGACAAGTAAGTTGTCCATACTTTTTATCTACATCTTCCAACGACATCACCAATACGACATCACCAATTATTACTTTCCTTATATATTCATTTTTACCTTTTTGTATCTTATACATTACTTCCTTAGGAAAACCCTTTTTGTCTTTTCCCTTTTAGGTGAGTTACCCTAACTTATGGGTATAAATACCCCTGTACTTGTAGCTATAAAGGATTAGAATCAAACTATCCTTAATATACTTGAGTATTTTTTTCCTTGCATAAACACTGCTTGTTTACTCTTGGCATCACTCTTATCCTAACTCTTAAGCAAGGCTAGGTGGCAAGTAACCTTACCGAACAGATTCATACGTCATATCAAATTATGCCGTGAGTCTTCGAAAATTCCATTGGTGCATCATATCCTTTAGAGCTGTTCGTAAGTTTTTGCTTACCCTTCATTCACTTTTGTCCTTTCACACATACCCCATCACTTTCCTTCTAACTTTCTACAAGCTCGAACCCATTTAGCGACCGACCTTATCTATTCTTGGTCACAGTTTGCACCATCTTGATATTAAAGCAGAGGTTTCGTATGAGCTATAATTGGTTCTTTTTAGAAGTTCTATTATACTCCGTTCTGTCTTTGTGAAACAGAGTAAGTTATTGTGTTCATCTTAGCTACTATGTTTGCTAACTATTAATGTCCTGAAGTGTTCATTTGAACTTTCAATCTATAGAGAAAATGACAGACCCCGAGTGTGAATGTTAATATGGGAGATGATAATAATGGAGTTGTCCACCATAAACGACGATTTCAAGGAACCCCCAAAAGCACTAACAAGAGACTCAACGAAGTGGCTAACCTCTTGTTAGAGGTTAGCCACTAAGGCCGACCGACTAAGGCCAAGCAAAACACCTCATAAGCTGTTCAACTTGTTAGAGGTCAGAACTCAACTCAACCAGTTCAAGGTGGAGGAGTAAGTGGACAAGTGAGGAGAAGGATTGATTTAACAAACATAAGAGACAAGGAGCATTTTGAAGAAGAGCGAGTGCGAGTCCCTAGAGCATCTGACCATGTGAAGTTTCGGATTCTAAGCTTTAATGGATCTGAGAATGCTTATGAGTATTTAGAGTGGGAAGAAAAGATAAAGCGTGTTTTTTATTATTATCAATACAAGGATTTCGAGAAAGTGAAAACTTTTGCTGTTGAATTCTCTAGATATGCCATCATGTGGTGAAAGAATTTCTAGGCCATGAAGAGACGAAAGGGCTACCGAAAGATTAATACTTAGCCCAAGATAAAAAGAATACTCAGAAACAAGTTCGTATCAAAAACTTATCTCTAAGATACTTTCACTTGGCTTTAGGAGCTGAGACAAAGAGGCCGGGCTATTGACGAGTATGCTCAAAAATTTCAAATGCTCATGATCCAATGTGAAGTGGAGGAGCCCTAGTACAAACAATCTCTAAGTTCATCGTAGGATTGAGAGGTGATATTCGGAGCATTGTAGAACTCCAACGATTCACAACAATGGATTAAGCCATTAAAATAGCCTAACAAGTAAAGAGGTAAAGAAGGAGTTGAGTATCGGCCAAGATGCTGACTAACCAACCTGGACAAGCAAGTCATCGAGCTCAGTTAAGTACTAAGATGAGCCAAAAGATGGATGTCTAAGCCGATCAGAAAGGTCGACCTAATGCTGAAGTGCCAACCCAAAGTTTTGAGAAGAGGCAAGGATCAAGTAGGAAGACTAGCTAAATTAAGTGCTTCAAGTGCCAAGGTCTCGAACACATGGCTACTCAATGCTCAAACCGACACACGATGGTCATTAAAGGAGACATCTCGAACTAGAGGTAGACAATACAGATGAAGAATCCGAAGAGAAGGAGGTCCCTACTAAGAAAGAACTGATCGAAGAAGATGTATTTACCAAAGACTTAGACCAATTAAACATAATTGTCTAACACACAATGAACATAGAACCTTCACAAGAGGAAGAGTAGAGAGAGAATTTGTTTCACACCACCTATAAGGTGAATAATTAGGTATGTGCCCTCATCATGGATAGTAGAAATTTCTCCAATGTGGCATCAACCAATCTTATTTCAAAACTGAAGTTGCCAACTGTTGCACATCCAAGGCCATACAAATTGCACTAGTTGAGTGAGAAAAGAGCACTACATGTCACTCAGCAAATACTACTGTCAATCACTATAGGGAATTACTCTAACCAGATTCTTTGCGACGTACTGCCCATGTGTGCTTCCTACATGTTGCTAGGTAGACCGTAACTGTTTGATAGAAGAGTTATCCATGATGGCTATAAGAACACGTACATGTTCAAGAAGGATGACCGGAAGAACACACTAAACCCAATGCCACTGAGAGAAGTTAACAAATTGCAAACAAAACTTGCTCGTGGATCGAAGAAGGCTCTAGTGATGAGTAGAGCCGAGCTCCGAGAGGCCATCAATGCTAACGAGCCGACCCTTATGTTAGTTAAGCACCTATTAGAAATGAAGGAGCAAGGTGAACTACCCTAAGAAATCATAGAGATGCTTGATGAGTATGCCAACCTATTCCCAAAATAGTTACTTGAAGAGTTGCCCCCAACTCGAGGTATAAAGCATTGCATTGACTTAGTGCTCGGCGCCATACTACCGAATAAGCCATGAATCCCGAACGAGCTTCTAAGCTACAACATCAAGTCAATGAGCTAGTAGAGAAAAGATATGTCCAAGAAAGTCTCAAGCCTTGCGCTGTGTTGGCACTTCTAGTGCCAAAAAAGGATGGAACCTGGCAGATGTGTATCAACAACCGAGCCGTGAATAAGATCACAATCAAATATAGGTATCTGATCTCAAGATTAGAAGACATGTTGGATGAGTTTAGTAGAGCTAATGTCTTTAGTAAAATTGACCTAAAGTCTAGCTACCATCAAATCTACATGAGGTCGGGAGATGAATGGAATACTACATTTAAAACTCAGCGTAGACTCTATGAGTGGATGGTCATGCCATTCAACCTGTCGAATGCCCCAAGCACTTTCATGTGATTGATGAACCACGTATTAAGACATATGATTGGAAAGTGTGTCGTAGTGTACTTTAACAACATATTGGTCTACAATGCCAACGTGCCAAGCCACTGCAAGCATCTCCGAGAAGTATTAGATATCCTCCATGCCTAGAAACTATTTGGTAATCTCAAGAAATGTTGCTTTTGCCAGGAGGAAGTAGTGTTCTTGAGCTATGTAGTCAGTAGATGAGGTTTATGAGTAGATGACGAAAAGATCCGAGCAATTGTAAAGTAACCGACTTCAACTACTTGTGCTAACATAAGAAGTTTCTGTGGACTGGCTTCATTCTATGGACAATACATCAAGAATTTCAATAGCCTCGCCATGCCTCTTACTGAGCTCACAAAGAAGAACACTAACTTCTAATTAGGAGAAAGGGAGGAGAGAAGCTTTGCCGAGGTAAAAGAAAGATTGACCACTGCTCCAGTGTTGGTTCTACCTGACTTCGAGAAAATATTTGAGCTAGAATGTTATGCATCAGGTATTAGAATTAGCACTGTCATTATACAAGAAGGCCAACCAATTGCCTTCTACAGTGAGAAACTTAAAGGGCCACGATTAAATTACTCCTTGCACGACAAAGAGTTCTTGGCACTAATCCAAGCACTACAAGTATGGTAGCACTATTTACTATCAAGAGAATTTGTCATATATACTGACCATAAATCGCTAAAGTACCTCCGAAGTCAGATAAAGTTATCAAAGCGGCAGGCAAGATGGGTTTGAATTCCTTGAAGGATTCGATTTTGTAATAAAATACAAGCAGGGAAAGAGTAACATAGTTACAGACGGTCTTTCAAAGAGACATATATTTTTAACCGAACTGTAGACCAACCTGTTTGGGTATGCAAGTATCAAAGAATAGTATTCTGGAGATCTACATTTTGGAATCATGCAAGGCATTAATGGAAAGACAATTGATGAGTATCATGTGGAGGATGTTTATTTGTTCCGAGGTGGAAAACTATGCGTATCAACTTATTCCCTGAGGGAGCTGCTGATCAGGGAAGCTCATAGTAGAGGATTCTCTGAACATTTTTGAGAAAGAAAGACCTATGAACTATTGAATGGTCGATTCTTCTAGCCGAGAACAAGGAGAGATGTACACCGAGTTGTCAACAGCTATGTCATGTACAAAAGGGCTAAGTATCGAGCCAAGCAAGGGAAAGCAATGCCTTTACCTGTCCTAATGAAGCCATGGACTAAATTGAGGGTGGACTTTATTCTCAAACTATCCGAGGCAAAGATTCTATAATGGTCGTTGTAAATCGTTTCAGTAAAATGGCACACTTCATGCCCTACTCAAAAACTAATGACGTTTCAACTATTGCTTCTATTTTCTTGTAAGAGATTGTGCAATTACATAACGTACCAAGGAATGTAGTCTCTGACAGGGATCTAAAGTTCTTGAGCCATTTCTAAAAGACCATGTAGCGTCGAATAGGGACCAAACTATTATTCGATACTTCCTGTCATCACCAAACTAATAGTCAAACGAAAGTGGTTAATCACACTTTAGGATCACTACTTTGAGCTACAATAGGAAAGAACTTGGCTGATTAGGATGTCTGCTTGCTAATGGTTGAATTTGCTTATAATCGTACAGTGCATGACACCACTAAGCAAACACCCTTTAAAGTGATCTATGGTTTTAATCTCGAGTTGCCCCTCGACTACACCCCTATACCTATGCTCACACAAGAAGACCCTAATGCAAAAGCTTAAGTATAATCCCTTCAACACATCTATGATAAAGTTACTCAACACATCAACTAAGCTGCTAAAAGAATGCGAGAGAAGACCAAGGGTAGGACGACTAAATAATTCTAGCCAAGAGACTTAATGTGGCTGCACCTCAGCAAGGAACGGTTCCTGAACAAGAGGAAGAACAAATAATCTGCAAGAGATAAAGGACTCTTCAAAATCCTTCAGAAGATCAATGACAATGCCTATAGATTGGAGTTGCTCGAGAACTATGGGATTTCTGACACCTTTAACGTTGCCGACCTCAGTCCATATCACCCTAACGGAGAATTGAATAAAGACCATTTGAATCAAGCTATCGGACCACTGACCGGTAGCCATGCCCAATGACTAAAAGGACCAGCAAGACAAATCCTCATGTTCCAACCAACTCATGCGGAAACCAAGTATCTTCTTGCCAACCCATTTTACTTGCCAAGCCTAGTGATTGCCTATTTCTTGCATGTTGTGTACCAAGAAGTGGAAGGCTGAGACAACAGCACATCTTCATTCTCGTACATACTTGGCCAATTACTTACTTGGCCACACACCTACTGAGATGCCGAGAGAAAGAGTTTGGACTGACCAAGCTACTCCTGCTCAAACAAGCAAGCTGCCCGTACTTTTTATCCACATCTTCCAACAGCATTACCACGTGTACAATATCATATGTAAAAGGGATTATATGTATCGTAATATCCTTGTACATATAAGAGATATACATGTATGAACCATAGTAACAAGGGGTATAAATACATGTATATAAATAAATAAGAAATCACAAACATATATGAGCATATGTATAAGTATAAATATACGTATAGTATTAGTATAACATATGTATAAGTATATGTACATATACAGAATATTAAGTATATTTACTTTATTATACTTATATGCAAAATAATATATGTATAATATAGTATACGTATAAATATGTATATACCAAAAAATATATGAGTATGTATAATAATATACTAATATTCTAGAATAAGTTAACAAATAAATAAATATATATGTATATATATATGGTGGACATGAGTTATATGATGGGAATAAAAGTGATTTTCTACTACAAATTAGAAATTAATTATTTTATAAAATTATAAATTTATATAAAAATGTTATGGAATTGGTAAAACTACAAAAAAAAAAATTGAACAAAATAAGAAAATAGAATTATGGGCTAATAGGGATGTCACAACCCGGAGAGGAGGGGGAGATAGAGGTGGTCTTGAGTCATGGCAGTACTGCTATGTAATATGGGAAGATCCAAGATCAAGCACCATCTTAATCAAAGACCTTCGGCATACTACACAAGGCAACAAAATTTAGAGCCTAATGGTACTTCCATTGAAGCTTATCAAGTTGTAGTAGTATGACTTCATCTTAACCAATAGCTTCTTCCTCATCCTCTCATATGTATAGAGAAAGAGGATATCAGTTAAGCTACCAGTATAAATCATTATTTTCAATACCTCAAAATTCATGATCCTCGTTGTAAGCCTCAAAGCTAAGCCAATTGACCATAGGATTGAACTTAAAACATAAGGTTTTGGACAATCGAATAAAAAATCCGATCAAACTCCAAATTATAAACTATTGAGAGAAATATTGGTAAAAATGACCCTGTAAACTTGAATTTAAGAAAATAAGTAATAAAATAGGAGACTATAAAATTTTCAAATTTTAAGCATAATAATTGCTAATTACCAAAAAGGCAAAAAGTATAATCTAATAACTAATAAATTACTAGAGATAGATTATATATATACTAGAAATTTTAGAATGATCAAAATAATAATTAGGAATGTTCACATATACCCTACATGTATTTACATGTAGATAAAAATACACGAAATTACCTAAATTGACCAAAAACTAAGTAAATAATTAAAAAAAATTATAAATTAATTATGGAAAAATCAAAAAAAAAATCAAAAGAGGATAAGATGATCCAAATCAGGTCGTGGCATGTCAGGATGTGCAAAAGAAAAATCAACCAATAAAAATTAGACAACATAAAAGCAAAAAAATCAAGGATAATGGGGTAAAGTCTTGTCAAATTAATACATAATAATTACAAAAAACGTCTATAAATAGCAAGAAAAATTCAGAAGCTCATTTGGACAGATACAAATCAGATAAAATTAGGGAGAGGCGAAAATTGAGAGAAAAATTCGGTTTAGAAAAAAACTGTACAATTAGGGCTTTCAAAGGGAACCCATACCAGACGAGCAGCTGGAAGTGGATGGCCACCACCACCACCACCACACGGTGGTAGCAGCGCCCAAGCCGGCCGATAAGGCCACGGCGGCCGGCGGTGGCCGGAGCCACCCAAATCGATGAATCCAATTTCCAACCCGATTCTTATGTAATTTTGTAAAAATAGTAAATATTATTATAAAATTATGAATTTTGTTATTCTGGCATATTTTTGTATGTAGTTTGTAGGAAAAATATTATTTTGATGAAGATATGTCTCGTGATATAGGGTCCTTAAGAAATCATGCAAAACCGAGCATGTTTCGGTTTAGAAATAAATGACCTTAGGAGTATAATTTCGAGCCCAAAATTTTTGTGTAAATTACTTAGATGATATAGAACAGTGTTATGAAGCTTGTTTTCAAAAATTAATTTTCAAAATTTTTAGATAATTTTTAGGCCCTAAAATGAGGCATAAAATGGATAATTTAAGGTTAATTAAGTAATTAAATTATTAATTACTGACTTAGTCAATAAGTAGATGTTTTAGGATGTGGAAATCTGATGGAGTATGATACTTGTAGCATTTAGAGTGTTAGATGTAATTATTAGGTTAATTATGTAGTAAATGATTAATAGGGAAAAATAGTTAACTTTAAGTTAATTTTGTAAATTAGGAAAATTAGGAGTAAAATCTGAATTAGGATGAATTTAGACATTTTGAAATGATAATTGATGTTTAGGGATGGTAATTAAAGTGATAGAAATATTAGAAATGCATTATGTACATAATAGGCAATAATGCATAATATGTAATTTTTGAAAATATAATAAATAGAAAATATTAGGATAAAAATTGATATTATATAAATAATAGGGATATATAATAAATTTGATAAGCAACTTGAATTTATGTAATTATATGAAAAATGTAAAAATTTCTCACATTAGGAGTGAATTCGGTACACTAATATGGATTTAAGTGTACCGGGTAAAATAAATACTGACTAGGAGTAATGATGGTATTTAGGAGATCGGGAAATAATGTGATTAATTTCACATTATGGGTTGAAACGGGTTTCTAGGGTTGGAATCTAAAACATTACTTAGAAATCGAACTAAAACGTAATTTAGAAATCGATGCAAAAACCGAACCTGAACCTAACTCCAAACCTAGAATAATTATAAAAGACTTAATACCTAAATAATTAGGCATATTAAACCTTAAACAAAACCTAACAATAAGTGTTATAGGATAAAACGAACCTATAATAGTTATATGAAAAGCTAAAACCACGTTTGTGTTATAGGGATGATCGGCGATAGCCTGAGCAAATCGGACCTCGAGTGAGTAAGCGAGAAGTCGAAGTAAGTTGAGATTAATACGATACTGTATTTTGGAGGCTTAAGATTATGCTTGGTTATGTTTGTTAGACAGTTGAATGTGTACATGTGCTTGATTATAGGTGATGCTATGATTCTGTTTGTTGTTTTGGTATATATTGTATGATTTGTATGTAATAATTGGCCACCCTAAACTGGACTTAATCAAATATATGACCAGTAATCATAATCGGACATGCATGGTAACCCGTTAGGGGAACTTAGGACTCTCCGGCCAAATACCGACCCCTTCGGAAGGGATAGCGCAAAATTGCAAAATGGTCCCTTCTTCATCCTCAGTCGAACTAAGTAACAAGAAAGGAGGTCGCGGCGAAGGTGAAGACAGTGGTTCGAAGGTAGTCGCGGGAGGAACAAGGTCTTTATTACATAAGTCTGGGTTTGGTCGTAAGCTGTTGCATTAACGGCAACTCCGAAACCCGGATTAGAGCGAGCGCAATTTCTCTAATCTTACGACGGGCCGGACAACGTCGTGCGATTGCATTTGCTTGCACATATATTGCACCTAATAAGTGATTGAAAACCTTGTTGTGTTTTTGGTATGGTTTTAAGTCCTCCGTCTTAACTTACTGAGCTGTGGTTGCTCACATCCCTATAGACGTCGTGCAGGTGCTAGCTAAGAAGCGGCAACAACTACTCTAAAGCTAGCAACTGCTGGATCCTAGGGAGTGAGGAAAAACATGTGAAGAATAAACATATATTTTTAAGGTTTAAGCTTTTACTTTAAAATTTTTTCATTTCCAAATACTGTAATAACTAGGAAATATATTACTGAGAAATAATGTAAACTTTAAATTACAATAGCTGAATTATAGCATATATATATGTATATATATTTCCCCACTTTCTTAGATAAACGATTTATTTAAATTACAAACTGTTTACTTCAAAGCGGGTTAGTCGTGGACGCCTTGTGTAGATCAGGTCTAAGATAGCGGTTGTAAGGCCAACTTCTATCTTAGGATGGTTTACACGGCGAGGCTGTTATGACTCTGCCGCTTCGAGGCGTAACACTTGCTCCTATGACCAGGGCATCTTGGTATAGGGTATCTACCCCCCTCCATATCTTCATCAAAGAAAGAGATAGCAATATCTAGCTTCTGTCTCTTTTCCCCAACTACCAACAACTCAGAGAAGGCATTAACTAAGCTACTGGTGCTCAATTAGCTCCTAGGATGTGGCCCCCCAACTATTATATTGATGATGCCGTTGGGGGCACAGTCATTGCAACAATAAATGTTCTACTCTATTCTGGCACCCTTAGTCCACCGCCTCTAGGATACTCGATCCTCATCGTCATCGAAACAATCATCATTCCTTAGTTGGGTTACATACTTATTGAAGAAGCTTCGCTGAATGAAGTATTCGATTACTTTATTTAGCTAGAAGCATTCGTTGGTAACATGGTCGTGGTCACCATGGAACTAGCAGTACTTATCTAAGTTTCAACGGCTAAGTTCCCCTTCATTTTCGGGAGCCTTTACAGTAGGTTCCAGTGCTTTACCTCTAAATAGACCTAGGCTATGGGTTTACTCAAGGGGGTATATTGCATATAAATAAGAGGGGGGAGCAGGTCTCAGTTAGCTCGATGCTTCTTCTTTCCCAAATCCTCCCCCTTTGATCTGCCCGACATCCTTCCATCGAGGTAATCCTTCATGGACAATCTTTCCTTGTCCTGCTTTCCACCTAAACTTTCTGGGTCAACATTACACCTAACATGAATGTTATCCTCCTAGTCGATGTACTTTTAGGCCTTACTCTAGAAGTTGGCCAAGGTCTTTAGTTTGCTCTTCACAAGCGATCGAAAGAAGTTTCCCAAAGGTCAAATCCCAGCATAGATAGCAACTCCTTCGTCCAGTTGAGGGATCTTAACCACAGTATTATTGAACCAAGCTACGTAGTCATGCAAAGATTCACCTTCACTTTACCTTTTCAAGTACGGGGATGACATATCCTAGACAGAAGCTTGCTAGCCTTGAAATGGAGGTTAAATTTTCGTGCCAACTCATCAAAAGAGCTTATAGAGTTCTTGAGCAAGTGGTTAAACCACGTCCGAGTTGCTTTCTTCAAGGTGATCAAGAAAGCCTTATACATTATAACATCCCCATGACCATTAAGGTTCATAACGGTATGAAAGTGGAGGAGGTGATCATTAGGATCTCTTGTACCATCATATTAGTCCAAGGATGGAAGCTTACTATATGGGGGGCAACACTTCATCCTGGATGCCCCTAGTGAAGAAGGTTATGTTACTAACAACTAGCCGAGCATCACTAGTTACCTTACTTCGCTGTTGCTCAGAGAGCCTACTAACAATTGTGCGAAGCTCATTAAGGTCAACATCATCTACTAGATGAGCTTAGCATGCTATTAAGTGAACCGATACTCCCTACGAGTCGGCCACTAGCTCATTGCTAGCCAGCACTCGGTCGCGAGTAGCAACAGACCTTACTGGATATTGCTACATCAAGGAATCAAGTCGCTGATCCCTTCCATTTCACAACTGCTACAAGTGGCTCTGCCTAATACGAGCATCAAAGGCTTTTAGGGGGGGAAGGGGAGGGAAGGTTTGAGTTTGCACGCTGTGCCTCTCGACTTCTTCAAAGTGAGTACAAAGTAGCTTGTTTTGAGCAACAAATTCCTCAACTAGGCATTCCAGGTACTTTAAGTACTCCTCCAGTGTTTCTCTTAGGAGGGGTTAGTTCTCTGCGAGTTAGTTATTCACCAACTAGTGGTTCTCTTATTCATCATGACAAGACATGATGTCCAAGAATTGCATTTAGGGAATGTGTTTAGTATGTTTGGGGTTTTTCATGTAGGAATTGAAGTTTCCCACGTAGGAATTGAAGTTTCCCACAAATAGTGCCAAATGTCGTCTCAGAGTATTTGCTAGTAGAGATTAGGCTCTATGCATTAGGTAAGCCTGCAAAAAAGGACACTATAAGGGGATACCGTGGTGTTGTCCAACATAGCCACTCCAATACTTAAGTCAGTATAATATTTTAAAGAATAAGGAATGCTTGAAAGTAATAGACATGCTTAAGTATGCAAAGTGTCAAGTAGTATTTACCATTAAGTGATGACCTTATATTTGTAGTGAAGTAGAGCTAACAATTAGAGGGCAGTTAGTGGGCAAAGCTTCCTCCACAAGTATTGGAGAGTGGGCTTGTAATACTCAACGTACCCCACAAATGCTAGAGATAGTTGTTAACTTGATCTCTTATTCTTATCGGATATCTTTTAGCCATTAAATAGCCTATTGGGCTAGGTCAAGCCAGGCCTAAGGTTTAAGCCTAAGGCGACAGGCCATAAATGGTGATGCATATCAGATCTGAATGGGCTTGAGAGGCTTATGTCTAAAGAGCCCTGTCAATACCGTGATTAGAGAATTAAAGATTTAAATAATAAGCACAATTCATAAACTGATAATTTAAAGTATCCAATAAGCAATATCAGGAAAGCATAAAAGAAATAATAAGGAAAACAATATCTAAATTAAGAATATAATTAGAAGAATGAAATAACCTATAAGGAGTTTCAATCCTTGATTTAAGATCAAATATCATCTTCTATTATTTTCGATGTTGAAATCCAAAAAGAAAAATAAAACTACCCTAAAACCCTAATTTAAGGTGTCTTCTCTTGTCTGTCTACATCTTTATTTCTTTTCTTCTTTTTTTTTTTTTTTGTTTTTTCTACTCATCCTATTTACAAGGATTTTGATTTATTGTACAAGAGATCCCACATAAAAGTGAGTTGTAAGGTATAATTGTATCTTTCTTAAATGGCTTCAGTTCTTTCCAATAATAATTTAAAATGACCACAACCTAGAACCATGGCCATGGTCTTTGCATGCGGTTTTTCTATACTTTAATTCTCACATGAAAGAAGAAATATACAGCTTTGATTAATGAAAAACACAACATGTAAGATTATTGCAAGTACATGGTCAACATTGGTTAGACCATGGTTGTTGAGTTCCCTCATGGAGCTCTCATAATTAATTTCCATCCTTACAATTTTATGTACTTCTATCATCACATGTATATTTTTCAATATCACACATTTTTCATATCAAAAATATATAAAATATGCAAATTAGTATAATAAAATACTAAAATAAAATATTAACAAATAAAATACTAAATTACAGTAAAATTGGACTAAAAAGTCTATAAAAGTAATATAAAAACTACTTATGGGTACAATAAAGTTTTTTGGCTTTCCTACGCCACTAAACCATAGCAAAACCCTTCGAGTATATGGCAGTAGTACATACCTTACCCAATTCATCCAAGATGTTAACAGCATGGAAGTACTACTCGAAGCTCTACAATATGTTATCTACTTTATAAGTGGAATGTGTTCCCTTGAAGTATTCGGGCTTTGGAACATCAACCCTATGGTATAGCCGAATAGTTAAACCATTCACCACTAATGCACTATAAGCTACTAACTAATTCTTCACGTCTTCAATCTCCTAACGAATGGCTACAATAATAGCATCAGTCTTGGCCTCATAAGCTTCTTCTTTAGCCCTAATGCATTTACTTGTGTCTAAAGCATCTGCCCTTCCTCCTCCATAACATCATCCTATTGCTTCAACTCTTCTAAGGCTTGATTCGATGTCCTTTTTAACTTACCATAGAGTTCTTCCTCTAACTACTCCATTTAATCCTGGTAATCATCCAATTTCTCCTTCACTTCCACAATATTCAGCTCTTCCTTATCCATTCTAATAAGAAGTGAGTTCAATAAGTCTTTAGACTTGACCCTCTACTTGGTCATGCAACGATCCCCCTAATCACCAGCCTCATCAATGGTTGAGACATTGTTATCTCCTCTAAATTTCATCTTTTCCACTTGTGGCTTTGTAAGCTCTAATATCACCTATCACGAGCATGGTCCTCCAACCGCTCTCATTCGATACTTAACAATCTTGACCGCACCAAGAAATGCTAAGTTTAGCCTCCAAAACACTCACACAAGATTTAGAGAGAGAAAGTAGAGAGATAAACTCTTATATCAAATAAATCACTTAATTTCTAAATGAATACAACTGAGAGGAGATCACCCCTATATATACAAAAGACTTATATGAATGAATAGCTAAAATTAATTCAATTTAATGGTTACAATACATTCATATCTACCACATCCACTTACCCTACCTATTTACTGTATAAAATATCTAGATATTTCTAGATATCTTATAAAATCTTCTAATCTTCTAAAATCTTCTATGCTTCTAAAGCTTCCATTGGACTTGGGCTTTGCTTGTTTGACATGGGCTTCCAATCTTCTCCTATTTATGGGCTTTAGGAACCTCTTGAGGCATAGTATCTTCTAGATTCATAACACATGTACCCCTTTATTTAGATTATAAGAAGGTAATAAGATTTTTATTTTGTTAAAAATAAGACTTTTTATATCAACTTCGACAAATTTTTAAGGTTTTATTTCGTCCTTTGCAATTTTTTTTTCTTTTCCAGTTACTATTATACTTACTTGATTGTCCAAACATGATGCTAGATATCTTATCCGGATTAATCTCAAAAAATTATACAAATCAAACATTGCCTAAATCTTGTTTCGATTTTTTTTTTTTTCGTCTGTATATTATCTTTATCTAGTCTGTATCTCTTTGAAATTTAGTATTTGAAAAACTATTCAATTTGTAGTTTATCTATTTCTGTTTTATAATTACGATGAAAATAGTAATTAAAGTATCAGAATTGAAAAATGAAAATTCATATACTTTTAAGATAAAAGATTTTAAAAAATATATATTTTATATATTAAAAATAATTATTTTAATTAATATTTTTTAAAAATATATATATTTTTATCTTTTTAGTATTTTATTGTTATCAAATACAAAGATTCAAATAAATAAAAATAAAATGAAAAAAAAAAGATAAAATAAAAAAAAAATGAACCGAAGGAAACCTTAATAGACTAATATGCTACTAGAGGAACTTTCATCACCAAAATCCTATCAAAAATCGAGAAATTAAATTTAAAATATAAAATGAAAGAGGAAACGTTTTTCTATGAAATACCGAGGAAGCTGTTTCCAACGCGGCTGTTAAATTCAAACATTAAATACGCATGGAAGATCCTCGTGCGTATCACATTTCCCAACGCTCTGTAATTTACAAACGTGGCTCGAGATCATATATTCTTCCCCACGTGCGTCTGCTGGTCCCACCTATGTGTGGAGTTGCTACTTGTACTACCCTGACGCTGTGTTCGGTTGGGTTGAATTGTATGCTCATTCCCACAGCATTACGTGCCCCATCTCTGTTCCGTCGTTCGGTTACTTTGCACGTGTACAATTCCAATTCTGACCGGAAAACCAATTCCCTTCCATCCCTGCATTGCGATTCCGTCACTAGAGCAAAGAATTGTGATTCCCTCTCAAATACACTATTTTTATTCCAATATTGCCCTCATTATAAATAACAATGTGTGGCTCTTTTCTTTTTATATTTTATTATTCATTTATACAAAGGGATATTTTCGATATTTCACTTTTTATTCAAATCTTATTCCTTAACTATTTCAAAGTAATAATGATTTGATTACACCCATCTAACACTCTCATTACAATCTAATTATATTCCTAAGTAATCATAATTTTATCTCATCTTTTATTTTATTCAATCAACTAAACCGGCTATGAATTAATTAGAGCAGGTAATTTGAGATATCATCTAACATGGTGTATCACGACACAATCATAAAGAGTTTTTTTTTTTTTTTTTTTTTTTTACTTCTTTTTTTTTTTTCCAAATAACCATAAATTGAGTTTTGTATTCATAAAAAATAATTGGATGAGATTTTGACTTAATACGTTTAAGTTTATGTCCAATTTGGTGTATGGCATTCAAACCTCTTTACAAACTTATTTATTAAACAGCTCCTATGAATAAGCAATAGTATTTAATATTGATAAAATTTAGATTTTTATATTGTTCTTCGTTCCTGCGTGCCAATTACCGATATAGACTTGGGTTTTGAGTTAAAACCTTTTCTTACCTTTTCATTTGGCATTCCACAAGCACAAGTCAACATTTGTAATTTTGTATAAGTATGCTGGTAAGTTACATGTCAAATTTGTATGATGGAAATACCGCAAGTATTGCCGTAAATTCTTGGAGATTACTTGGACTACGACCACTTAAGCTGACCATTGGACTCCCAAAATTTATTGAGTTATCATAGAAATAACTACCTTTTTTTTTTTTTCTCTCCTTAATTTTTTCCAATTATTATCACTGTTGGAGAAGAGGAGAATCAAACATAATTTATCCCATTAAAAAATCAATATTCACATCGCTCAAATATAAAGGCCTTAACAAGATACCTATAATTGAAAAGAGAGAATAAATAAATAAACAAATTAGAGATAATAACATATTTGGCATCTAAACTTTCCTTACTTTTACAATTCAAAAGTGTTAGCTTTTTATCTATAAACTTTTAGATCATTTATAATACTTAAACTAGATAATTAATTCTACTAAATGGATAGAGTTCGGACAATGGAATATAAAAATTAACAAAAGCTCATATAAATGATCGTGAAAATAAGCAAAGCTTACTTACTAAATTTACACTTTTTGAACTTCAGGTAATTAATTATAAGAATGGATAAATAACATTTGCTTGATAAATTATGGGACTTTTGGAAATATCAAATTTACCGCATGATCCTTAAAATAGATATAAAATTTAATATCATGGATAACTTGACAAGTTACAATTTTGGATGACATTTTCAACGGAGTATAACGTGTAGATTCATCTCGAGTCGAATCATAAAAATTCGTTGACCATTCAAATCAAATAAACCAAAAAAAAAAAGAAAGAAAACAAAAAAGAAAAAACCAGAAGCTCGCATTAAACTATTATTCCACGTGAAATCCTATGTACAACTTTGACTCGAAAATGTCGTGTGGTCCCTCGTGCATTTAACATGCATGCATTTGTCAAATGTATTAATGACATTCTCGGGTGCATCCTTTAAAATAATATTAAAAGGATAGAATACGGTTCATTATAAAAATAAAAAATAAAAAAAAGGGAAATGGTGTGTGTTTTTAGTGCCTTCTAAAAAAATTATCATAATAATTTTATTAATTAATTAAAACAAGATGAACTTGTTATTAGAAATGGTGTTTGAAGAAGCCAAGGGGACGGGTGGTTTTTGTAAAGTGGAATATAGAAAGTTGTTCAAGAGAATCTTACTGTACTTGTCTAAATGATAACTATTATCTATAAAAAAAGAAAAAAAGGAAACCGTATTTTTTTTTAAATAAACCCTATGAATAACTATCTTACTTAATTTTTTACTCTTTTTCTACATCAATAAGTGGCGAAGTATGAGTTTCAATAGTACTAATATATTACATAGATAAGTTATTAGCTTTCAACTACAAGTATAAAAAAAATATAACACGTCAAAATATTAATAGTAAATTTTAAAAAAGGGAAAAGTATAAAAAAAAAGTCCCTAACTTTTATACGTATGTACGAATTAATCCTTAACCGTTTATTTATTCCATTTTAATACTCAACGTTTTAATAAATTTAACAAAAAGTTTTTTCGTTATATATGGATACGTTGAGAATTAAAATAGATTAAATAAAATGTTAAAGACCGATTCGTTTGTATAGATAAATATTAGAAATTTTTTTGTATTAATATGAACTAATTATATACTGATATGTATTTATGGAAAATTTAACAGAGTTTAGCAGAATGAATTATTTGATACAATTTGAAAAGGTTGAGGGGTAAAATAGATTAAATAAAATATAAAAGATTGATTCGTAAAAACATAAAATATTAGGATTTTTATTTTTTATTTTTTTATATTTTTCCTTTTAAAAAATTATACCTTAGAATTGGTATTTGTAAGCGATATCAAAACGCAGACCATTATAAGTTTTGTCGTGACACAAAGGTGTCACATCCACTCGTGTATATATATACAAAAGGAAGAAGATAAAAAGGTCCTCCTAAAGGATCTATATAACTAGCAAATACCTAAGAGGAGTGAAAAAAATAAACACACAAAAATGGCTTGCTCTGATTCACTTCATGGATGTAGTAAGCATCCAAACAACCAACAACTTCCGGGGATATGCCCTTCTTGTCTAAGAGAAAAACTATACCAATTGTTTCCTCATTCATCACAACAACTCCATACGGAAACCACCACCACCACCACTACAAATTACACCTTCTCCCCTAACTTCTATTCACCATATTCCCTCTCTTCACCTTCCTCTGCCAATTCCTTGTCTCCGGTTCACAGGAGCCACAACCGGAATGGGTCGGCGGCCGATTCGACGTTCTTTACGACAAACCTTGGGATAGGGATGAAGAAGAGCAGATCGGTTGCACATGTGAATAAGAAAAGTGTCAAGGAGACAACCAAGAGAAGCGGGTTTTGGTCAAAGTTGATGAATCCTAAGAGGAAGACCAAGGATCATATCAATTTGTTGCATCCTAGGACTTCACTCAAGGAGCTTTTACGTTAGTGTTTTTTTGCTTTTTTTTTTTTTTAGATTCAGTTTTACTATAAGTTTTGTCTGTAACTCGCTTGCTTGTGTCTTTCTTTAATAGAAAATCGCATCAATTAGTCCTTCTTCCATGTACAGCTTTTTTTTTTTTTTAAATAAAAATAAAAACTTATTAATAAAACACAAAGTACTGTCTAATCAAAGTGTTAAACCCATTTAAACATATTATCCGTGTTATATATAATACAAATAACATGTTTTTAAAATATGGTTTTTTCAATAAGATTTGGAGTTTTGGATCGTAAAATCTGTCTTATATGTAAAGATTTAATATAATATCTTATAATTGTAATTCAGATAATAAGCATCGTAATTGTGTAGCTTACTGAAAATAATATATTTACATCATATAATCCAAAATTTAAATTATGGAATAGAGGAGGAGCCCTAAGGCCATATATATCATCCTCCCTTTTCAACGATGCTTAATTCGGTCAATTACTCTTTCCCTAAAGATCACGGAACCTATTAAAATTGTGACTTTGGATGTCTTTATGCATAGTTACAAGACTTACCAAATTGTTTGATAGTGATGGTATCGTTCATCCAACACGGCAGTACTTGCATCGAATTTTCCTTCGTCTCTTTTTCTCTTTTGTACTTTTTCATTTGTATTTTTGTACAAGGAAATTACCGCGAGAGTTACTTAATCTGAATTTTACTTAGGAATTTATAATTTCAGAAGCCTTACTTATTTAGAAAATACAAGAGACACAGGCACACTCATATATCTTTTCTACCGCCCTTTTTTTTATTTTTATTTTTTTTTTCACTTTGACAAATGAGAAAATTGAAAATAATTCATCCTATTACAAGACTAATATTTATACAAATAAATTACAAAAACCTTACAAAACTTTTTTCTACTTTTGATCCTGTTTATCTTTCTTTTCCTTTTTTTTTTTTTTATGTTAGCATTAGATAAAATTTAGTAATAAGATATCATTTTTGGATTTATATAATTAGAGTTTAGAAAATTAACACTTAACCCATGAAAGCACTTAATGAGCTCATTATCTCTCATTTAAATTTTCATGGTTGGAGTTAGCACTGACTAGGAACTCCATGGCAAATATCAATCTAAGAAACCAAAAAATATTTATAACAATTACAACATATAAAATGGGAGTCTTAAGGGAATATTAGATGTCGAAGGATACTTTCAAATTTATCATGTGCATCCTAGAACACTTGGTGAGACAAAAAAAAATTGCCATGCTAATCCAAACACTTGCTGAGATAATTAATCATGTCTAACATATCCAATGTAAGGTTCCTTCTAGCTTTTTGACCCCCTTTTTTATTTTAATCCTTGCACCATTATTTTAGAGCAGTCGAGATACCAAAAGTACTTATTTAAAAAGAAAAAAAAAAAAAGAAGAAGAAGAAAAAGAAAAAAGAACCACCATATAGAGGGAACAAATGAAGTCCAAGTTACTGATGTTTAAGTTAATCGTACTTTATCGTTACATTAGTTATTTCTTTTCAAGATGTTTAAATTTAGACAAAAGAAAAGTGAAAAAGAAAAAATAAATCCACAGAAACTACAAGGCACCCTTAAATCTAGGTCGTACATGCAACAGGTCCCGAATGATCCCAAATGAAGTTTGAAAGTACACTTTTCTTAAAAGTACTCGAACCCATGCGTATACATTAAGGCATAACGTAGGACTCCCCACTTAAGGAGTGTAAAGAAAATTTTTCCTATTTCTACTACCCAAAGTTTGCTTATTTTATAATTTGACTATCTAAATTTTATATAATTTTACAATTAGCTCTTTATGCATTTTTAGCATAAATAACTCATAATTTGACTATCTAAATTTTATATAATTTTACAATTAACTACTTAAACTTTATGCATTTTTAAATAAATAACTCAACCAAGGTATTACTAGCGAGATTGTGCACGTGCTGCAACACATGTCATGTGCTTAATAAAATATATATATATATATATATATTTATTGTGTTTTCAATGATGAAGACGGTTAATAAAATAGATAGGAGAAAAAACACTAGTAAATTAGTGGGATTATTGAGTTAGTTTTTTGTTGATAAAAGTAGAATACAAATTTAGAAATAGAAGTTGCAGTTGGGGTGAATGGTACCCCTAATTACATAATCTTTTTATTTCAAATAAATAATTTGTTAAAAACCAATTCATAAATTCAAAACTAGAAACAACTTACAATTATTAAAGATACAAAATGATAGTTATTGAAAGTACTTTCCCTTTAATAATATAGATAATAATCTTAAAAAAGTTATTTTAGTAATATGGATAATAATCTTAAAAAAGTTATTTTAATAATATAGATAATAATCTTAAAAAAGTTATAGGTAATAAATTGATATTTTTAAATTTTAAGTAGTTAATTACAAAAATACATAAACATCAGATCAGATACCAAATGTAGCATTAACCATTATTTGGTATTTAAGTAAATTTATAAAGTTTCCTTCTAAATTTTCCCCATTAATGTTTTTTTCTTTTTTTCTTTTTTTTTTTTAGCCTTTTGGAATGCTGTGGAAAAATTTGTGTCTCTGCTTCGGATAAAAAGGGGAGGGAATCGAAGAAGAATTGTTTCCTTCCTGGGTGAATCAAAACAGAACTGAATATTAGAAAAAAAAAAAAAAAAGGGAACTAGAAAGGCAGTACACGTGCTAAGGAATCAACTATGTTAATTTATAAACAATGAAAAATAAAAATACACCATATACCCGCAGGGGAAGCAAAAGAAAAATGGAGTTTCTTAAAGGTGAGGGAAGACTGTAATTACAATCACTTCCCAAGACACAATCGTGCTGTCTAACCTACTTAGTGTGAATAAAATCTCCCTTTCGCAACTTCAACTGCCTTTTTTTGCTTCAACGTATTCTATTCCAAAAATATCGAAGGATGCATCGGCACCTTCTATCCAAGCCACGATATTAGTGTGACGGATGGTTATCCCAGGAACCTGTACACCATGAGCTTAAATTCCATTGTCTTCACATTACATGGTTGCCAAGCAAGCAGCATAATAAGGGAACAAAAGGGTATAATATGGTATTATCATCTATCTAGGTCCAGAGATTTTGATTTCAGGTCCATGTTCATCATCGTCACTGTGAGTTTCATGGTCTGCAGAAGGCCGTTTCAATCTTTGAAAGATTTCATCAAGATTATCATTTGAAGAAGTACGAGACAGAACGTTGTTTTCCGGGTTATGGCGCAGAGGAAGGAATCTCCTTGCTTCCATGTTTGCCTTGAAACTCTGGAAACCATTTTTCATGGACTCCCACTTTGATGCCAAACCAGAAGACACCCCACCGATTGTATTTGCAGATTGAGAATCCTTATTACTATCAAGCAAGGAAACCTTAGCTGATGTGATGTTCTTCTCTACAGGATTTGCCTTGGATGATTGTCGGCTCTGATCTCTTATAGCAGCATATTTACTGCTAAGAGCTTCTCTGCTCGTCGCATACCTATGACCATCATCATTTGGAGCTCTGGAAGAACCTTCACTTGCGGGTTCCTTAATTGTACCAGCTGCTGTCTTCATCTCGACAGCTGTAATATCCTGTTTTAATTCACACATGTTCAGCAGGATTCATTTAGAGAAGCCTTTAGCAAATGTAAACAATACAACTGAGGTGGCAACAAGCAACACCATAAGTATTCATATAGACAACTCTTTCAGGAAATTCTTAGATGGATATAGAGGTTCAAAGCAGAAATTATAGCCAACACATCAAGGAAAAGATACAAAATAAATGCCATAACATTTTTGTATACCATCTCAATGGTACAATTGAACTTCCTCTCTCATTTTCCTTGTTATCTGAGGCTATGGTATCTAATTTTACATAAAAAATGTAGATATGGTCAGGGAAGAGAAAGTACTGTAACAGAATAAAGAAATCACACGAGACAATTAGTTCACAACTAGCATTCAGTGCTTTATCTTGCTAACAACAGGAGTATGCAACATTCTCCGATTAAGCACAATCTGTAACTTATATTTCATGGTTACCACACACTAACAAAAGCACATATGTGTTCATACTTTGGCAAGCTTCATGAATGCCATGATTATTTGGTTGCACAAAGCCACAAGACCCCATCCCAAGATAGACGAAGAAAAACAGTATTTAACAGTATCCTGCCAACAGACACTTGGCCTACCTAAACAGGCCATTAAATTCTAAATGTGCAAGGTGCAGTTCATTAAAATAAAAACAATTGCATTAAGTGTCACATTCTTATGTATGAGAGAGAGAGAGAGAGAGAGAGAGGGAGAGAGACAGCATACTTTGCCATTGATACCAGACTCAACATCTCCATTGTTGAAATTCCTGGCCAATGGGATAACATGCTCGCCAACTTTGCGTCCTTCTTCAAGCCAAGCTCGTTCTGCAGAAAAGGCAGAATAAAAAATTTAAGAACTCACTGTTGCAAATTATGCAATTAATGGACTGAATGCAAGGAAGGATATTTTATGGAGGCAATGCACTTCCTCCAACATTTTCCAAAATCAAAAGTGGTAAACTAAGGTTATTCTATTTCCGCATAATTCGTGTTCACCTTTTTGTAGGATGATCACTCCTGATGGGTCGAATCCATCTGTATCATTTGCTTCACTTTGAAGTCTAAATCTCTTCCAGCTCCCAAAAAAGTTAATTACACGATCAAAGAAATTGCTTGCCACCAATATTGTGTAGAGAACCATGAAAAGTGGATAAATTCTGTTAAAGCCTTTACCAAAAAAGGGCACAGCAGTATCAATGCTCCCCATCCTCTGGATATAGTCAAAAAATTTGATTAGCAGAAACTCAGAGAGATGAATCAGTGCAATCTTCGGAAGCAGCATGGTCAAGTATATGTGACGTTAAATGATCAAGCTTGAAACTCAAAACTGACATTTTTCCAGAACCAAATTACCGTAATCCTTTTATTAAGGAGCAAATTTTCTTTTCTTCTTTTTTTTTTTCCTTTTCTTTTACCGAGCAAACAAAGCATGAACCAATTTTCAAAGCGCATGACAAAAAGCACTTCATTGCATTCTTTGCCAAAATATCAATGCAGGTGACGTTAAAATCACAGTTATAATCATTTCACAGTCACAGGATACAGTCAAAGGCTTTCACTTTCTCAGGAAAAATTAGCCCGCTTTGCATGAGCAATTAATTTTAAACTTCGTTTAGGGCTATTTTCAGGAAAAGTCAACAAGGGCTAAGAAGGTCACTAGCATATCACTGGAAAAAAAAAGAAGAAGAAAGGTCTTCTTAGACAGCATTTCTCCTTCCTCCTCCATTCAGAAGGATTCAGGACTGAGGCATCACTTTCAACTAAAGCTCCAAGCTGTTGATCATTAAACACATTCATCATAACTCCACGTTGAAGCTAAATACCAGTATCAGAAAGATTTTTAAGCACAAAACTTCCTCCCCCTCATTGTTTCTCTGTCATTGTGAATATGCATCTCTTTACTGAGACCAAAATGGATATTTCTCTCTTCACTTCTTGGTCACTTCCAATATGGAAAACCCTACTCGATCAGCATCATAATTTTTTACCATCATAAAATGCTAACGCTGAATGGTAAGATATACTGGAAAAGCATTTTTAAAAGATGATGTAATTAATTATGTAAAATAGATATAGATAAGATATAGACACAATAACTTTCCCAAACACCAGTTTTGAAATCAAATGAATCTGGTAGAGATTAGAAAGACAGACCAGAAATAAATAGATGAGAAAATAGAAAAAAATGATATTATCTGAAGAAACTTTTAGTAGCATATACTGATCAACAATTCAACATTCAGATTTCAAAGTAGACACACTACTATAAATCATGCAAAATATTCATTCACTAAATAAACTTTACTACATGAAGAATCGTTTGGATATTTACTTTACTCAATCTGTGCACATAGATTACCAACAAAAAAGTGTCATCTGGAAAGAATTTGATTGGAAAAGCCAAGGGGTGAATGATACAAACAACTCAGCTTTGTGTTCATAATCCAAAACCATACTAGCTTTTTGGCCTGAACCTTTAAAAGGTACAAAAAGATTGATCAAAGGTGCAAATGCATGTCCAATCAGAGACTCATTCTAAAATGACAGTTTAGTACACATGGAGCAATTCAAGCAGGTATAACTCGTCTTGTACGGAGGTTATATCACAATCTTTTACTGTGATAATATTTACAAGGGCTTTTTATCTGATTTGTGAAATTTTTACTGGTTGTCATGCACTTCTGCATCAGATTTTACATACATGATCACAAATTATTGCTGCACAATAGAGGTTTATTTCTGCAAAGATGTTCGTCAGAATCTTCTTCCACAAATACCTCAAATGTATAAAATAAAATGAAAGAAGAAGAAGAAGGAAGAAGAAAGAAAGAAAGAGAGAGAGAAGAGCCAACTTATGTCTCTTTCACATTCTTACATTTGAAACTATTCTTAAGTACTTAATAAAGAGTTGATATTCCTCAAGCTTTTTCAGTAAAACTTTTACAGGTGGCCTTACTACTTCCCATCAAATGGAATCACTTAGAAGTCAGCAATATAGGGGTGATAAAAAATCAAGAAATGGCCTCTACTTGATAGAGAATCAAGAGGAAAAGAAAATATACAAATCCAACTAAAGTCTCTACTCTACTACCATATCATGAAATCTCAAAGAGGATCAGGAAATCTGCATTCAGGAATGAGGACTTAATGTTGAAATGTAGTATTAATGTTGAGATGCAAAGTGAGGATGCAAGTAAAAGAACTTTAGAAGAACAGAACAGACATACCTTCTCAAATATTGTGACAGCATCTGGACCTTTTCCCAATTGGATAAGATTAAGAAAGTTATATGAGATTGGCGGTGCATATCGAGCAACCATCCTGGAAGCAATGTCTGAATAAATCAAAATGCAACATAAGCAAAATCAACACATCCACTGAAGTTTCAGAGGGTAACTCACGAGCATATCATAAGCAAATTAACTGGGCTTGTTTGCCTTGGTGTCAATGAGTAAAACATCAGCATTCCAACCTTGAACAAGGAATAGTAGGTACAGACACACATGTACATGAGAGGAATGAAAGCAAGAGCCTGTATAAGTAGGACAGATTAGACAATGTAGCAGAAACAGAACAGACTTAGACATATATATGTGAAAGTATGCCATGTACAAGTTTAAATATATAATATGAGGCTAGTATTGACAGGAGACCTTTTTTCTTTAAATATATACATATATATGTACATATGCCTAGTCATTCATATATATACAGGCTTTTAGTCTTTATTGTCTTAGGTGTAAATAAAAACAAATATCACGATTTCAAATAAGCACACCATCTTCTTCAAAGGCCAGAGGAAGCAATGATATAAGAATCAAGAGAAAGAGTTCCACATTAATTAACCATCCCAATGCTGATTCACCAAACTTTGTTAGATCATATTAACAGCCTAGCATAAAGAAATAAACGGCAATATTTAGTAGAATATTAATATCAGCAGACAGATTTAATAGAATTTCTTGGGTTCCCTCACACTTCATATATGGGTGGATGAAGTACCTTAAAATTGTAAGTTTGTTGTCAATTTCTTTCCATTGAAGCTCATCTATTGATATCTATAGAAAAACTCAATGTTCTTAGATGACACACCAAGGTCATAGTCTTGCATCAACCCACAGAAAGGTAGATGTGAACAAATTTGTCTTCTGAAAGCCCTTGAACCAGATGGTTTTTCAGCCAAATTTTACAGTGACGTGGCATATCACTGAGAGTCGAAGTCACTAGTGCAGTAGAGAGTTTCGCTTGTCAGGTTTTTTCTGAAGAAAGATAAAGATGTGTGTAACACCTTGGTCCCTAAGCTACAAATCCTTCAACAATATTGCATTTTAGACCAATTCCATGTTGCAATATGATCTACAAAGTCACCTCAAAACTTTTAGCAGCCAAAATGAAAGGGGTTATCTCTGACCTGGTTGGGAGAGAGCAATCAGCCTTCATCCCTGGTAGACTTATAGCTAACAATATAGACATATAGTTGACAATATTTCATCATACAGGAATTACTACACAAAAATCATCAAGAGGGTATCCTCATGCCATCAAGGTACGTATCATGAGGGCCTATGACATCATAAATTGGAATTTTCTTGATGAAACTCTGCTGCATGAATTTCTCTTTTCATTTTCACAAGGATATTTTCCAGTATCTACCCACTCCTCATTTTACCATTGAGATTAATAAACATTTGTGGATTTTTTTCCCTAGTTCTAAAAGGTTGCACCAAGGTGACCCCATATCCCTTCCCTTTTTGGATTTGTGATACAAGTTTATTTAAGGTTGTCCAGAAAAACAGCCTCTTCTGACAAGTTCTCTTTTCACTGAAGATGCAGGTAAGGAAGAATATTCCATCTTTGCTTTGTTGATGACCTGCTCATCTTCTATGAAGGTAATTTGCATACTATGCCCTTCATTAAGGATATCTCATCCAACTCTGAGCCAGTGGCTGCACTTAGAGCAAATGAGAATAGAAGCCAAGTCCTTTTTATGTAAAGTACACCAAGCTATTAGAGTTGAAATACTTTCTTCTTCAGGGTTCGTAGAAGGTAAATTGCAGATTCGTTTTCCTTTGATCTCCTCTAGGTTAAGGAAGGAAGATTATGAAGCTCTGATGGCAACAATCCTGATTTGCATCAAGCCTCAGACCGATAATTCTTCTCTAGAGCATGTGTAATAGTACTTCCTAGGTCATTCCTTCGGAAGAATGGACAGAAGGCGCCCCTGAAAAATCTTTAGACTCATCTAGCATATCAAGGGATAAATACTTGTTTTGCAAGGTAGCTTCATTCAACTGATTTTAAGAAACTAGTAAAGATACACAACAACGGCCATCACTGATGGCAAACAGAAGTTACTATCTTTTCACTGACACAATTCATTTGTATGGTTTTAAGTTTCAAATGACACTTGCATAAACAAAATTTGACAGATCCATACATCCACAAAGGAATTCTTACACGTCTTGGAATTCCCAGAGGGTGAGCCTCGGCAGAATGGTTTGATTATTCCTTTTGTGGCCCCTAAGTGACAGGTTCAAGACACAGACAGCCTTTTGCAAAAAGCAATAGTACTTATGCATCATCCCTCCCTTAGCCATGCACTAAAGGCACCACTTCATGAGTCAGGTGAGTCCATACCTTGAAATTACTTAGACCCAAGCGGATATTGAAACTCCAACTTCCTAGTGATAACAGAATTGCAGATGGACCAATTTTACGGAATCTACAGCATTATTCCCAATGGCAGCCCCTGCCAAAAAATAATCTAAAAAGAACTAGATGTCCTTGGCCACCCCCAAAAAAAAAAAAAGAACCTAGTGGTCTTGGACTCCTAAATGTTTTCATAATTTTGTGAGCAAATACGGCAAGGCCCTAATTATATCAACTATCTCTAGGACATGGACCACCACACAAGACCCACAAACAAATTTAATCTAAACTTGGCAGTGTAAATAACCCAAAAAAGGGCCTTACTGGAGTTCCACTGAACCTTAAGTAAGTTGCCAAGAGAGTTCCTAGGCTTGAAGCACTATGCCCAGCCATTAATACTTCAAATCATGTGTTAGTATTAAACAACAAAAATTGATAGAATCAATAAAAACCACAGATGAAGCAGAACCAGTCCATTAGGAAAGCATCCACTTGATTTCCTTTTTTTAGGGCTGGTGAAAGCAGCCATCTAACACCTCATAGTGTATTGATAATATGACAGGACAGTGCTCTGTCCATTTGACCCCTGTTTTGCTAATCCTAGCCCTCTGGAGGCATTTTTACATCCCACACAACAAATTTGATATTAAAGTTCCCAAGAACATGTTTAGTCAAGGACCTCATTCCCCACAGATATGTCAACTTAATATCATGACAAGAAGGACCAAATATTATATTGCTAAAATATCTACCTGAACCAGCACCTCTTCCTTCCCTACAGATTTTATAAGTATTGAGAAAAGAGAGAGATCAACTCCTCTAGGTAGCATAGTAGCCTCTGCTAAGAGAATAGCAGCTGACATAACCCCAAGTACAATAGCCAAGAGTTTCTCAAGCTGCTTTCTCACAATGCATCGCCAAGTAAATTCTGCATAGAGCAAGAGACAATTCCAGAAATTAGTAAAACTTGAAAGAGACTGTCCATAATGAAGCAACGTGCTTTTTTTTTTTTTTGGTTCCTCCTTTAATCAGAAACCAATATTGTTGCCTTAAGCACCTAATTCCTATACCCCCAGAAAATGGTCAACTCATTATCATAATTGCCCTCATTTACATATATAAAATACATCACACCATAAGTGAGCCACAAGCATGTCAGACTTTTTTAGGTGTCTGACATAGGTACCATGAATCACATATTACAAGTAATAATCATGAAAAAAATGTATGAGAGACTGCATTTTACTTCATCATTATTAGCAATGTCGAGGGGTTTCCAACTAGAGGCATTATTTTCTTAAAAGATAAGATCAACGAGAAATGGTCAATCTATATGAAACATAACAGCATAATTAAAAGAATAAATAGCAATGCTAGATACAGAGATTAAATTAAATAGCATAATTAAAAGAAAATAGATAATGATAAAATATTTATTATTATTAAAAAAAAGATCTCTTTTCTCATATACAATTTTTTGCACCAATTCAAGCAAACAACAGTAGAGAGCAATCAAATGTTACTTCAATTCGAATCACAGGATTGCATATAAATGGCTCATGATACTGGCACAAGAAATGTGCACGCATGTGGCAGTAAAGGCAACACCTTAAAAAGATGAAAAATTAAGAAAAAAGAAAGCCAAAAGAAAATGTTCCACACAGATGGCAACTTAAAGGCCTTTCAAAGATCATATATCTCTAGCTGTATTGACAAGACTAACCAAATCAACAAAATTTGACCTCAACCGACTAGTGTAATAATAAATGAAAATGGCTGCAAAATACCTATTGTATCCAGAGTAGCACCTAATTTTCCACTTCTAGCAGGTATGAAGCTTGAGATAAACTTCCTGAAAAGTTTTAAGATACTTAACATTCAACCTGAAAGTTAGAAGGATTTCAAAAAGTAGAAACCAGAAGCTAATGCAGACAGAGAGAGTATTGTTTATATATTTAAAACACCCTTGAGTGTCTCTTTGTGAAGAGAAAAAAGAAGAGTAGATTTATCTTTCTTTTTGGTATCTTAAATACTATTCACTAAGATCCTTCAAAACACATGCTATGCACTTTGCATAAAACTGTAATTTAGAGATGAGCCAGCATGAAATAAACAGTAGAAAATAACAAGCTCCCAACAGAGAGAATAACTCCAGTTTGAAAGAACCAGCAACTTCCAAAAGTGCATACAACTGTAATTTAGAGATGAGCCAGCTTGAAATAAAAAGTAGAAAATAACAAGCTCTCAACAGAGAGAATAAATCCAGTTTGAAATAACCAGCAACTTCCAAAGAAATCTATTAGCCATGAGCATAATGCTACACATTACAAAGTGGCACCACTCAAGCATGTTTACCAGCAAAAGAAGAAAAGAAGTGCTTAAGATTTATCATTATCATGTTATGTTGTCATTTGGGGTGTTTATTATGTGTAGTGTTATGTTGTTAGGTTGATAGCCCTGCAAGTGTTATGTCTTAAAGGTACGTGTCCTTAGATTATGTCAGCATGTTTGACTGTATTTTACTGTCACGTGTAGGGGAAGTCATATTGTTTTGGGTGGAGGGCCTGTATGTGTAAGTGAAATAACAGTTATTGTGTGTTACATATGTCAAGTTAAGGAGGAAATTTTGGAACAGCAGTTATTTTCCATTAGCTGCCAGGTTGTACTCTTAAAGTGCCATTTTGGCTAAAGAAGAAGAATATCCAGAAATTTTCTCCAAATTATATACTTTTCATGAGATCACTAGGTTCTCTCTAACAAGCCTAAATCAATATTCGCCATAGGGAAGAAAGGAAGAAAAATGACAAAATTCATGTAAAGTCGATCCTATAACAAAATCTGAAAATTCATGTCTGACAAAATTGACAAGAAGCACTCTAACATAGGTAAAAGATGAGCAACATAGGGGAAAATACCATCCAGTCACATTACGTCGCTCATAATTTTTTATTACATCTTCTAGTTCCAGGGCCTCCGTGATACAAGTCAGATACTCACTGCAAACAGAAAAAACAAATAAAATTAGAAGATACACTTTAAAAAGGAAGTTGGCCATCCACAAACCCCATGAAGTTTGCCATTCCTAGATAGAAGAAGAGTGATTAGTGCTCAAAAGATATTTTACAATCAAGTTTTTGGTTAAAATTCACGCACTGAGTGAGGCATGCTGATGTCTCCCAAATAAAAGGTGAAAATCAAAGTTTCATTAATAAATATTGGATTCAAATATATCAAATGGGTTTCTACCAACGTTATGCTGGTATCTCCCCACATAAAAGGTGAAGCTCAAAGTTTAACTAATAAGTAATGAATTCAAAATATCAAAGGGGCTTGTACTGATTTCTTATCAACTCCTCATCAAGAAATTTAAGGCCTAATACAAGACTGTCTACATCAATCAAGCTTTTGGAATTTCCTTATTCCAAAATGATATTCACCAGAAACTACAGCAAGAAATATCATGCCAATAATCTTTCAGCTTAAATTTGCTGATTGATATACCTTTCAAGATTCTAGACATAATGTTCCTTCCACCTAGTGGCACTAATAGGCCCGACCAAACTAATAGTCAATTGGACAAAACCTTGGTGGTCCAGCCATGAAGATTAAATTGGGTTTTTGACCAAATCTTCCTCTTGTAAACACGGGAAACCTATGGGGAAGACATTTACCTATCTCTCCTTGGGTCATCTTAAATTCATCCCTAACAGACTTCCCAAAAAAGGAAAGAGATTCACTGTTGCTTCTCCATGCTCTATATCAAGGAAAGTTCCGACTTCACTTTCCATCAGGAAAAAAAGAACACATATGTATTACCTTCGACCACATCCAAGGTCAAACACTTTTCGTTATGTGCCCACATCAAGGATCTAATTACAGGCGAAATTTATATGGAAAAGGGCTTGAGAGCTCATTTAAAAAAGACACTCCAATCTCATAAACTACTTTAAAACTAAATAGAACCCAAAAAGAAAAAAGGACTTAAAATATTGAGACAATTCTTTTCTTGCCTTCCTCAAGTGAGGTTTTGAGACCTATTTATATAGGAGATGAGGATGCCCCTCCCACTAAACACATTGAATCTAGCCATTTATGAATCTGTCAATGAACTAACAAATCCATGAATTTATCTATTCATTGTCTGAACCAACCTATTAACGACTGCTTTCATTTATTTAATCTAGATATTATAATAACAAAAGAACACAGTAAGAACACACAGTGATTATCGCAACCCACATCTCTAACATATTTATTGCACATGTACAGTTCAACATCCTAAAATGTATGGCAAAAGCAGGAATGTGATTACCTTTTACCTACTATTGCGCACTTGAAGTGCAGCAAAATTTTGAGGGGTTGACAATTACCAAAAGGAAAAAGATTTCAAGTCATCTATGGAGGACAATTAACAAAAATTTTGTAAATTATTGGAGACTCTGCGCTACTTATTGGTTAAGACACTTGTATTTTCCTTTTCCTAACATGTTCTTGCCACATTTTCTATTGATAAAATTTATGATTTTTCATTTTACACGCATATATTTATATATATACATACAGCAAGTCATTTAATGACCCCAAGGAATTGCATTGGTTATAAAACATTTTGATCCTTCAATTTACCTCTTATAGCGATAGTACTCCTCGCGAGCTTGACGGAGATGGCGCCTGAGGGTTGCCATTGATTTCTCATCAGCATCATAGTCCATATCATTTTCCCCCAATCTCCCTCCTTGAGGTTTGAATGATGGATCTGCTCTAAACTGAGGAAAAAAAGTATATGTCAAACAGCGCTAACATTCTACACGATTATTGAAGATATAGTAATCGAATGTATAAGTATGGGATACCATTTGCGCCAGCATGCTGTCAATGACATCCATGCAGGGTCTCAATGGATCACGCTTGGACATCTGATTGGAAGTAGCTTGAGCAACCTGTTTGTTTGGAAGCCTTCAAATATTACTTTGAGATCATCTTTCATATGGAATTAGCCAGTAAATGACCATAATTCTCAATATATTAGGTGAAGTAGGACCTTACTTTTGCATCAATGTCAATTCCACAATCACCTTAATAGTTTTTCATTCAGATATCTGAATAGTCCATTGTTGAAGCTAGCACAATATAACCAATTAACATTTTGACCAATAATATCAAAAGAACATGAGTTCACTTAAATATAATAAGATTAGGAAGGCACTCACTATATTAGGCCTGCTGATCCCAGTAGACAGTACATAGATATTACTACACTTTCAGTTAGCTAGGTTCATATAAGAACCCTTTCATATGAGTAACAGATAACACTTCTATTGGTAAGCTTAAGCTTTTAAATAAGTCAGCTCATATCTAATTAAAGCTTAGCATCATATGAAGATAGGAGATCTTAGGTTAAAATTTTAAACTAATCATTCATCCATTTACTTAAGTAGTTGATAGCCCTTTAATCAACTTGCTGACCCAATGAGGATAATATTATTCAAATCTGGAATTCTAATGATTACTAAATTCTGATCCAATCCAAATCCAGTAGAAACATAGTCTACACGAAAACCAATTTATGTAAAGGTCAGCCAAAACTAAAAAGGGAAATCAAGGGTCTATGATTTGACCAAGTACTTACTACTATAGCATTAGAAAGTTCTTGATGTGCATCGTCGAGTTTAACAGCCATTTTGGCTATTTTATGAGAAAGAACTTTCTGACGGGTTGTCCAATCTGCATTCCTCCAGATACTCTTAGGTATTTCAGCCAGGCCAAACCCAAGTAGAAATGCACCAGTGACCAACCCAAAGGTGTTTGAACAGGCCATCGCAAAACCAAGAATACTCCCCTTCCTGTTAGTAATAGAGAAAACAAATTAGGGCAAATTAATGATATAACTACAAAAGCCACTTATACTTTGAATAGATTGCGATTAGTCCCCTCAAATTTGTAATTTAATTTTGCACTTTCAATTTGGTGCCACTCTTTAGGATAACTGCCAAAAATACTAAAGCAGGCAACTTTGTAGAGATTAAAAAAGCCAGGGATATCTTTCATCAAGTCGCAAGGGTCTGTTAATAACCTTGAACAGCAGTAGTCCAACTCACTCAAAACTCCATATTTGACACGACCCTGCCAGCTATGTCTTGTGTGAGTGTATAGAAGATCGTGTCTATGTGTGTGTACTGTGGCTATGCATGTGGGGGCTGTGACCAATAGGTTGTGAGAGTAAGAGCAAATGTACTGTTGTATTTGTGCACGTGCGTAAAGTGTACAGCCATGTGTGCATGTGTGAAGGGTGTACAGAGAGCATTACGAAAAGGAGGCCAGTTGGGGAAGTTGGAGGTTAGGTCATTTTGTTAAGTGTGTTGGTGATAGTATGAGCAAAGTGCTCATGTGAGATGATATAGGGGCAACTATGTATCCGGTCTGTCAATTCTTAATTGAATAAAAATTTCCCGATTTTGTGCCCTACTTGATCCCAAACCTTATCAATCCAAACCGTAAGTTTGCTTGAGGTTCTCATGGCCAACATCAACTCTCTTATTCAGAATTTTTGAGTAAACAAGTTAAAGGACTTTGTTTTAGCTGCAATCAACCTTATACAGCCAATGATAATTGTCCAAATAAATCCCTACAATTATTGGTGTTAGAGGAGCAAGGGGAGGTCAAAGAAGAAGAATGGCAAGTCATTGATGATGCAGCTGATATATCACCAATCGATTCTGTGGGTGTGGGCTAGTTCAGGTTGTTTTTTATTCAGTCCTTGAGGGCCAGGACCTCTATCAAGGAAAGTGGTATTGATATGACCCTGCCAGCTATATCTTGTGTGTTGGTGTGCAGAAGATTGGGTATATATGTGTGTAGTGTGTCTATACGTGTGTGCTGTGAATAATAGGCTACGAGAGTGAGAGTAAGTGAACTGTTGTAATTGTGCACGTATGTAGGGTGTACAAAGAGTATTACAATTGGGAGTCAATTGGGGAAGTTGGAGAGTTTAGGTCAATTTGTTAAGTGTGTTAGTGATAGTATGAGTTGCTCATGTGAGTTGCTACTGAGGCAACTGCGTATCCATTTTTTCAGTTCTTGATTGAATAAAATTTCTTAATTTTGTGCCCTAATTGAACCTGAATCTTATGAATATTATGGAGGTTTATTACATTTTCAGCCCCTGAACAAAAGACCCTGTGCTTATCCCAAGACTTCTAAAGCATGGTCTTTGCTCTCTTGAACTCCAATAGTACCATGTCTACTAGAACAAAAACTCAAATATATTTCAAGTTTGAGAGAGATAAATCATGCCTTTCAGTTTGGAGGGCCAGCATGTGTCTTTAGTATTATAAAGAAGGCATATTTGGAACTTTTCAACAGTTGTTACAGCTACAATATAGGTGGAGCTTAGTTGATTTTCACACTTTTTTAGTTTAAAGGGTGAGTGTCAAGATCTCAGAATTAGGTGGCGTATGAACAGCCATCCCAAATTTTGACACACACACACACACAGAGAAAGAGCAATTTCTTGAGACCATAGCCAAAGCTTGCTCACACACTCTCCTTGTACACGTGCAAGCATGAGCAAACACATAGAAAATAATCCCACTTCGACAATTTTTTCAGGCAACTACCGTATGAAGTATCTCCTAGAAATAGAATCTGATTTATCAACCAACTAAAATCAAAGCATGATCTCAGACTAGGGTATTGTCCACCATATCGCAAGAAAGGTAACTATTTTACACAGTTATAGTATCAAGTGCAGGGGGCACGCATGTATGCTTATCCCAAGACTTCTAAAGTATGACCTGTGCTCCTTGGACTTAATTTAGACGTGCTTAGATATCCTTAATAGCATTAAAAACATGGAGGGACTTTCAAGTGGGTTTTTTATCACAATTTATTTAATTAAAGAAAGGGGAAAGAAAGAGAGAGAGTCTGGAAAAAATCCCCAAATCAAAGGCAAAAACTAACCAAAGACGCAATGGCAAAACATTGTGAAGCAAACTCAGAAGGAATGAAGCCTACCACTTCCTGTTCATCGTGATCAGAAGAATAAGACCAAAAAGCCCGATAGATCCAACAATTAGATAGAAAACTAAGTTCACATGTACACTTGTCCTTAATCTTTCTTTCATGGTAAAGTCTCCAGCATCTTCAAAACCCTGAATTAGTGGAACCACAGCCCTGCTTAGAGATAACAAAAGTACCTGAAAATATGAGGTTCTAATATACAAAGCAACTCCCCAATACAAAATTTTCTTATGCAATATGAAAGAGGAAACCAAAATGCCACACAATGACAAGTATTCATATAACTAAGACAAACTCAATGCCACTTCCAATTTAGTAAACAACTTTATTTGGCAAAGCTGGTAAACCTCAATAGTACACTGGCATTAGAGTAAATGACTCTTGAATGTGCAACCACACAGAATCCTGGAAGCACAAATATCCATTCACCTGATCCAGGTCAACCGACTAGCAGCCATACTTCTACATAATATTGAGGAAAAATCTCCAACCAGGAATCCCAGACAGATTCAAGTGACAAAACTATATAGGTATATCATTCATAGTTACCTTTAGAATGAAAGGAAAAATAATAATAATAATAAAACTCACCACAAAAACTTGCACTTTTACCAAGTTGAAAAGTTAAAAAATAAAATGTTGCCTGGGGAAACACTACAAGGATAGATTCTCTAGCTTACCATGTAAGTAAAAAAGTACTCCAATATGACCAGCTCCAGAAGAACGAAATGCCTCCTCCACCATGATGGATGATAGTCTAGCCATGTACCAGTAAGATGGTCACTTTCAGTAAACCGCATCAGTTGATGAATGCATAACTTCTTATACCTTCAAATTAGTACAACCATTTCGAAAGAACTTTCTAACAAGAGATGAGGCTTATGCTTAACACAAATTCATAAATGCACTCATAACTTGTAGATGAATTCATAAATCTTAATGTTGCATATTGAAAAACATATTATGGAGCTCTCAAATATGGAATGAGCCTTACCGAAGAGGTTCATCAAGAATAATTACAAAACCAAATTATTGGAAAATTAATAACTGAGGAGAGAAAACTTTTGATTACACAAAAGATGAGTGGAATGTTTGGAACAAACCAATACTTTCCATTACACAACAATCAAAGCCGCAGAGTCTGTAATGTATCATCCACAAATTTGGTCGAGAAATCAAGCAACATCAATTATAACAAGAAGATCCTTTACTTAAATCTTGGTTCCTCCCTTCTTTGAGTGATTTTCTCATTAATATATCTCCTTTCTAAACATTCATAGAGAGATCTTTATAGGATATAAGCCTGCTACAACATTTTGTCCTGCAATGAAGACCCTTAACGGTTTGACTATGTCTTGCCAATTGACATATCACAGTTATTGTGGAAAGGCAAGAAAAGGAGAGGGATAATACCCTACTGAGATCTAGAACACTGCCAATTAAATTCCCATATAGCTTATTCCACTCATATTCTCCTGCTCTGTCAAGTGCCAGTGCTGTGATCAATTACTCGATGTCAGCATCAGTACATCATAGAGCAGTACTCTAGCAATAAATTTTCTAATCAAACCAAGTAAAGCTGTGAACCGTTCCAGTCCTTGGCAACTGCCAGCAGGCCATAGAGGTTGAAATTTAGTACAGCATGAACTGTTAGGTTCACACAAATTGAAGGGCATCACACTATTGAATGACATCCAAGTTCATTGCAAGACTCTAAATGGATGTGATAACTATCAAGATAAGCAGATGTTATGAACCAGCAAGAGATTGAATGAGAAAAACAAAATTATTTTTATTGAAGAAGAGAGCCATGAGCTAAAGCTCACACATGCGCACTATTGCTCACACTAACTAACCAACTTGGACTTAACAAAGTATCTCTCCCCCTCGACTCTTACTACTATCTCCTATTTATAATACTCCACTCCTTTCTATTCACAAATATGCCACTCCACTTATTCTATTTTCCTTTATTACACAACATACAACACCTATAGTACTAACACTATACTACTAACATGTACTCATGACAGCCAACACGTCTTTACATACACACCACACTATCACGTACACACAAGTACCTCACACCCTAACATGACAGAACACTCTAGACAAGTATCATATCAATTTCATCCCGTGCAAAAAGTACCTTTGTCCTCAAGGAAAGTGGAAAAACACGCACAACAAGACTAGCCTACCACAACTTTGTCAAACTTATTCACATTTTGGTAGAACCAAGATAAGGCAACCAAGTACATTGAGGCTGGCTGGAGGAGCAGAAAGAGGACCAGAACCACCCTAGCTGAACAACCATATGAATGAAGGACACCGTCGATAAGTGGAGTTGGCCACCACTGCTCCATACCAATAAGCCCTAGGAGGTTCTCCACCTTTCATAACTTTGTTTCACCTATAACCCTTTGATTCAACAAGTCGTTGATCACCAATAAACCACATGACTAGTGGCTTTAATTTTCTCCCTACTCAAACTTAAATTTAAGGAACCGCTGCAACAACTCTCCATAATCGTATCTCGGATCGCAGAATCAACAGCTCATACGCATATAGAACTTCATAAAAACAACCACATAGTCAACATGTCTCCAGCAAATACCTACCTAGGTCACATAAACCACCTTACAAGACCCGTGCACCCGACAGACAGCTAAATATTATTGAATTCGATACACAAACAAATCCAGCTACCGAGTAATAACAGAACAATGACAATTCGTAAACAATCGCAATTCATAAACCCTAATCCAACAAAAATCACACGATTTCAACAAAGAAGAAACCGAATTAGCTACGAAATGTGAACATGCAAGAGAGGAAACAGTGAATTAACAGGAAAAAACTTTAAAAAAAAAAAGAGTGATACCGTCCAGATGTCGGCGGGGACGAGGATGATGATAGAGAGAGAGCAGAACCAAGCGTAGCCGACGGTGAAGAGAACGTAACGAGGAACTTCCGGTCCGGCGAAGTATTTCAATGTGAAGACAACCATGCCCAGTGTTAAGGGCAACGAGATCAGGTAAAACACCCACATCTCCCTCACTCTCTCTCTCTCTCTCTCTCTCCCTCTCTCTCTAAGGTCGGTGATGGAATATGGAATAACAGGAGATGAGAGGGTTTATTCTTCTAATTATTCGGTTCCTGTTAAGAATGGAAGTGCACCACGCGAGAAGTGGAATGACGTCGATGACGAAATATGGTATGATTTGGTCTGGTCACGAATAGTGTGTAGGACAAGAAAAGCAAAAAGAGAATGGAGTCGGAGACGTACAACGCAAATGAGAAGTGGGTCCACTTTGGGTGCAAATTAATTATACAATGCAGGAGCCGAATTTGCGGAGTTAGAATGGAATGACTTTTTTCGGGTCTACGGACTATAATTTGTCTCACGTTCCTAGCCGTGGACATCACTTGCTTCAATTTTTAAAGTGTCGTGAGACCGATGCGAGTACCCAAGCCAAATTGGTGGGAGAGTCGTGGGTTAAAAAAATTAATCGGAGTTGGGTAGGATTTGAACGGGTTTGACCAAGTCGATTTTATAGGCAAATCTGGTTGAATAAGATTCAATAAGATTGTTTTCTTCCTTTTTTTTTTACCCATTTCTTCTTTTTTTCTTTTTTTTTATAAGTTTTATACTGCTCGATAAGAGTAGACATAATTCGAATTAATTTAATTTTCTCTCTAAACTAATCCGGACAATAAAAATGTGGTTCAATCTTTTCTAGCTTTGTACCAAATTGCATCATTTAGAGTAAGAATGTTTTCAAATCATAAAATTCCATTTTGGTTTATAAATTGAATAATATATTCTAATATTGAAAAGTATATTTACATAGCATATAATCTTACATGAAAGTATTAAATTTATTTAGTAATAATAAGTATTGATATCATATTAAAAATTAACAAAATCAATATTCATTTGATTAAAAAATTTTAAATGTTTATTAATAACTAATTATATTTATAAAATAACATATAGTATAAAGTTTGAGTCAACTTATATATATATATATATATATATATATAATTTATAAATTATGATAATAAAAATTAAATATATATACATTTCAAATATAAACTAAAAATTCTTTTTAAGTATTATATTACAAAAAAGGAATAACTTTAGTTGCAAATAAAATATCATTATGTTTTTATAAAATAGTTTGGTATGGTTTAATGGATTGTTTCAATTTACTATTCTAAACCAACTATAAATTAACAATTTGATTTGAGTTGCAAAATTTTCTAAACTAAACTGCAAAGAAAAAAAAAAACATGTTTTCAATTTAATTTGATTCAGTTGGTTGATTTTTTTCTCAACCTTAATGGCCCCTTCATTTTGCTTAATGGAATAAAACCATAATAGTTGTTGTTAAAAATAGAAGAAAGTTATAATATATTCAATATAGTTTTAAGGTTATTTGAGGGAAAAAATTTAATTCCATCATGAATAACTACTCATAGTCCAAATTTTTAGCATTTGAGTTTTTTTTTTTTTATTGTAAGAGTTTTTTATGGAATTAATATTACAAACTCAAAATACAACTAAATATCGGAATAGCTTTGTGATAACAAATATGGGGCAAATGAAATTTCTATTGCATCAAAGTGAACAAGTTAGTAGTTTAGAAAAATGATAAACAATGAAAAAAATTAAGAAAACCCATCAATAATTTGAAATAAATCAACAATATTTTTTACTTTTACATCCAAAAAATGTAAAAACAAATAATCCCATTCTCAACAAATGCATAATTCATGAGAGATTCTCTTACTTTTCTTACTATTAATGAGTTAGCTTTGCAAGGGAATCTAGCAAACCTATTTTTTGTTTTAGATTAACCAAATTAGGTTATTCTTCATTTTTTTTGCCAATTACATATTACAACTTAAGCAAGAAGAGATCTAAACCTAATCCATACCGATGAAAAATCAGTGTTCATGCTATTAGATTATAAATTACAGCCTTGGCCAAATTAGGTTATTATAGATTCCTAAAGTTAGAATGTGATCCTTTGGTATGAATAAGATATTATCTATCTATCTATCTATCTATCTATATATATATATATATGTGTGTGTGTGTGTGTGTGTAGGTATGTATGTATATTTGTATATACACATATAATATTAAAGCAAATGAATTTCTTAACCACTTTTAGGGTCTCTCAAAATTTTTTATCATGTTATTTAATTTTTATCATTTGGTTATATTCTCTAAAACTACTTATTAACCCTTCCCTCAAACAGTTGGCTAACTCATCAAGGTAAATCAATAATTTAATAACTTCAACTATCGACCACATTCTACTTGCTTCAATAAAAAACTAATCCAATAACTGTGCAATCCACTAGCCTTTTTTCTCTTCCATCTATTTTCTAAACTACCTTCATTAATTAAAAAAAAATTGTACAATTTTAAAGCACACACCTTATATGTACACCCTAAAACTCGAGACACTACAGCCTGCTACGTATCATTACTGATTATTACACACGAAGGCTCATAATCTGTCTACAAATATCCACAATGATAATTATACCACATTTTCATTTTATACAAGTCTCCAAACAATTATGACAAGAACAACACCTTTAATCTCGCTACCATTAAATTACTAATTCTAAGTATAGATTTGATAACCCACAAAAGTCACATAAATGATAGTAGATCTAAACACATTAAATGTTAGAGCCCGATCTTAAATACAACATTGATCTCGCTACTACATTACTGTACACATACTATATGTAACTGTAATGCTCGAGAACTTAAAGTGTTACAACTTGTTCTTAGTATTTAATAACACTCGAGACTCTGTTTGTTCTACTATATTATCTAAAATTACCTATGTGACTTCTAAAAAGATATAATTAATAATCTCCATAATTTAATATAATTTGAATGACTTATAAATAAGGCACCATAACCATAAATATAATATAAATGTCAACCGGAGTGTATATCTTAAACTATTAGTAATAAACATTAATGCTACTAATCATCGTTGCAATAATAATAGTAATCACTACTCTTCTTATCCTAGTGATAGTAATAATCATCTCTATACCAATCAAATTTAGCAAACTCATCTAAATGGTTTGCAGTTAAATATATATGTGTGTGTGTATATATATATATATATCCTTAAGAGGTAAGCTAATGCCCAGCATGTGTATACAATAACTACATCCTCATGACAAACAATTCATCCTCATATGCATAAATGCAGATAAATAAATCACGCATTCATTTATTATTTTTCCATTTAAGTCTAATAAACAATACAATCTTGACATCTCAATATTTAAGGTAACTTATGACCTTGATCCACAATATATATATATATATATATATATATATATATACAGTGATATAAGGAACTATCACTTTGAGCCCCAATACCATGAGTCTTTAAATCTACCTGTATTATTCTCATAGGCGACTCTATCAGGGACAACTTCACTTATCAATCAATGGTGTTCCCCCTAAGAATTTGCCATTATGGATCCACAGGTCAAACTAAGCACACTCAGCAGGCATTCATGAGCCATATAATTTTTAATCTATTCTTATTCACTGACTTAACATGCATAATCAACAACTAAGTATACATGTACCTGTTACTATGGGGTCAACTTAGTAATCTAAGCAATCCGATCTAGCACCTACTCAACTTAATATTTTCTAACTTGGTACTCTATTAACTACTTAACTTATATCTTATTTAGTTTAATTACTTATATACATGTGTCTATATCTATAGATTACATATTATAATAATATACTTGGTATAAACCAAGACAATAAAACATATTAACGTATTTTTATGTAATTTGCCTAACTATCAATTTATACATATAGCATGGTGCTCGACGTTATTTATCTATTTAATAACATATAATATATACAATTTGTGATACATTATAAATAATAAGTTAAAATATAATTATCATCACTTTACATAATATAAACATATGTAATGTGTACATTTATATGTTTACATTATATATTTACATTTGCATAACATATTTATAGAATATAATATTGAAAATATTGTACCATAGTATAGAATATAATATAGTATATTATATAACATACGTAAACAATGAAACTTATAATCTTGCGGCCAAGACTTGATAGCATCTCCTTTTCTTCGACCACATCACCAATTCAGCAACTGAAGGGCAATTCTCCGATCTCCATTTTTTTTTCTCCTAATAACCCCAAAGCCATGTACAAACCATATTTTATAATATAATAAAACATATTATAGAATAGAGCATAATATGATATATTATAGAATAGAATATATCATAGGACATAATATTACACATTATAGATTATCATTATAACATAGTATAAAATATATTATATGTGAATCAATTTACGACTATGAAACAAACAACAGTCCAACTTCATTTAAGATAATCAGTGGCCGACGAGAAAGTAAACAACATCTGGCCATCTCCCTCCACACGAGTATACAGCCGACGAGAAAGTAAACAACATTCCGACCATCTCCTTCCATGCGACTATACATGCAATGCATTCACCTTCATCCACTCACGGTCGCTATCTCCTTGAAATAGTACACAACCACACCAAACACATCCCAAACTCACGATTATACACCGTGTACACACCACTCGACCCCAAATTTGTGAACATTTGGAAATAAAGAAAATGAATAAGGACTAGATTATAATAAGAGTATAACTTACGTGAATAATAGCTAATTCCACACTACACATACACAAGAACTCAAAAGTTAGCCGATAAATACATAAAAAGGTTCGTTTTCTTATAATCTTGTTGGAAAGAAACAAACTTTAAAAGTCTCAATCCAGAAACTTACCACAAAACCGAACCCATTCTTTCTTTCTTTTTTTCCCATCTCTAAGTTCCTCATGGGAAAAACATCACTCAACACACTAAGTTGATAAGGAGAATAATAGGAAGGGAAAGGAAACATCTATCAATATGAGGAAGAATAGAGAAGATTTAAATATATATATTTAGAATTTTAAGATATTTGGATGGTTATAGATCTGGAGATATATCCTTTTAAAAGATTTGTTGTTATACTTATTATTTATTTATTTATGCATTATTATTACTATTATTGGGTGTTTACAATATCAAATCTCATCCCAATGAAATTTCGTGTCATAACTCATCAATAAGGCCTATCTTAACTAGTATCTATAACTAAAAAGGAAAGTGCCCAAAGGATAAGCAAAATGCCTGGTACAAGAGTAATCATAAGCGCATACACATGAGCACATAGCTAAATCATTTCACACGAGATTGCAAACATGTAAGAACGACAACAAATTATTATCTTATATTTATTGGCCAACATGCAACATAGCTTTAACATCCCAAAACTTGAGATAACTCATAACTTCAAATCATATACAATAGCACAATATGGTGTTAGGTACTCGACAACACCATGGAGTCTAATCATTAACCTATAATCTACTGAAATCATTTCAGTATGTAACTCCACTCAAAATAATGCTACATACCAATTTTCGAGATGCTACCTTAAGATTACCGATACTCCTAGTCCCTTAAGCACAACCACTCACACTTAACACAAAAATTGTTAAAGGTTGAATATAATTTGAGTTCATTTTCAACTACAACTACACAAGCACATGGAACAAACAAAGTAACCTCATACCTAGGTCAACAAACTCGACTAACACTTGATTCGCTAAACAACTCATCTTGATACTAGAACCTGAGAAAAGAATATGTTTCACTAAGTATTAGAACTCTATTCTCATGTTGAAGTCGTTTGAGAGTTACTACGATTCTAGATCTACTAAAAGTAACTTAAGTTACGCAGACTCTATGAGGTGTTTAATCTAGTATTATAGGCCTGATTATAGGTTAGATTATGTTTAATCTTTTTTTTTTTTCTTTTTGGTTGTTAGGAATGGGCTCAGCATCAAATTCCACAAGTTTAGTTGAAATAATTCAACTACGATCAAGCTAGCATGGTGAAATATCTTCAAGATGGATTTTGGAGCAAAATTAAAACAAACTAGCATAAGAGTGCTCCTTCCTAGCAAGCCAACTCTTAGAGGAGTTGTTAAGTTGGTTGTAAACCGATAGGCCAATTCAACTTTGAGCTAGCAAGCCAATTCCTTTAGCCTCCATGCAAGAAGTTCCCTACCCTTTAACTAAATTTCTTCTCTTTGTAAAATACAACAATGATTCGTATCCCTTGTTTCCATACTTCAAATACAACCAACATTCCACTTCCAAACCATTCTTTACTATTCAAATCAAATTTACAACATATTATCATGAGAATCAAGGATAAGAAACTTACTCGTTTTGATGAAACTTCTCGTACTCCTCACTAAACAATGACCTTCCTTGATACTAAAACCTTTAAGATTCATCTTTTTGTCAAAAAACTACCATAACATCCATCAACAAATCATTATTTCTTGTACTTACCACTCAATTGCCCCTTAAAAGATTCGATTCTATTATTCTCCTTCACTTTTAAATGCATCAACTCCACCCTTTTCCATTAACAATGCATATAAAAATATCTTAAATCATAAATCGAAGTGAAAATCGCGTTGGAACCCACTTACCATTGTTTCTTACAATTGTTTATAGCGGGAGTTTGAAATTGTTGTTGCTAGGGAAAAAAATACAATATGTTGAATAGGAAGAAAAGGAGAGAGAAAAGAGAGTTTTATTTATTATTTTATTTTTATTTATTTTGTTAACTATTTGTATCCTTAACCATTGCACCTATTAAACTTCCATGATGAATTTACCCTTAACCTCTTTATTAAATTCACGCTTTTCCAATCCCCTATATCATTTTAATAAGCCTTAGTTAATAGTTGATTTTATTAAAATTTCAGGTTATTACACCTCGCATATGCCTAATCCCACTAATGCATAAATTTAAGCCTCAACCTCCTTCTTTGGTGTCTTTTTTTAGTTCCTTAAAATACCTATAAAATATTAGAAAAACATATTATAACATATGCTATTATAATCTAGCCTAATAATTCCAAGGGTAAAACAAAAAGATTCTCAAATCTCTCTCCTATCCTCTTCCACTTACACTACATATAATACCTCATTTCTATTTTAATTGAATGTTTCTATTAAGGCCAAGTAATAATGGCCAATTTTATGATAGATTTATTTTATTCTCCATTTACATTACATATAATACCTCATGTCTATTTTCAATCAAATGTTTCTTTTAAGGCTAAATAATAGTGATAGATTTTATAATAGAATTTTTTTCCTTTTTGAAATTATTTTAATTGTTGAGTTATATTTTGAATTGCATAGCAATTATTATTGTTCAAATTTATATCTTATACATATTAAATCTTTTATATATATATATATATATATATATATATGCAAGTATATTATCTTCTATGTTATTAAATCAATACTAGTTCATTTGACTTCATGCCCCTTCAAAATGATATTGAATCTATAAAAACATCCTCCATGCATATTTCATAAGATTTGAAATTGTTAACTTTTTTTTATGACAAAGATTAAAACCAAAGATATGCTTGAATCGATACCAACCATCCTGACTAAGGTCTTTCTTGGGTTCCTTGTTTGATGTGGGAAGATGACTTTTGCCTTTTTTTAAGAAAAAATACACTAAATAACAAAATATTATAGGAAAGTAGAAAAACATTATATTACACGTTAATAATTCTTTTTTCATTTTTCCACGGTATATATCAATCTTCTCTTTCTCTTTTCATGAATTCCATTGTTGCCACTCAAACCATCTTGGTTTAAAATAATTTGGTAAAAACCTATAAAAGAAACACAAAATAAATAAATACCATAGAACATAAAGAGAGAAGGGAAAATTATAACGGCAACCAAAGGAATATCTTAATAAAAAAATGTGTCATACAAACCCACATATATTATTATCCTGAATTACCATTAAAAAAATTGTCATTTTTATCATTACGCTTCATCTTACCATTGAAACATGATTAGAATCCTAAGCTGCAGACTTGACTCTTTCCATTGCGCTTCACTGTCCTCATTTTGTCATTTTTATACTACAATAAAGACTAAAAACATAAAAGAAAAAGAAATGAAGAAGCTAACTGTTAGGCCTATTCTATCGAAATCCACTTGTTGAAAACATGGGAGAGTAGATTAAGATATTATAGGAAGCTTTAGATTCAAAATAACTAAAAGTTTTGTTTGCTGTATATACAAAAATGCTGTGAAGCACGTGTGTACTATTTTTTATAAAAAAATTATATAACATAAATTATTTGAAAAATATTATATCAATACAAACCCTAAACCGTATTTGAAAAATGTGACAATGAAAATGACAAAAGTGTTGTATTTCATAGATGTGATTTAATATTTTATTTACCATAATTATATCGCATTTAACAAATAAGACATACATATGGCATCTCTATATAAATACTTATCTCGTATCTTAAAAATGTAAGATAAGCTTAGTAAATTGGTAATATTTTTTATGTAATTAATAAATATGTAATATTTATCACATGCAATGGTGAACAAATGAAATTCTCCTTATCAAAACTATTAAATGAAATTAAAATATGGGTATCAATTGAAATAAGTATTTGAAAGTGTGTGGACACCAAAAATACCTTTCTCTCCTTTAATATTATAGATAAAAGATGGATGCCGAAATACCAATATCAGTCAACGAAAAACTTTTGATGAAAAAGTGAGTCTCAAGGATAGCTTAATGTCCAATTAATCCTTAAACATAAACCTTAGAAGAACAAATCTCTAAATGAAAATAGTATCCAATATCCACCCACCTCAGTTTGTCCAAAGCAACTTAGGTAAATTACAACAACATACTCTTAAAACTACTTAAATTAAAGAGATATTGGAATTTATAAAATAGTGTCTTACAACCAGTTAAAAAAAATTTGATACCAAAAAGTTTTATCTCCAATGTAATTTTGAATTTCCCTTTTAATATATATATATACACACTTGAGATTATTTTTGAGAGCTCATTCATTATTCGATTTTGAGGATTTTTATTTATTTGATGATTCAGTGGTCAATACATATCAATTAAAAAAATGAATCTGATTCAATAGATAATACAATTGTTATACGTTCTATGAATTTAATATTTTTGTAGTATAAATATGATATTTTAGAATTTTTTTAACGTTTCTATAATTTTGATAGTTCCAAGCATTATATAATTTACCCAAGCAACTTCATCCAACAAATCTGAACGATACACACGCATGGAAATTATTATGATGTCAAGTTTCAATAAAAATGAATACCAATCAAACATAAAAAAATACAAAAGGCCTATTATTTAATCATGCCAAAATTGAATAAAAAAATGATAAAAATATAGTACCAGGCATGAATTATCTTTGTTTTTATGTTGGGCTGAGACCAATTGTATGCGATGGAACCTTCACTTAGCAAACTTCAAAATTCTTTCCAACAAAAGACAATTTATCAGATATTAGAATAAAATAAAAGGAAAAAAGAAAAAAGAAGAGGATCACAAGTCCAACCACCATGATAAGGAATAGACACGTTCAAAGTTCAAAACTTTACTGAATGACACAGTACGTGATATACTTGCATAAACTAAAGTATTAAATTTACTTTTTTTATTTTTTAGTCTATGTCTATTTTATTTGTATTTATTTTATCTTTAATCTGTATCTATTTAAAATTTAGTATTTGAAAAACTATCTTATGTATATCTTATTTATTTTTATTTTATAATTATGATGAAAGTGTCAAAATTTGGAAGCGAAAATTTACATACTATTAAGAGAAAAAATATATCTTATATAGTGAAAACAATTATTTTAATTAGTACTTTTGTAAATATAAATAAAATAAAAGGTATATAAATTTAACTTTATTGAGTATTTAATTTTAGAAGAAGAGTATATATGAAATAATATTTTTATCTTTTTGCTATCTTACTCTCCCGTTGAACACAAGATTCAAGTGGACAGAAAAAAAAGACATCAATAAAATGACCAAAAAAAAAAGAAAAAAAGGAGCCTAAAAAGATCAAACATTTAACACCCAGGATTGTAAAAAGCATATTGGATTTAAACTTCGAACTTCAAGAGAGAAAAAGCTGTAAAAACTCAAAATAAAATAAAAATCCAATATCATAAATAACATAAAAAAAAATCCAAAGTTTAGAATTCATTTCAAAATTCGAAGTTAAATCAAAAGAAATATAAAAAACTTGACGGCATAATTTACCAACTACTATGTATGAAATTTCCATGGACAAAAGGGGAAGTTTATATGGAATTAATGTGTTTTAAGAGGTTAGTGGGAGAGTGAGATCGGAAATATTGCATAGCACTCTAAATGCAGTTTCTTGGGAGTTCCTATATGTTAGAGGGATAATATATGATTGTTTTAAACTATCAAAATTTGAATGAAGATATGAGACACCAATTTGGATGTTGCGCTTAAATAATATAAATATTATACATATTAATATATATTATATATATTAACATATGCAATATATATGATGTACATATTTCATATATATATTGCAAACTTAAAAAAAAAAAAATGGAAATCTGGTTCATGCTACTCAAGAATTGGCCTTTGAACCAGTGAAGAATCGGCCTGGAACGAAGTTGAACTATGGTCCAGTGGTTCGGGCCCAAACTAGCCCAGGGCCAAGTCTGTGTGTATGGGTTTGACAAGATTGAGTTCCTGTTCATGAAGAACTTCAATAAGTTTTAAGGACATGAAAGGGGACCATGTAGATTCAAACTAGGCATCGTATGGACCTAAATTTACTAAAATATGCAAATTTGAAATTTTGGACTAATCAAGCACTAATGAATTGAAACTCCAGTTTTTATCAACTTGAGTCGATTTCAAATTTAAAAATTTACGAAATGTATGGATTATGCCTAATTTTAGAAGTTAATAGGTTTAGATTAATCCATGGTCTAAGATTAATCATGTCATAATTTGGCTCAATTAGTTTTGTTTAAGTATATTTAAGTTTTAACAATTATTGGATTGGCCTTATTGGTCTAGTGGTCAAGGACTTTTTGTGCATGCAAGAGGTTGTTGGTTTGATCCTTATTTTAGATATGACTCGAATAGTTCTTTCGGTTTACTATTATTTTAGTTTTAACCAGATCTAAGTTAACCTTCTCGATTCAATCCGGTTTGCCCTAATCCCTCAATAAAATCAATCCAAATCCCCCATTTAACCCTCATTGATAGCAATTCTAATTCCACAATAAATATAGATAAAAAACAAAATAAAACTATAAGAAGCTCTCCATTTTAATATATAAATATAAATTATATTATAACGTTTTTATTGATTTCGATTCAATCTCGATTCTTAATTCCTCCTTATTTTTAGATCGGTCTTTCGATCTGAGTCTAACAACATTAGTTTTAACTTCAATTTTATTTTCACAATTTAAAAGAAAAACCAAAAATCGGCATCCAACATACGTGATCGTCTTCAACCTCCCAATAGAGAGGAAAGGGTCGGCAGCCATTATTGAATGAGTTTTGTTTTAGCCTTTTTTTTTTTTTTTTCTTTTTTATGGCCAAGGCCAAGAATGAGTTTTGTTCCTCAATAGATCTATTTTTGCAATATTTTTAAAAAACAGGCCACTTCACTAGTCCATGAACTGAAGGTACTGTTTTAGCTGCCTATAATATCTTCTTTCTTGCTTATATCATCTTTATCATGTTGTTTCTTTTTTTTTTTTTTAAGTTATCCACAGTATGATAATTTTTAAGAGTTATATATAGGTGTGGGGATATTTATGTACAATTACATAATTACTTTGGAATAAAATCACAGTTCCAATTAATCCGGCTTTTAATAGTATATCTACTCAAAGGATTAGCAGGCTACATCCAGAGTTAATAGTGTGTTTGGCCATTAAAAAAGGGCTTTATTTAGCCTGTGAACATGGATGACGGAATTTTGCTTTAAAATCAGATTGTGAGTACTAAGCCCATGGACCGGCATGCTCTTTATTTATTTATTTTCTTTCTTTAAGCCTTTCCAGCCCATCACTCAACGGCCCACCGACTACACTACATTGAGATTTTTTTTCCTTTCTTATCTTTTTTTTTTTTTCCATCCAGAAACATACACATCGATATTTAAATATAGAAAATTTTTCTATATTTAAATCCATTTTTTAAATTGTAACTTATTTTAAATAATCAATAAATTACATAATTTATTAGCAGAAAAATATATCTATATATATATATTGATTCTCTCTCGCTCACTGTGCACGTGCTCGTGCATACACATGCGTGTATGAACACAATAGGCTATTGTATATTAATGATCGTTTTCCTTGCCCTTTAATCCTGGATCTATCCTTAGCTGTTAATGGAGGAAATAAAACAAGGCTTGAAATGACTCGAGGATGCCTCTACACTCCGTATTTATATCTCTAAAAATGCAAATTATATAGCAAAGTTATGTTCCATTGTAGGTGGTCTTGCCGACATTCAAAGTTAGTTCCCTCTGTCCCTTCTGGTTTTTCAATTCGAAAGTCAACTCAAACCCACACATATAAGGACATTTTTTTTTTTTTTCCTTATAATCAAAATGGTAGAATTTGCAAATGCTATTATAGTAATCCCAGAGGGTTAGAATTTGAAAAGCGAAGATTACAGTCTGTAGTGATAATAATTAAACATCATGGAAAATGTCAATGGAAGATGAAAAGAAAAGAAAAAAAAAAAAATGATTTCCCTTTTTAAAATGATGAAATCATTTTTCGTTAGCATTTTTCCATTGTCTGCCTATTTTTATTACCTTTTTATTATACTTACTGTTTTAATTATTAGTATGTACAACCTATTAAAACTAGTACCATAATGTCACCTACCGCAACTGTTCTATGTATTAAAAAGAAAAAGGGAAAATGAACAGAACCTAAAATGAATGCATTTTGACGTAATCAATTATCACTATAATAATTTTAAAGAATAAAAACTAATTAGCTAGATAAGAAAGAAGATATAGGCTGTGGCAAATTTTTTTTTTTTTTTAAATGCCACGGCTAATGCCCACCTCCACAATATATTTGCGAGGAAAACTAAATTATGAACATGCACTGAAATTTACAAGAGTATTAAGTGAAGTCCTTTATTTTCGTCAACGTGCAAAGTAAGTAGAAAGAAAAATATATGGTATTACTAGATGCCTCTGCAAGGGATCTATATTATGACGAGTTTAGTTATTACATAAATTCGATCACAACTATACTTTTTTTTTTTTCATCCCAATTATATTATAATCGAAAAAAAAGAAACACAAACATGATCTATTTTGATGAAAAATAGATATTTATACTATTAAACTATAATATTCTTAACAATAAGAATCGATATTTTAAAAAAACTAAAACTTCAAATTAAATAGTGAAATCATGCAATATATTAAAATCATATTGATAGATATATCTTTACTCGAATGCTCTTCGTGACTTTGAATGGGTTTGAAAGCATTCTATATAAATTGTGCAATTGTGGGGAGCATTATCAATTGAATCCGTGATTACATCGATTTTCATTTAACACCAACGGTAGCTTCACAGATAGCGCATTATATCAACCTATTATTTGATCACATATCAGCTCAGTTTAAATATTTATGTTTAGTATGGAATATTGATTTGGTCCATTCTCATTTTTAGTTTCATTCGTTCATAAATACAAAACCTCTAAAATACATAAAATCTGCTTATTCTATTTATAAACCCAAAAGCACAAATGGAATTATCAGGTTATCTCAAGGCGACCATAGTGTCACATCAAAAGCTTTCCCAACTAAACTATATGCCGCTCGTGAGCCAAGTGAAGCATCTAGGGAACCTAAGCTCGTTACTCAATTCACATAGATTTGCTGACTGAGCCAAATCGATTAGGACCCGGCCCGTGATTCCTGCTCATCAGCCCAAATCCAAATCGGAATCATCGTTTATTGGCCGAATGAAGGCTGAATAATGACTAGCTCAACTGGTGATGGTTTCGAACCAGTTAGCTGATCTAGCAATTAGTTGTTTTTTTATTAATTTTTATTTTTTTTATTAATTTTCGATTTGATGTGATTTCAACTTTTATGTATTTTTCTCAAAACATGGCCTTTCTTTTCTTTTTTCTTTCTAAATTGTATTAATTCATTTATAATTTCTAATTTTTTTATTAATTTCCAATTTAATGCAGTTTTATCTTTTTTATTTGTTTTCTCCCTAAACAGGCCTTCCTTCTCTCTCTCTCTTTTCATTTTTTTTAAGAGGGTAAACCGATTAAGTCGACCCGTTGGTTCAGTAAACCTACACAGATGAACAGCTTAGGCTTTTGAGAGTCAACTGTTCAAAAGTAAGTTCAAGCTCACCATAAACTAAACTAGGCCAGTTCAAGGCCCTTCTGACCAATTCTTGATTCAAAACCGGCTCTCATCACACCCAGCTAAAAAAGTATATATAGGCACATACTAAGTGTTCATAGAATAATATACTGGATTAATTGATGAGATAAAATATTAGTGATAAATAAATTTTTCCCTTTCGCCTTTCATTCTACTTAACCTTTAACTCATCTTAATGAACCTAGTGAGATGATTAACACATCTTAATCTTTTTTCTTTTTTTCTTTTCAATACGAAAAGGAAAGGAAAAAAAGAAACCTATATTAACTGTAATTCATTAGATACGGAAACAAACGGTAGAATCAAGGAAAATTTAATGAGTTTCACTTCATATCTAGCCTAAAAAACAATGATTGGATATATACTACTACTTTGATCCATTCCATAGAGAGCCCTCTTCCTTTCTTTATCTTGTCAAAATTGAGTGCACTTATTTAATTAACAAAATTCGTTTGGCTAGATTTGATTAAGTCAATATACCAAATTCAAACAGATTGACTCAATTATAAACCTGTTTGGTGGTCAGAAGACTTTAGGGTGCATACACATTTGGCCTTAAGCCAAACTGATGTTTCTTGGCTGGTTCCATCGATGGCATAAAGAAGGAAAAGTCAAAAAGTAAGGGTTGGTTTGGCATCGCATTGCCTCTCTCTCTCTTTTTACTTTTCTTGATGAAGGTGGCTTTATTGTATGTATGTATTTATCTCTAGATAAAGTTTCTTTTTCTTTATTTGACATTTCTTTTCATTTTTTTTTTTTAATCGATGCCAATCAACATCTATTTGAAAACCATAATTGTTTAAGACGTGTAACTGGTGTTGGATATATAATAGAAAATAATAAATAAATCAATTAAATTATTAAATATATTGTCTAGCACTGACATTTATTATAATTAGTGTGATACACCCACATTGCAGATGAAAAATAAATGCACATAAAATTATTACTAAAAATGATAAAAGTATGATGGATCTATAATATAGTGTATATATAATACAAAATAACCTAAGAAATAAAAATAACCCATTGACTATAATATCATATATTTCTATGTATATTATTATGTATAGATATAAATCAAATGAAAACATAATTATCATAAAAAATGTGGGATGTAGGAGTCAAGTAAATAAAAAAAGTACCGATAAGAAAAGATAGAGAAAAAAACATAATAAATACAACTTGAACAAATAAAATAAAATCCACTTTTAATTAATATTTATAGGAATTAGAGTAGAGGTCTAAAAAAAAGAATAGTGGCTAAACATGAAGAGTCTCAAGTTTTATGATATCAATTTTGGATCCTCCTCAACTAATTATTGACTTAGATATGCTTAGATCATTTCCATATGAGACTCTACTCAAGACATCACCATATAAGGATCATTGAGGTGCCTTGTGACACACTAGTCGTCCCAAGGTATTGGCCAAAGTCATGCACACATAATACACAATCAATTAGGTCAGCTTATCCCTTGGGTCTATTGAAGCATCGCAAATAAGTAGGTATCTCATACCCGATATGGCGTAACCTTAGGAACTTAACACCTCGGAGCTCTTCACACCTAGTAAGATAGATAAAACCAAACTTAGAAAACGCTTCATACACTTGACTACTCCCTTATACTTGGATCAAACATGGATGAAAGTTGCAAAAAAGTAATTAGAAAAGATAAAACGATTTAAAAACGGTTATTTGAAAAAGCCGAAACCAAAATTGGAAACAAGGAAGAAAAGGAAGCTTGAAGAAGAGCATAAAAGGTATAAAGATGTGCTCGTAAGCAATGTAACTCTTAGCTAAGAAAATAATGGGAAAAGAACAAAGAAAGAGGAACATGAGGGAAGCATGACTGTGTTGGTAGGCCGTATACAAAGAAAGCAATTTCAATACGTTTATGTAATACGGTCGTGTCAAGATTGTGCTTGCAACACGACCTAAACATGATTATATATATTGCCCATCTAACTCAAGGACCACCTTCACCAAGCAACACGGTTGTGTTAAGGCAACATCTACCCAACAAACTCTAAACTTCGCTTTTCTTCTTTTCTTTCACACATACAGGAATCCAACTTGATTTCTTACTCCAATACCACCCCAAACACCATTCCCTTCACTAAAAATCAAATACAACATATACCCCTTTCTTTCAAGAACCACTCCTAACTTCCCAACTTCCTACACAACAAAAGATCTAAACTTTTAAAGAGAAATGAAATTAGAAGCAAGCTTACTTCATTTCAATAACAAACCCATGTCCACCATGCACATCACTAAGGTTTCTTTACGAATTATCACACCTCATAACTGCTTTCAACTAAAAATCAAAAGAATGACTCAAAACCTTAAGGAAATTTGGAACTTACCCAACTTGAATTTCCTTTGATATTTTGCTCAATAATCTTATAGAATTGAGTTAGTTGCTTGCTCTTAGTGATAAGAACTCATAGAAACCACCAAAGATGGAAGGGAAGGAAACGTGAAGGAGGATTTGGAAAAAAAGGAGGGAGGGACATAAAACATACATATATGTGTATGTGTGCGTATATTTTAACAAGAGGGCATCTTATTTAAAAAGGAAAAAAGTCAAGAGTGCCCTTAAATAAGAGATTTGATAAATAAATCTCTAACGAGATACAAGATTAGACATAATATGCCATTGGCATAGGTTAACTAAGGAAGAAAAGAATTTGCTAATCCTAGTATAAATGTGCTTGTGCCTAAGTATACCTAAAGTTGCAATTTGAATATTTAAGTCGATTTTTAATTGCACTTAATCTAGGTATAACATGTAAATTTGTAGATTAGTCATCTTTGTCTTATTAGCACATGACTACTCACTATTTATTTTAGTTTTAGTAAGGCAATTTGTATTTTAAATCTTTTTAATGTAGCTATTAAGTTTATTATTTTATGATATTGTTATTATCTTTGCAAAGGTAATTAAAACATACTTGTTTTTATTTTATGTATATGTTTTTTTGGAAGATAAAATTTTATTACGTAAGTCGAGGTTTTCTTTGAACCATTTCAGACTTATCGACATTTTTATATTATGTACAATAGTATACTTTGCCCATTATTGTAACAAATATTTTGATCAACTGGGAAAGTACCTTGGTTAACCTGAAGATGTATTTATAAGGAGGTACTTAAAAGGAGGTGTTTATGGTGCTAGATCAGTATTTTAAACAAATCTCGTTTTTAAGTAGCTCTTTATTTTATAAAAAAGTAATTAATTAGAGTTACTTACCAATTTTTAAAATCTTTTATGGATTCCATATTATCATTACTTTTCAAACTAATATATAAAATATAATTTTTTTATTACTATATATTATATTAATAACAATTTATTTATTTTATTATTACTGTATATCATAATAAAATTTTATTTATAATTACAAAAAAAAATAAGTGATTCTTTTAATGGCAATATAGCAAAATTAAAGAAATAATAATAATAAACAACCAATAACTATGTTTGATCAACACCAAATTTATCTAAAAATTATATTAGAACGAGCACATTCGACACATTGTCAAACAACAATGAAAGAAAAAAAAAAAAACTTGGCATATTAGGTACCAATACCAAGTTAGGTACCCAATTACCTATAATCACCTCATTTTATAAGGATATGAGAGGTGCTTATCATGAAAATCTATGTCAAGCACCCCTTATAAATATACTCTAAGAAGTATTTTGGTCAACTGCCTTACCATGATATTGGAATTGAAATTTGTCCTACAGCATTTAAGGAATCATTTGCAACTTGTATCATATACATCTGTAAAAAAAAATTATTACATTTTTTTAGAAAAATACTTTCTAGATAGTTACGTAACATCCTGTCAATTTTTCTACATATTTGCAATTATACATTCATCAACATGGTAATCTCCAAAAATTCAATCATATAAGTTGTTTCTTTATCATCGTGGCAATTAAAGTGATAGCTTAAGAAATTATACCAAATATGTGGTTATATAGTATTTAATAGAAATCTTATATAAAAAGCAATGACTATAAGTTATTCCAAACTTATAATAAAACTGTAGAAAAGTCAATCATGTTCCTACTATCTCTACCAATCAATTAACAACTAGCCTTCTAAAATTCAAATTTATTCTACAATTAATACTTTAACAAGACTTAGACTAAGTGTACCAATATCCTTTTATACAAAACTTTAATTGTCAATGATGATTTATACTATAATATCACTTAATAGAATGTGACAAAATTCGAATTATCGAAGCACCTTTTAACATAATAGTCTAGAGCTCATTAGAACTCTAAGATTAAACGTGCTTAGGTGAAGCAATGGGAGATGATACGCTATGCCAAGGACGAACAAGGGTAACACTATTGAAGGTAGGTCTAAGCTTTAAAAAAGCTCAAAATTATAAGATGAAAAATACACGAATAAAGGAAAACCAAAATCATGAATGATCTTAAGGATGTGACGCACCAAGGAATGTCTATAGACTCATGAGCTAGTCGATATGATGCACAAATAGTTCAATAAGGTCACTCACCATCTAACCTTGCTCAAGGAATAAGATAAGAGCAAAAGGGTGAGCTTAAAGCTTCATACAAAAAGGGATACAATATATTCAATGATAATAATGAAGATAATGCGTTTTAGTTGCTTACAAGAGGACATTTTTATATTCGAGGACATCTTACTAAATATGGAAAAGACTAAAAGGGTATTGTCTAAAATAAGTAAAATATAAGAAATAGATAAAGGGTATAATAGAAATTGTAGGATTAGAAACTTCTTTAGTAGATTCTGTCGTGCGGATGGCTAGGACATGTGATAGACAATCACTAAAGAGGCTTTAGAAGAAGCTAACAAAAGAGTATGGTCGGATTTAGGAGGTGCTAAGCTTATCTGCGAGCTTTTTGGAGTTATGCTAGCTTGGACGTAATCTTGGGAGCTCAAAACAAGTGTGACCGAGCTGTCAACAAAGCAATCCTTAGGTCGGCACTCAATGATTGACAAATAGAAAGGGGCTCAACTTGGTACCTATAATAGGTTGGTAGTAAGAAACAACTCAAACTCTTTGGGTGTAGGCTAAGATGAGAGGATATGCCTTGTCATGCTCTTAAGTCCTCAAGCTTAGGCTCAGGTTAATGGTCTAGGAGCTCGATTTCTATCATTCCCTTCGAGTTGATTAGGATTGAGGATTAAATCCGACTGGTCCTTATTTTATTCTTCATCAAACTGGTAAGGGTTAACATTGGTGATGTTGAATACATTAAAAACTCTAAAGTCTTTAAGTAGTTATAATCGATAGGCATTATTGTTGATCTTCCAGAGTATCTTGAACGGCCCTTCAGCTCAAGCAGATAAGTTATTCTTCCCCTTGTTCGAAAATCTTTCTTTGCTCAAGTGCAACCATACGAGGGTGTTGAGCTGAAACTATTTTGTCTTCCTTCCTTTGCCTTTTTCATTCAACTTCTTAGTAGTTCAATCGATCTGTTAAGTAACTCTTTGGTAGATTTATTGAAAGGATTGAGCTATGGTGCTAACTTCAAGGTCTTCTTATTTGACCATGAGTGTTGGGGTGTAATCAAGAGATAACTTAAGATTGAAGCCATAGATGACCTAAAAGGGTATATGTCCAATAGTATTGTATATTGTCCAATTATAAGCAAACTCTACAATGAGCGAACATACATTCCAATTTGTCAAGTTTTTTTCTACTATAGCTCGGAGTAGTGAACCCAAGGTATGGTTGATAATCTCCATCTAGCCATCAATTTAGGAGTGACAGAAAGTGTTGAAAAGTAACTTCATTCCCATCCCATGCCAAAGAGTTCTCCAAAAATGGCTCATAAACTCTAGGTCCGAATCCAACATTATGCTACTAGGCACTCCATGCAAGTGGACCATCTCCTACAAAAATAGAAAAGCAATAGCCGAAGTATCATTAATTTTAGTACAAGGCACAAAGTGTATCATTTCATTGAATTTGTCCATAACAATCATCATTAAATCTTCCCTTCGAGTAGTTCGGGATAAGCCGAAGACAAAATCTATGCTCAGATCAACCTATGGTCTAGTTAGGACAAGCAGAGGCATTATTCTCCTTTGTTTAACTCAACTCTTTGCTTTCCAACAAGTCGCACAGCTCTTAACTACTTTATGCATATCTTGCCTCATTTTAAGCCAAAAGAACTGGTCGTTCAACAACTTATAGGTCTTTTTCTCCCTAAAATGTCCAAAGCGCCCTCTATTATGAGTTTCTCTCACCAATAGGTCTCTAATGGAATAAGTTATATATAGAATTTTCCACTTTAGAAAGGATATCCATCCTCTACATCATAGTTATCTACAATTCATCTTTCTTCACAACGCTCATATAGTAGACCAAAATAAGGGTCTTGAAAGTATTGCTTTTTGATACTTACAAACCTTAACAACCTAGTTTGCAATTTAATAAGAAGAATGTGCCTTCTTGATAAGGCGTCAGCAACAACATTGGTCTTGCCTTGCTTTTATTTGATCATAAAATTAAATCCTTCCACAAATTATATCCATCGAACCTGTCTTTTTGAAAGCTTGGCCTAGCCTCGCAGGTATCTTAAAGACTCATGATCAATGTATACATCAAACTTTCTTAGAAGAAGGTAATGTTGCCATACTTAAAGTGTTCGGATTAATGTAAGGAGTTCTTTGTCATATATGGAGTAATTCAACTACGATCCTCTTAACTTCTTACTATGATAGGCAACACGTTGGCCTTCTTACATCAACACAACTCCTATGCTTATACTTGATATATTACATTCAAGCTCAAATATCCTTTCAAAGTTTGACAAAGCCAATACTGGCATAGAGGTCAACCACTTCTTCACTTTGACAAAACTTCTCTTTTTTTTCTCTTCCCATCGGAATTCTACATTATTCTTTATCAACTTGGTGAGTAGTGCAATAATGGTACCAAAACCTTGAATGAAACGACAGTAAAAGGAAGCTAAATCATGAAAACTCCTCACTTCGGTACAAGTGGTTGAGATTAGCTTATCAATAATAGTTCGGATCTTCTCATCATCTACTCGTAGACCTCCTCCACCAATCTACATATCTTAGGAAGATTACTCCATCTTAACAAAAATAGCACTTCTTCAAATTTCTGAATAATCTGTCAGCTTGAAGCACATCAAATACAACTTGGAGATGATTAGTATGACTCGACAGGTTAATATTGTACACAAGGATGTCATCAAAGTAGATTACAATAAATTTCCCAACCAAATTCCGTAATACATGATTCATTAATCTCATGAAAGTACTCAAGGCATTGGAGAAGCCAAAGGGCATTACTAACTAGCAACTAGTCATAAAGACCATGTCAAGTTTTAAATGCAGTCTTCCATTCATCTCCTAATCTCATTTGAATTTGATGATAGCTAGACTTCAGGTTGATTGTAAACCCTAAAGCCAAGCCAAGTAACCATAGGTTTGAACTTAAAACCCAAGGTTTAGGGCGATCGGCTAAAGGATCCGATCAAACCCAAATTATAAACTATTTAACAAAATACTAGTAAAAATGACCCTGTAAACTTAAATTTAAGAAAGTAAGTAGTAAAATAGGAGACTATAAAATTTTCAAATTTTAAGCATAATAACTGCTAATTACCGAAAATGCAAAAAGTGTAATATAATAACTAATAAATTAGCAGAGATAGATTATATGTATACTAAAAATTTTAGAATGACCAAAATAATATTTAGGAATGTTCACGTGTACCCTACATGTATTTACGTGTAGATAAAAATACGCGTAATTGCTAAAATAGGCCAAAAACTAAGTAAATAATTAAAGAAAAATACAAAATAATTATAAAAAAATCAGAAAAAATCAGGATAAGATATCTGCAACTAGATCAGGTCGTGACTGAAAAGAAAAAAAAATTAGCCAATAAGAATTTGCCAAACTAAAAGCCTAAAAGCAAGGAAATGGGCAAAATCACATCAAATTAATGCACATTAATTACTATGTTTGTCTATAAATAAGGAAAAAATTCTCAGAAGACATTTGGACAGTTTGTAATCTGAGAAAAATCGAAACACAAGAAAAATCGAGAGAAATTCCAGAAAATAAAAAAAAAAAAGAAAACTGTGCAGATTAGCAAGGTGAACTAAAACCACCACCCACCACCACCTGGGACCGAACCACCACCACCACCCTACCCTAGGACCAGCGTCTGGACCGGCCGACAGCCTTGGACCGGGTTTTGACGGCCAGAAATCCTTGAACCGGTTAGTCATTTACTCATCCCGATTTTTGTATAATTTTGTAAAATTAGTTATTTTGCCCAGAAAATTATGAAACTTGTTATTCTGAGGTTTTATTGTATGTAGATTTAGGGAAAAATATTGATTTAGTTTAATTATGTCTGGAAATATAGGGTTCTTAAGAAATTGTTCAAAACCGAGTATGATTAAACCGAAAATTAAATAGGCTTAGGGATGTAGTTTGGGGCTCAAAATTTTTCTGTAGGACTCTCATATGATTTAGAACAGTGCTATGAAGCCCTTTTTTTTAAATTAATTTTCAAAAATTTTAAGTTAATTTTTAGCCCTAAAATGATGGTAAAATTGGGTGATTTGGGATTAATTGGGTAATTAGAATGTTAATTACTGATTTGGATCTTGATTAGATGATTAAGGAAGTTAATCTCTGCAGTGGAACCCTAATCCTAGCTTTTAGGTACTAATTATGGTTAATTAGAGAAATTAGGTAAAGAATATAAGAAATTAGGAAAATGTGAAAATATAAATTACTAAATCTAAAAAAATAAAGCTATTTAGTTAATATTATAATTGAAATCAGAAAAATAATAAATCTGAATTAATATTTAATTTTAAGTAAATATCTCAAAATGTAAAATTTTTACACATCGGGAATAAATCCGATACCTCAATTAAGGTTAGCATATACCGAATAATTAGAATACCAAAATTACGACCCAATAGGATATTTGAATACCCGAGCATAAGGTGATTAAAGTCACATTGGGATACGAGCCTAATTACGACTTAGGAATTAAAACTAGAATCTAGTTTAGGAGCCGAACCCCGAAATAAAATACAACGAATTATTAATACGTTGTAGGTATACATGAGGAAAATGAGTTACATTATAAATTAGAATAAGAATCCATAAAAATAAGTACTAAAAGGACCTCTTTACATTATAGGACACCCAGAAACAAATCAACTCGCAATTTGAGGATCGAGCGGTCGAGCAAATTCATGTAAGTTGGGTTATTGCTTATTGTAATAGAGTACTAGTTTTGTAGTGCTCGGAGACTTAGGCTTGTATATGCTTGTGATTGTAAGTAGTTTGCGCATGTGTTTGATGTATCTGAATTCGTGCTGGAATTTGTGCTGTGAGTGATTTTGTGACTGATTTAATTGGTATGAACTTGTTTGAAAACCTTAACCGGAATTTAATCTTAGTCGACCGTAATAACCGAAAACGTCATGCATTGCAACCCGTTAAGGGATCATAGGACTCTCCAACCAAATACCGACCCCTTCGAAAGGGATAGCGCAGGATTGCAAAATGGTCCCTTCTTCATCCTCAGTCGAACTAAGTGACAGGAGAGGAGGTCGCGGCGGGGGTGAAGTCAATGGTTCGAAGGTAGTCGCGGGAGGAGCGAGGTCTCCATTGCACAAGCCTGGGTTTGGTTGTTGTCACGCCCCGAAGCGGCAGAGTCGTAACAGCCCCCGCCGTGTAAACCATCCTAAGATAGAAGTTGGCCTTACAACCGCTATCTTAGACCTGATCTACACCAGGCGTCCACGACTAACCCGCTTTGAAGGAAACAGTTTGTCATTTAAATAAATCATTTATCGAAGAAAGTGAGGAAATTTATATATATTATAATACAGTTATTGCAATTAAGGTTTACAATATTTCTCTGTAATATAATTCCTAGTTGTTACATCATTCGGAAACGAAAAGTTCTAAAGTAAAAACTTAAACCTTAAAATATGTGTTTATTCTTCAATGTTTTTCCTCACTCCCCAGGATCCAGCAGTTGCTAGCTTCAGAGTAGTTGTTGCTGCTTCTTAGCCAGCACCTGCACGACGTCTATAGGGATGTGAGCAACCACAGCTCAGTAAGTAGGGACGGAGGACTTAAAACTATACCAGAAACACAACAAGGTTTTCAATCACTTATTAGATGCAATGCATGTGCAAGCAAATGCCATCGCACGACGTTGTCCGGCCCGTCGTGAGATTAGAGAAATTGCACCCGCTCTAATCCGGGTTGAGGAGTTACCGTTAATGCAACAGCTCACGACCAAACCCAGGCTTGTGTAATGGAGACCTTGCTCCTCCCGCGACTACCTTCGAACCACTGTCTTCATCCCCGCCGCGACCTCCTCTCCTGTCACTTAGTTCGACTGAGGATGAAGAAGGGACCATTTTGCAATCCTGCGCTATCCCTTCCGAAGGGGTCGGTATTTGGCCGGAGAGTCCTAAATCCCCTAACGGGTTGCCATGCATGCTCGATTATGATTACTGGTCGTATATTTGATTAGGTCCAGTTTAGGGTGATCAATCATTACATACAATTCATACAGTATGTACCAGAGCAACAAACAGAATCATGGCATCACCCATAATCAAGCACATGCATACATTCAACTATCTAACAAACACAACCAAGCATAATCTTAAGCCTCCAAAAATACAGCAACGTATTAATCCCAACTTACCTCGACTCCTCGCTCGCTCACTCGAGGTCCGATCTGCTTAGGCCATCGCCGGTTATCCCTATAACACGAACGTGGTTTCAGCTTTTCATATAATTGTTATAGGTTCGTTTTATCCGAGAATGCTTATTGTTAGGTTTTGTTTACGGTTTAATATGCCTAATTATCTAGGTATTAAGTCTTTTATAATTATTCTAGGTTTAGGTTTAGGTTTGGGTTCGGTCTCGGTTTCCGCATCAATTTCTAAATTAGGTTTTGGTTCGATTTTTAAGTAGCGTTTTATATTCCAACCCTAGAAATTAGTTTCAACCCATAATGTGAAATAAATCACATTATTTCCCGATAACCTAAATACCATCATTACCCTTTGTCAGTGTTTATTTTACTCGGTACACTTAAATCCATATCAGTATACCGAATTCACTCCTAATGTGACAAATTTTTACATTTTTCATATAATTCCATAAATTCAAGTTTCCTATCAGATTTATTGTGCATTTTTATTATTCTCAAAATATCAATTTTTATTATAATATTTTCTATTTATTATATTTTCAATAATTACACATTATGCATTATTGCATATTATGCACATAATGCATTTCTAATATTTCTATTACCCTAATTACCATCTCTAAACACCAATTATTATTTCAAAATGTCTAAATCCATCCTAAATCAGATTTTACTCCAAATTTCCCTAATTTACAAAATTAACTATTTTTTTCCTATTACTCATTTATTACATAATTAACCTAATAATTACATCTAACACCCTAAATGCTATAAGTATCATAATCCATCAGATCTTAACACCCTAAAACATCTACTTATTCACTAAGTCAGAAATTAATAATTTAATTACTTAATTAATCCTAAATTACCCATTTTATGCCTCATTTTAGGACTTAAAAATTATCTAAAAATTTCGAAAATTAATTTTTGAAAAAGGGCTTCATAGCACTGTTCTATATCATCTGAGTAATCTACACAAAAATTTTGGGCTTGAAACTACACTCCTAAGATCATTTATTTCTAAATCGAAATGTGCTCGGTTTTGCACGATTTCTTAAGGGCCATATATTACGGGATATAATTTCATCAAAATAATATTTTTCCTACAAACTACATACAGAAATATCCCAGAATAACAAAATTCATAATTTTATAATTATATTTACTATTTTTACAAAAATTTACAAGATTCGGGCTGGAAATCGGACTCACCGATTTGGGTGGCTCCGGCCACCGCGGGCCGCCGTGGCCTTGTCGGCCGGCCTGGGCGCTGCCACCACCGTGTGGTGGTGGTGGCCGTCATCTTCCAGCTCCTCGTCTGGTGTGGGTTCCTTTTAAAACCCTTAACTGCACAGTTTTTCTTATTTTTTTTATTTTCTGGATTTTCTCTCGAATTTTCAACTCTCTCTAATTTTCTCTGATTTGTATCTGTCCAAATGTGCTCTGTAATTTTTCCTGCTATTTATAGGGCTTTGTGGAATTTATTGTGCATTAAATGAGACAAGACAATTGCCTTATCCCTTGATTTTTGGCTTTTATGTTGTCTTAATTTAATTGGCCGAATTTTTTCTTATTTTTCCCAGCTGCCACGACCCAATTCTGGATGATTCATGATTTTTCCTGATTTTTCTTAATTTTTCCTTAATTAATTATAAATTTTCTTTAAGCATTTAGTATTATTTTAGCACATTTCGCGTATTTTAAGTAATTACGCGTATTTATACTTACATGTATATTCATATATAGTATAAATAAATATTCTTAAATATTATTTTGGTCATTCTAAAATTTTTAGTATACATATAATCTGTCTCCAATAATTTATTAGTTATTATATTACACTTTTTGCCTTTTTGGTAATTAGCAGTTATTATGCTTAAAATTTGAAAATTTTATAGTCTCCTATTTTACTACTTATTTTCTTAAATTTAAGTTTACAGGGTCATTTTTACTGATATCTTGTTAAATAGTTTATAATTTTGGTTTGATCGGATCTTTTAACCGATCGCCCTAAACCTTGAGTTCTAAGTTCAATCCTACGGTTACTTGGCTGAACTTTGGGGCTTACAGTTGTGAGCTGCTGCATAACATGGAACTCCTCAACCCGGATCGGAGCGGGTGAAATTTCTCTGATTTCACAACGGACCGGACTACGTTGTGCGATGACACTTGATTGTTGCATTGCATGAAAATAATTGTTTGATAACCCTGTTTGTGCTTGAATGCATTCATGAGTCTCCAATTCAACTTACTGAGCTGTAGTTGCTCATACCCTTATAGATCTTTTTGCAGGTTCTGATTTGTAATCTCTTCAAGTACCATGCCGCCCTACAATTATCCAGAGGTTAGTCTTTTTGGAGCCAGGGGTGTGAGGATCAAGTTGTTTAGCATAATGTGTATCTAGACTGACCTTGTAGTTAAAGGTTGAAGACTGTTAGATATTCTGTAAATTAGTAAACTGTAGTTATTATGTAAATCTTCCTGGGAAGCTCTGTGGACTTATTTATATAATTATCTATGTTTAGTAGTAATTTGAGATAATTATCATATTTGTAGTATAATTATTAATCGAACTGTTTACTTCAAAGCGAGTGGTCGTCGACGTCTTGTGTAGATTATCTCTTTGGTAGGAACTGTGAGGCCAGTTTCTATCATAGAATGGTTTACACGGCGGGACTGTTGCGACTTCGCGACTTCGGGGCGTAACATTGATCTTACTAAAATTGTAGCTCCATTCAATTCATCAAGCATATCATCCAGCTTCGGAATTAGTTATCTATACTTAACTGTTATCTTGTTAATAGCTCTACTATCTACATACATACACTAAGTTCGATCCTTCTTTGGTACAAATAAAGCTGGTAAAGCATAAGGGCTAAGACTTTCCCTCACATAACCTTTCTCCAGTAACTCGTTGACTTACCTCTGTGGTTCAACTACTTGCTCAAGATCCATCCGATAAGCAGGCTTGATAGGAAGTGCAACACCAGGTATTAAGTCAATACAATGTTTAATACCTTAAAAAGGTGGTGGTCCCTCATGCAACTATTCAGGAAAGAGGTTAGCATATTCATCGAGAAACTCTTTGACCTCATTAGGTAACACGACTTGCTCCTTCAATTCCAACAATCTCCTTATTAACAAAAAGGCCGACTCATCAGATCGAGTAACCTCTCTAAGCTTAGAATGACTAAGAACTAAAGTCCTATTGGATTCTTGAGCTAACTTAGTTTACAACTTGCTCACTTGATTAAAGGTCATAGGATTCAAGATGATCTTCTTCCCATCTTTCTCAAACGCATATGTTTTCCTGAAATCATCATGTATGGCTTTCCGATCAAATAGCTAAGGTCGGGCCAGCAATACTTAAGATGCACACATAGGTAACACATTATAGAGAATCTCATTAAAATAGTTCTCAATTGAGATTGGTAGCAATACTTACTAAGTGACATGTAGTGCTCCTTTTTCATTTATCCAGTGGATTTTGTATGGTTTGGCTTTGATAAGGTTAGCAACTTGAGCTTTCAAACTAGGTTAACGAATACAACGTTGGTGCAACTCCCACTATTGACGATGAGTGTACACACTTGTTCATTCACTTTACATGTGATATGGAATAAGTTTTCTCATTACTCCTCTTCGATAAGTGGTTTAAAGTTCATTGCTCTTCTAACAACTAAAGTCATCTTGTTAAGATCCTTAGCAAATACATCCTCTTTGGCAAATTCTTCGTTTTTCTCAATGTTCCTCTCCAATTCTTCTCGTTCTTCAAGCTCCTCATATGTACTATCCACTTCAACTTTCGAAACATCGCCCTTAATGACCATAGTTCATTTATTGGACATTGGGTGGCCATTTACCTAAATCTATAACACTTAAAGCACTTGATCTAGCCAGTCTTTAGCTCTAATGCCCGCCCTTTCTCAAATGTCCTCTTCGGTGCTTCACTATCACCAAGTTAGCTCTTCTATTTAGCTAAGACACCTGTTTATCTAACTAGTTTAGTGCTATATTAAGCTTGGTGACTTCCTTGAGCAAATCGGTTGTACTGGACAAGTCAGCTCATTAGAGGTCAGATCAACCTATTCCTCCTTTGTCTCTCCATACGCTGAGCGGTCCTTATAGCCTCATCTAAATTGACGAACTATTGTAGCTCTACTATAGCTTATATATCTAACCTTAATCCAGTTAAGAATCTAGATACTGTTTGGGCTGATGGTTCATTGACTTTTCATCGTATTATAAGCATTTGAAATTCTCACACGTATTCATTAACAATGCGATTCCCTTTCTTTAGCTCTTAGAGTCAAGCAAAAGTATCCTACAGATAGGTATCTCACACAAATCTAGCTCAAAGAATCTTCTTCATCTTGGGCCATGTACTAACCTCTCTATACCCATCTCGGCTTTGCATAGTTTGAAAATTCCTCTACTACATCACAGCATACCTTGAAAACTCGATTAAAGCAATTCTAACCTTATCATGGTCCTCATACTGATAATAATTGAAGACTCACTCCACCTTCTCTACCCAGTCCAAGTACTTGTCAGCATTCCTAAAATCATCAAAGCTTAGGATTTAAAGCTTCACATGATTAGCAGCTCAGGATACATAAGCTCTGTCATCTACTTCACAATTGTCCCCTTCATTCTCTTCGTCAACTTCACTCAAGTCTATTCTTCTCTGTACATTCCTGCTACTCCTCCACCTTAGTTATGTCAAGCTGGGAATCACCTTTAGGTAGGTTGAGCATTACAGGCAATGACACCAACTTTAGGAGCAACTTGGGGAATGTTGTAGATGACCTCAATAGGTTGGGAGGATAATGTATGAACAATTTGAGTCAAGTTAGCTATTAAGTTAGTCACTTTATCAAACCACTCATCAAACTTCTAAAGTTGTTTTAGGGTTATCGACCATGATTGACAATAGCACCATTAGCATCCCCGGTTCTTACATTTACATTAGAATCAGTTATCTTCTCTCAATTCAGTCTCATTCCTACAACAGAACATACAATACTCAGATTCTCACTATTACCTAGAAACAATATATACTGCCTTTAACCAATCAACCACATATGCACACAACTTCCTTACATGAATTCCAAGGTCCAAATATATTTTACTACAAATACTAATACGATGGCTACTTCAACGAATAATAGAAATTTCTAACTAATGCTAGCTCTGTTTCTTAGGGCTCGAAATAGAGTAAAATAGTGTACCACACAACAACTACTACAAAGAATAGTGATACTAATTCCACTACTTATCAAAACACTTCAGCTAGCTCTTATACAACCATACAAGGAACAATACTTACTCTATATACACTACCACAATAGCATTTGAATGCAATACAGCATAATAATAATTTGCTCAATACGAACCTTTACTCTGATACGAAGATGATATATCGTAATAAGGACAAACAAGAGCCACACTATTAGGGGTGGGTCTAAGCTTATAGAAAACTTGAAATTATAGGATAACGAATGCGCAAATAAAGGAAAACAAGCAAAACCACGAATGATTCCAACGATATAATGCACCTAGGAACCTCCGTAGACTCATGAGCTAGTCGATATGAAGCATAAATAGCTCAATGGGTCACTTCCCACCTAACTTTACTTAAGGGATAGGATAAGAGTAAAAGGGTGAGCTTAAAGCTTGACATGAAAAGGGATATAGTGTATTTAGTGATAATAATGAAGATAATGTGTTTCAGTTGCTTATAAGAGGAGACTTTTATATTTGAAATTCTAGGGTATCTTACTAAATATGGAAAAGACTAAAAGGATATTGTCTAAAATAAGTAAACTATAAGAAATAGACAAAGGGTATAATAGAAATTACAGGATTAGAGGCTTCTTTAGCAAATTCTATCATACAGATGGATGGGACATGTGGCAAATAATTATTGAAGAGGCTCTAGAAGAAGTTGACAAAAGAGTATAGTCAGATTCAAGAGGTGCCAAGCTAATTTGTGAGCTTTCTATAGTTGTGCCAGCTCGAACATGATCTTCAGAGCTCAGAACATTGAGTTGATGAGTAAGTTGGTTGAGCTATCAACAGAGTAGTCCTTACATCGGCACTTGGTGATAGGCAAACATAAAGGGGCTTGGCTTAGTATATGTGATAGGTCGATAGTCAAAAGTAACTTAGACTCTTTAAGTGTAGGTCAGGATGAGAGGATATTCCTTGCTATGCTCTCAAGTCCTCGAGCTTAGGCTCGAGTTAATGGTTTAGCAGCTCATTTCCTATCAAGTGACCTCTTAGGAAGTAGATGTACCAAAAGACAATACTATACGACATACCATGTCAAGGTAGATAATACCTCGATGTAACAAGTTTCCATTAAGTCATTATAGGTAATATCAAAGCAGTTCACTGGACGAAATGCACAGAGTCTCTAATTGATATGATTTTAGACTTGTGTAACGAAATTGATGAGAATAAGGGGGTAGATTGTAAACACCAAAATAATAATAATAATAAATAAATAAATAAATAAGTATAACAAAATCTTTTCAAAGGATACCCAAATATCATAAAACCTTAAATATATATATGTATTCAAATCTTCTCTATTCTCCCATCATATCCTCATACATTTCCTTCTCTTCTCATATAGTCTCTTCTTCTCTTCATTAATCTAATACCATCATCTCTCATAATTTTATTTTTACCAAATGGACTCCACTATATATGATCAAGTTAGGACATAATACACAAGTAAGTTTCTCAATCAGGATGAATTGTAGGGTTTTTCTAATTAAGGAATTCATCTAATCACTTGTTACATTGTAGCAGAGACAAGAATAATAATAAAGTGTAAATATAGAGTTTTAGGAAACACTAGATTGGAAGGTGATTAATTCACGTAAAGAAGGAGAATCTATAATGAAGTTTTCATTTGGTTTAATGCTTTCTCTGAAAGGTTGTTGTAGATTTGCAAAAAGAGCATAAGTACAAAGTGTTATAATTCCTGAATTAGAATGAAGTATGTAGATTTTTGGATTTTATTAATTCCAATGAATGATTCATATTAGGGTTGAAAAGACATATGTAAATATCATTTAACTATAAATTATGAATAAAGAATTGAAGCATCTCAAGCTCTTGACATATCAATTTATTGTTATCATCAATACCAATTATGAAAATTTACCAAAAAATAGTATAGATATATAAATATAAACACACATACGTATATATAAAAATAAAACATGTTTTAATAAGTATATATTACTTAAGCTCTTAAAATATACTCTAACATATCATTTACGGTGTAAAGATGAATATGAAGTATTGGTTTAATTATATAGATATAGATATAGATAAATAAGATACATATATATAGAAGATAGAAATATAAATAGATAGAAAATATAGATGTAGAAGATATTACAGATTTTTTTTAGAAGCTTACATAGGGAGAGAATATCTAAATTATATATTTAAAGATGCGAAATCAAATAAAACTTATCGGCTTATATATAATAAATAATAATAGGCCAAAGAATAATTTCATAATAAAAGAATATTAAAATAATTACGTTAATCATAATAACAAAATGAACTAATATGAAAATATATAAGTACGTATATGTATATATATAAATATATACAATTAAAGTATATTAGTATGTGTATGTATATATATATATATAGTTCTTAAGTTTTAATTTTATGTAAATGAAAGGGTTAAACTTTAACCATAGGTTTTAATCTATAAAGTTATTAGTACGGTTTCTAAACACTTTAACTCAAGTATAAGGAACAAGCAATTCAAATCGAAATCATAGTTATAGGTTGTATCAGTTTCCAATTAAGCGTAGATGTATGATGAGTTTGTTAAATGAATGCATCAAGTTTCGATGTCAATTCAACTATGAATCGTAGGATATGGTTACTCAAGGACAAGGTACATAACACATGTTTGCTAGTTGTGTTTGTCAAGCTCGAAAGTTAATAATGAATGTATGTATGTGTATGTGTGTATGTATATATATTGTGTGTCAAGGTCATAGTTACCTAAGTCTTAAGACGTCAAAGCAGTGATATTTAGTAAACTAATTTAAAGATAATAAATGAATTTTTTGTGTTATATATTTATGTTAATGCATGTGAAGTACTATTTTGTATGGTATGCACATGTGTTTGTGGTTTTACATATTGAGCTTGAGCTCACTTCTCTTTCCTTTTCAAATATAGGATACATAAATTAGCAGATAGATTACAATAATCTTGGAGACCCTTAGTTTACTACCTTTGGGATGGGAAAAGCCTCATTTACTGTTTAGTTGTTAATTTATACTTCATGTGTTATCAGAGACTAGGGACATGTGGTAATTTGTGGCGTTCTGAATTTAGGGCATTATAATATTCCTTAAATAAAAAGTAAATAAATTCTAATTATTAATACACCTTTTGGTATAATGGCTTAAAATTCATTGAAAGGGTTAAGTATGCTTAAAGGAAAGCAATGAGTAACCCTTTGGAAAGTAGCTCTACTAAATGGCAAAACTATATGGCATACCAAGCGAAAAGCAAACAATACCTTGGTATGACAAGGTCCAATCAAATCATTATATATATTAATTGATATTTGGTAAGAACTTACTTAAAAGTAGGTTAATCTAATCCAAAGAAGGTTGAGTCATTGATATGTGAAATTATTGAAAAGAAAAGATGAAACTCTAACTTATACTCAAAGAATATGTAAAAAATGCACCAAGATTGTGTTAAAGTCAAGAGAGATTGAGCGACAACAAACAACAGTGAGAGGCATAGCAAATGAGAATCAAGAGAGTGGAGATAATAACAATAGTACTTAAGGAAATGAGAGTTAGTTAAGGGATGAAAGATAAGATATGCTTTAGGGTTTTTGCTTTTTGAAATGAATAAGTGGGCTTAACCCTTATACCTCAAAAGAATATTACTTTTTGTTATATTTAATATTATATATCATGAATTATTTTAAGGGGACTTATAGTGAGAGAAAATTCTGAAGAACTATATTCAAAATATATCCTGTAACCTTTAGCACTTATCTGAAACTTATATGATCATATGAGATAGAATAGGTTTCAGAGTTTTTAAATTTACCCGTTGTTGTTAGACCTAAATGAGAGGGTAAAGGTTGGGAGGTCCAACAGGGTTCTATGGATGTTGAATTCGGATCAATAAAGAAAGTAAAAATATATTCTGCATGGTATTTAAAACAGTCCCAACTTTTGTTTCCTTCTCTATTTGTCATTTGAACACCCCCAACTATTTTCTATTATTCCTCTCCAAATTTCAAATTAAAGCCTCTATTGTGACTTTTTAAGTTCGAGACTTGAAAGTTAATTTTTGTACCATCAGAATACTTTCGGGTTCAAGTCGATTGATTTAGCCACGTATGGGATAGAAAAAATAATAATAAAGAGAAGGAGAAACGAGTGATCCAAAATTTCAAGAACATCAATAAAGCTAAAGGCATGCATGGCGCACGAAGGTGACTGAAAAAGCTCTTTGGATTGCGAATCTCCTAAAGCACGACATTATGAGTCAAAAAGAAGTAGGTCATTATGATTTATAAAAGATGGATGACCATAAACACATCGTGTATGTTTTCCTTTTATCTCTCAAATTTTGATTTTATCATTCTCCATAAATTCTTAAAAAGAGTATAGGAGGAAGTAGATCTTCTCGATTTACTTTTTGATAATTTTTTTTAATTTATCCTCTCAAATGTTATCACAAGTAATTGACAATTGATATTAGAATGAAATAGCGATATCATGATGATATCACTAACCATTGATTTGCAAATTTTAAGAAATTAAGAAGAAAAAGATTTAAAGGATGTAAATTTAGTAATTGAACCTAATTCGTTTCATTAACATATCAATATTTATGCTACTAGATTAGAACAATTTTAACTTACCAAATTAGTGGATTTAGGGTCTTATTTACCATATTCAATAACCGGTTTGTTTCCATTTTCAATGGGCTTGTTTCCTCGGATTTCATTTAGTAAATCAATGAGACATCATGAATGATCGACAACAAATGATGTAGTGGACCACCATACATGCAAGTGCAAGTCATTGTCGCCGTGTTTTCCTACGTAGATTTAAGAACTATCTCCAGGGTGAAAATAAAAACCATCTAATTCTGCTGCTACTTTAAGTGGATGATTAAAAAGATATACAGAAATTCTTTCTCCCCATGCGTTTGTTTATTCACTTATTTAGTTTGTTGCATTTTCTTCGTCCCTTTTATGTTCGTAATCAATTATGTTGCTTTTTATTTTTATCTTGCATTCGTCCTCGATCTATTTAGCGAAAAGAAATGCAAAAGTCACGGTGCGAATAGTATAAGAGGTTTTGATCAAGTATGTGCTCCCTATGCCGAATAATTGCATGCTTTGCATATTCGTATTTTTTTCATGCCAAAACCCAGCGTAGTTGCATGCCACTGCCAGCGTATCCATTTCTTTGGCGTGCCACCCATCATTCGTGTGTCATTCATGAACCGATCGCTTGCCTTTAAATAATGGTCTATGCCGCCTATAGAAGTTATGCTTTTACAAGATTTTCGTCATTTTCGTAGGTATTTATCATATCATATGTGTTAGAAAAAAATGTGAAAAATAATAGACAAATTATTTATTTAATTTTTAATCCAAGTTTAGAATCTAAAAAAATAAAAAAGAAATTAATATGTTTGGGTTTTCTACTTTAATATTAATGATGAACTAAATTATAATTAACAGAGAACAAAACATTAAAAAAAAATAATGATATGATCATGGACCCAAACTGTCTACCAAAGAGCGTAGAACTCTACCATGGAATTATAATTAACAGGAGCATTAAGCAGCCAAAAGACAATACCATCCTATTTTTACTAAGCTAGTTACATTTTTATCCTTTTGTTTTAATCACATTACATAATTAGGATTGTGCTATGGGATTAATAATTTGTGAATTGTACTCAATTTCATGCAGTTTTTATATTGATACAAATTCAATGCGAAACAAAAAATTAAATACAATCCACTAATTCGAATTGTCAATCCTACTGTGATTAATCCAATTGAATGCTATGAAAAGAATTATTTCAAGTTTAACTTCTTAAGAAGTTTGGACGACTTATTTTTTGTTTCATTAATTCTAGAATGTGCCATTATAGTTTATTCAACAACTTGATTATTGGTGATTTAACTGATTTCATAAATTTTCAATACCAACAACAATAGATATAAAATGAAAAATTTCCTTGGATATCATTCCATCTAATGCTTCTCTTGCTAAAGTCTAATTATTATTATTATTTTTTTTTTCTTCAGCAATATGGTAAATTATATATATACATAAAGTCGTGTCTTAATGGTTAAAACCTTGGTTTAAGATCTTAAAATGCTTAAATAAATGGTAGATTACTCTTGTTAATCCTATTATTCTTTTTAAGTATTGATTCATTGCAATAGTTATCTATCCTTCGCCTCTCCGCTCACAGGAAAAAGACAAATGATGAAAGTGTGTACGTCTGCTAGCTATTTGTTCTCAATGTCCATGTTTTTATCTCCTTGGCTGAAGCATAATCTTCTACTCTAAAATATGTAACGGACCTCGAATTAGCCTCGCTGTGCTGTACCCCTTTTTGAAGGAAATATTTGTGCATGTTCGATCGTACGTTGACTCGACAAATTGGTTCTGTAAAAAAAAGAAAGAAACATAAATTACGGGAACATCGGGATATTTTTGTCCATCCTCGTCCAGGATTTCAGATTCCTTGCCCTTGTATTGTACCGAGTCAACTCTTGACCTTTTGTCACTCATAACGTGTCAACAGTATATGATGAGAGAAGAAAAAGGGTAATAATTAGAGCATCTCGGCGGGGGCCCTTCAGCACGGTCTCAAGAGTGAAACATTCCACGTGGAGGTCCTCTTTTTATTGGATTGAAATTGGGTCCTTCATCTTTTGTAGGATTCTTAGCTTAAGGACATTTGAAAGCGATCGTCATTTTTTCTTTTTAAATTTTAAGCGTTGGTTATATTAAAAAATTATAACTAAATATTAAGATGTTGTTTAAGAATTTTAAAGATGATTTAAAAAAAAAAACAAAGGAATTGTAAAGATAAAGTTGAGAAGTCTTAAGGAAAACTGGTCCTTAAGTTGATGTAATATAGTATAGTATTTACAAATTTTAAGTTACTGATGTAGTACTAGGTTAATAGTTATTTACCACTATTTCAAAATTGTTTAGCTAGCCACCAACCTTAGTTAACAAAGTGATATGATAAAGGTTTTAACCTAGTAGTATAAACGTTAATTTTTAAGTAGGATTTATTAGGTTCAAATCCTATTTCACAAAAAAAAGTTATGAGGAAGCCTATTTTTCTCGTACAAATCATTTTTCAAAATTTTATTAATTTATCATGATCAAAATTTTATATGTATCAAATATTATTATAATAATATCAAGATTTTACAATTATTAGTATCTTTTAGCAAAAATTTGGTAGTGGATACTCATTATAAAAAATGCCAAATGAAAAATAAGAAAAATTATTTTCTCTCTTTTCCATTAGCCTTTTTCATTATTGCTAATCAACATTGCTATCGTGGCATTGCACCAACCACTCAATGCTAAAAATTGCCCATGTGTGTGATTTCTTGAGATTATTTTGTTACAACAAAGTTTTAATAAAACATATTGAGAAAAGCTTTGGAAAATGTTTTAATTGAGTGACATAAAAAATTATGTACTTTATTTAATTACTAAGATAGATATAATTTATTTGAATAAAAATTCAAATTATGTTTATAATTTCAGTAGTTTTTGACAAGGAAAAAGAAAAACATTTTTATTGGTGCAAAAACTAAAAGAACATGAAATAAATCAAGCAAACCACAAGTTTCAATTAACATCTTAGACATTGGCTATCCATGCAACAAAAATAAGACAACACCATCGAGAATTATCTATAAAGTATACTGCTATCTAATTTGATATTCAATAAAGGAATACTGATATATCAAATTAATGCAGCATATTCCACAATCCTAAATGCTTTATAGGTAAGACTTATTAAAAGCATCTACTATCCTCATTAGGAATTTCTTACTACTACAAGAGGTAGTAAGGCGTGCAAAGTATAATAGAAAGACATGATGCCATTGCTAAGGAGTTAGTTTGGAGACTTGGGGATGGAAGATCAATCCTTATATGGAAAGATCCATGGATTATTTCTCTTCCAAGTTATAAGTTAGGGTCTAGAGATATGGATTCACACTTGTAAGATTTACATGTGTATGATCTTATAAATGTTGAAAATGGCAGTTAGGACCTCTCAGCAATAAGTGATTTCTTAACGAAGTGTTGATATGATGTAAGCGCACTTGTCAAATTATAGTAAAGCGGATTATGAGTCCAAGTCGATCTTTTAGAGATTCCAAATACTAATATTAGCCTTAACTCTATTATTTAACTAAACAAATTCAATTCAAAAACTCAATTCTTTAAATTAAAATTTATAGTAACTAATTAATTTAATATCAAGAATTAAACAAGAGAGCAAACTATTAAAGATCAAGTTTAAGACGCAACATCATACCAAAATCTTGATTCCTTAAATCTACACATATAACTTTCCTAAAAATAATCTAATTAAATCTTTAATTTCTTCTTGACTAAGAGAACTCTCTTCTAAAGTTATTAACTTTTTCAAACTTATTAAACCTAATCTTTGAATTATCTAATAGAATCTATTTCTCATAACATAATCCAAGATTGCATTAACCATACAACAAATTCTTTTAAAAATATAATATTAAAAATAATATTATACTTCCGAAAAAGTTTTGCAATTTATCTCTAACATTACATAAGCTTTCATCAATTATGTTAGACCTAATTATATAAGAAATCTCTCAATCTTCTTATATAATATCAAATTTAAATTAATAATCTACAGAATTATTAACTTAAACATGTAAGAACACATAATTGATTCAAAAGAAAATAAAGATCTTTATTAGATCTAAATAAAATCAATCGTCACATTCAATAACTAAGTTCATAAGACCTAAATACTATAAATCTACTTTCTATACATTATAAAATAGCAAACTAAAATCATGAAATTGAAAAGAGTAAAAAAAATCATAAATATCCACAAAGGTTAAAGGTTAAATCTTAAATCTTCTCTTTGCCTTACTCACTTGAACGTTCTTGTCTTGAAAAACTCTCCAAAAATCATGCTAAAAGTCTCTTTAGAAAACTCTAACAAAACCTTATATAGGAAGTAAACAAATTAGGTTGGCTGGAATTGACATAACTAAGGACACAACCGTGTCCCCTGGTTATGTCCTCTACTATGATCAACTTTTCCTTCTTTGTCTCTCTCTTTTTTTTTTTTTTAAACCGGGAATGATACTACCAAGGACATGGTCATCTCGTTTGGTCGTGTCCTAGGCTGTAACAATTGAAAACAAACTTCAAATTTGCTTAGAAACAATAAGGTCATATTGTTCGACTGTGTCAATCTTCAAACATTCATAACTTACTTATTTTAGCTCCAAATTAAGTGAAATTTATTTCCATCTTCTCATTTTCTCGCATAGATCATTTCAAAACCTAAAAGATAAAATTTTATTCAATTAAGTGTCATTATCTAAAAATAAACTTAAATTTCAAGGGAAAATCGTGAAAAACCACTAATTAAAGTATGATTAATTTGGAACTCATCAAGTGTGAAAAGGAAGCTATTGTGAAAATATTAGTTTCTAATAATCCTTTAAGAGATAGGTTGGTGTAGCTTGAGGAAAAGAATGGAGAATATTCAATGAAAAGTGGTTACTAGGGTATTACATCTTTCAATAATGTACATGTTGTTCTAGATGTAGGTTCCTCTTATGCGATCATGAAGAGCTTTTAGAGAAAGATTTGGAGCTTGAATTGCCAACCGAGGTAACCACATAAGGCGTTTATGCTTTAATGCCTCAATTACTAATCGAAATCTCTTTTACAAGAAAATCATAAATAGCCTTCTTTGCTATTTTTGCAATTTCCTGGAGACATCTAAGCGTTTATCAGTCTAATGCAACTGGACTAGATCAATGTGGTTTGGTATATATCAAATCAAAGTTGAAGAATAAGTTTCAACTACAATTAACTCCTGGATTGAGGATGTGGTGCGATAGGGAGCATTATCAAGGACTTATACTAAGGAGTTTCTTTTAGAGATTGTTTTTATCTTCTGGTTTATCTAGACTCACTAAAACCACATATTTTTTCAACAATGAAAGGCTGAACCCCTTGATTGTAGTTGCTTCAATATTTAAGCATTTTTCAATGTTACAACGATACATGATATTTGAAAGTCACAAATGGGATGATTCTGGTTATATTGATGAAGTTATCGTATATCCATATTTTCAACCTTAGCTAACTCCAACAGAAATAGTTGTAGCAGATTTAAATAACATATGTACATTACAGCATCTTAGTTAAAGTTGCCAGCATATTTTAGCAACAAATAGCAATAGTTCTAGTGCAATGTTTGTATCTTGTACACAAAGGTTAGTTTCGGTCATCCATCCTTCAACAGCTACATGCTCCTAGTCTGCTAGCTCCTTGAATAGAAATTGTATACAATGTTCTAACAAAGGTAACACAATAGTGCCCCTTAATTTGTGATGCAATCAAGATTAATTTTCATGCCTCTATTACTGCAGATTCTCGATGAAGGGGTTAAGGTATTATTTGCAAGGAATCATTCGATTCTTTATTACATGCAACTACTTTGTGTGTACGCTTGAATGATGTAGAGATTAATGAAGCTAAGGCTGTAAAGCAGGGATTGATTGTTTCTAAAGATAAAGGATGGGACAATATGGAGATTGAAACTAACTCTTAATTAGTTGCTAAAGCTTGTTCTTCTCCAAACTTGTCCTCTTAGAATACTATTGCTATTATTCATGACATTCTTACTTCAAAATCTTCTTTTTTGTCTTGTACTATTTCATATGTACATTAAGACACTAATGCTTGTGCTTATTAGGTTGCTACCCAAGTGAAACATGTGATGAGCTATTGTTACTTAGTCAATCGACCACCATCCCATCTTACAAAGTTGCTATTTGTAGATTGGGCCTCTAAGCCCTTAGATTTGTAGTTATGCTTCATTTTAATGAAGCTTCATTTGGCTAAAAAAAAATGTGACATATTCCATTTTTGTGTTATCATATTTTTTGCTTGTATGTTCTTACTGAAATAGATTACTTTCATATAAAATAAATATTAAAAATTTTCATGAACTTTCCAATGACGAAATACTAAATTGATGTAAAAAATCAATTAACATCTTAGACATGAAAAAAATCAAGCAAACCACAGGTTTTAATTAACATCTTAGACATTGTCTATCCATGCAATGAAAATAGGACAACACCATCGAGAATTATATATAAAGTATACTGCTATCTTAATGCAACATATTCCAAAATCTATTAGAAGAAATTGAAGGATCCAGCTAAGGCTAAAGATAGGGGTAGACTTGGATTTAAAGATATGAAGGCCTTTAATTTAGCTTTACTAGGTAAGCTAGTTTGTAGGATTTTGTAAAACCCATATGCTTTATAGGTGAGACTTATTAAAAGTATCTACTATCGTCATTGGGATTTTCTTACTACTACAAGAGGTAGCAAGGCATCTTAGGGGTGTCAAAGTATAATAGAAGGACAAGATCCCATTATGATCAAATAGTTCAACTCGCATGGTCACTCTTAAATTAAGTATAAGCTAATTGTTGTAGGCTTAAGGTCAAGCAACCTGGCTAGCATACCTAATCGAACCAACATCGACCACACTAGACTTAGAAGCTGAGCAAATCAATAAGAAAGGATTCCCTCAACTTAGCTAACCCCTATGGCATACAGGTTGAGCTCCATAAAGCCCTAAATAGTCATTTCCATAGTAGCCCCTCCAGAATAGCTCCAAGGAGCAGTTACAACCTCTACAAGGCCTTATAGACACTTCAAGAATATCTATCCAACCTTCAACGGAAACCTTACATATGTAACCATACCCATATTACACTTAAGCAATAATGACATCTAGTAGCTTGCCTTTTGATGAAAGCATGTGGCTTGGATTGTACATCATCTTGAAGCATTTATAACAAAGAGATAAGCATACAGAATATCTTACTGATCCCAAACTGCCTAATCATAAGGCTACTACTACAAGTTAATAAGGGCTCAAAGGTCTAATATATAAATTCTCAATTCCTCTCTCTCCAGTTAACAAACTTACTTAGATATACATTGATTTACATACACTCACATTTTTTTTCCTACCTTCCATCTTTCGAATTTTATACTTCCATACATGTATTGTTGACTTAAGCATCAAAGTTATCTCACTAGATAACCCCTTGCTATTCTGCTAACACTCACTTGTTTTGCAACTAGGTTATAAAAACTTGGAGCTCCTACCTAACCACTTACCCACCCACACCCCCCCTACCCCCCCCAATTCCAATCCATCTGACCTTGGAGGCCCTTGATGATAGTTACAATAACTTTTGAGTTACAACAAACCATCTCAAATTGCAGTAAATAAATCTACCAACATTGAAAAATAAATTGATAGGTAGCTTTTCATTAAAGTTATCGACAATTTCTATGAAGGTTATCAATAGTTTCTTTTATTGTTAATAGTTGTGTTTACTGTAATTCATGGTGATTTATTATAATTCAGAAGTCACTTCACTATACGATCTCTTTTGAGTGTTTGCAACATATAATTTTCTTTTATTTTTACACTCATAAGATCATGACTTCAATTCTCACTAGAGTGGTTTCTATCTTTTTCAAGTTACATTTATTATCTATTTTTTTATAGATGGTTTTCATTCTTGTTTGGTTTTTCATAATAATTAATAAGATGAAATTTCATTAATGAGAAAATGATAGTTAATTAAATAAATTCTCATTAGGCGGTATTTCTTATCTATGACTCTACCATGGATAATAATTACTCTATCAATATTACAAGTGTTTTAAATTTCCTATTATTTTCAATATTAAATTGTGTTAGGTTGTCCTTATTAATAATTCTTCTATGCATATAAGATATACTTTAGTTATAATAGCAAGTAAATATTTTTCTATGCCTTAATTATAATATTAATTTAAATACTATAAGTTTGACCCCATATCTTATGTTTGTGCATCAATCCCAGGTTAATGACAGTGTCGATGACTTGATACTATTGTCGTATTAATAGTGTTGGAGTGGTAATGGTCATAGTAGCAATTGTGGTGATAACTATGGTGGTAATGACGATAATGATAATAGTAGTGATGGTTAGACTAATACAAAGATCAATTTAAAACCATAAACCGGCTCGATTCGGATGTGGCTAGGCTTGAACCATCCCTTGAACCAATGAGCCTTAAGGGCGGTAGCGGTTTAAGGGGTCAAAACTGCCTAACCCAGTGGTTCATGCCCTACTCGAATTAACCAAACAAGAAAAAATAAAAAATAAAAAACACCACATTTCATATATTTATAAGCAACACCCTCCACCCACCCCCCACCCTACATTTCCTTGCTTTTTCTTTTAGTCAAAAGTCACATCATCACATGGCACTTGTTTTTTTCCCTCCATTCAAACTTCTTTAGGATAATTTCCATGCTTTTTCAAAAGTCCAAACATTGTCTCCATGCATTTATTCCTGCATGGATTTCCTTTGTTGGTCAAATTTGTGAAATGGTCAGTTGTAATTTTCAAAGTTGAATAACGTATGAAGTACTTAAACAATTTCAATGGTGCTGCGCGTTTTGCACTAAAAAAATTTTCAAATGTCAGTGCAGTTGTGCAAATGAAGTGTTTGATGAAATTTAGAGAATTCAAATATGGTCACCGTACCATTTAAATTCAAAATTTAAACGAGATGCACATACCTTACTCATTGCTTATAAATTAGAGGGTGTAGGAGTTAGTGCTCATTCATAAAAACATTTAAATTTCTACTCCACTTATTCTACCTTTACATTTTGCAATGATAAAACACTCTTAGATAAATATTTATATCATTTATCACAAAGCTTCTAGTATAATTCTTTATTCCACTTCACCTAACTATTTACATTAACCAAATTATCAAAACATTTGCATACACTTACTTACTAAATAATTTTTGTTTTGCATTGTCTTGCAATTTCTTTTGGCACTTCAATCATAAATCTTTCTTGTAGTAAACAAGAAAAAAAAGAAAACATTTATTTTCATGGAACAATTCTTGCGCTGTACTTTTTTTGGGAAGAAGCATAGGTCTACATTAAGCGGGAAAGGTAAGGGTAAGGGCATTAGAATCGGTACGTTATCTAAGCTATAATGGTTTAACAACGTTCAAGCGTACCCAAATTATGAGTACAACCTGAATAAGCAAAGGACATACAGGGTAGTGGAGAACATCAAACAACAAGGTACATCACCTCTTAGTTTCAATTTTGAACTTCAATGCACAAGTTACTTAGACGTACCATCTCCTGGCTTTAAGTAAGAACCTTAACGCATGAGTTACCGAGACACACCACCTCCTAAGTTCGAACCTCTATGCATGAGTATCCTTAAACTTTCTCCTAGATTCGAACCTCTCTGCATAAATGTCCCTACATGACCTACTGGATTTTAACCCACATGGATGAGTTGCCCCATAAGTATGTTCGAGGATGAGGAGAACAAGATAGAAATGATTTCTGAAATAGAAGAGCAACATATGGGACAGCATGCCCCTAGCAATTCGAGGCCTTCAAGCTCAAGTAAACCTCCTAAACCTGATAAATCTAATATTTTTACTGTACATTTTCATAAAAGTACAGACGAGAAGGGGAATTTAACGGTATTCTGCAACTACTGCAACGCAAATTACTCTTAGAAAACGGGAGAGGAATATGGTACCTTCAATAGGCACTTGAGGTCAAAGCATTCCGAAAAGGCGGAGATAAACAATACATAGTAACAAATCGTACAAGACGGCGGGTCATCCGGACAATTGCTGATGAGGTATGATCAAGAGAGGCACAAGTGCAACCAATATAGTATTTAGCCAACATGCACCTATCATTCAATGCAAATACATCAAAGTGGTAAAGCAGCTAAAAGTAGAAGACTTTTAACCCCAACTTGTGATTGCTTAACCGTATCATGTTAACCTGAGCTATGTAGGAGCTCTGCCACAAAGCTAAGAAGGAGTTCACAAGTAAATTTGCTTCATTTGTTACATTTGTGTCAACATGTACAAATATATGAACGAATCCTTTTCGTAATAATTCTTATATGGGTGTTATTGTTCACTAGATAGGTGATAGGTGACAACTTAATAAATAACTATTGACTCTAAGGGTATGTAACTAGTGCCATACGACGCAAAACATCTATAAAATTATTAGAGAAATCTTAAATGAGTATGGATTAATTAAGGAAATTTTTTCTATTGGTTTTCACAATGTAAGTGCCAACACAACCTCAATATTTGATCTACAAAATTATTATTGACCTGCATTGGAGAGAGGTCTTCTATACATGTTGTGCATGTTATATTCTTAACTTATGTATCAAGGATAGCATTGCAGCTTTATAGGATAGTATAATAACGTGGTTAAGATAATAACAGAAAAGTCATCCCTCTATAAAAAGTAGAGGAACTTTTGTATAAAGCACGGGAAGAGGCCCCAAAGATTTAAGATAAATATATAACACCGCTAGAACTTGATGTACGAGTTGGTACATAGCACCATTCCTTATAGCAAACTATTATGTGACATTGCAATATACAATATGCATGAGGTTGACATTCTCCCCAGCAACTACAATATATGATTTACTTGTTGAAAGTTTTTTATTATACTACTAAGATTTTCTCACAGGTTTATAAGCTTAGTATACACTTATTTGTTATATCAACCATCAGTATACTGAGCGTGCTACTTCAGGCCTATGAAGACCCGAACCTACACATATACATATACGATATAACATTGAAGTAGTTATCTTATTATAAAGACATTTCCCGTATTTATCTTATAGCTACTATTCTAAATCATTGTTGTAAAGCAAAAGTACTACTGATATATTTAAAAACTTATTATGGTTATATTGAAGATTTAATAGATTCTCAAAATATGTACAGCTTAGAATCACAACAGAAAGTATCAGCAACGACAGCCGATATAGAGGAGATGCTTAACCACTATCAACATTCTCCCTAGCAACTGCAATATATGTATTTAGTTGTTGAAAGTTTTTCATAATATAACTAAGACTTTTTCACAAGTTTATGGGCCCAATCTACACTTGTTCATTACATTGACTATCAGTATACTTGGTGTGCTATTTCAAGCCCGTAAGTACCCGAACCTGTACATATACATATACGATATGACGTTAAAGTGGTCATCTTATTATAAAGATATTTCTCGTATTTATTTTGTAACTATTATTCTAAATCCTCGTTGTAAAGCAAAAATACTAATGATATATTCAAAAACTTATTATGGTTACATTGAAGATCTAATGGATTCTCAAGATATATACAACTTAAAAACACAATAAGAAGTGTTAACAGCAATGGTCAACATAGGGGAGATGATTGACTACTATCAAAGTCAGTATAGTGGCCAATCATTAGTTTTTCCTTCGCTGCCTACTAAGAAGTGGTATTACTCATTTTATGGGTAAGTAGTTGCTGGCGCAAAAACTAAAGAGGCAATGGTCTAGTAGTCTACTGTCTATGATGCAATATTACACGAATGCAAATTTTGAGTTCTCCGAGAATATCTCTATCAAGGACTTCGATATCTTAAAGTAGTGGTAAAGACATACACAGAACCGCTCACTCCTATCTCACATCAATCATGAAGTACTCGTTACTCTAGCTTAAACGGTCACCCTTAAGTAAACGTTTAATACAACAAGCCTTATCCTCGCATCACTCATGAAGTACTCGCCTTTCACAATGCAAGCGCTTACATAGAAGAGTGGTACAAGGCGGTTATAAACAGCACGAACCATGTGAAACATCAGGTGAAGATGATGATTACTTCAGTAACTAAAACAGATTTGATGGAAACCCAAGCTCGGTTGCAGGCTCCACTCCCAATCACGAACAACCATTGCGAGGAGACACATAGTAAGTTTTTTTTTTATCCTTTCAGAAAAAGTTTTGTCATGTAGAATAATCACTTTTCTCAATTACTCCAAAAAAAAAACTAAATAGTATGGTGAACCAGCCTTAGGATTTTCCAAATTATGAATGAGTGAAATTATTTTTTTTAAAAAAAAAATTAAATTAGATAGTTACATATACTTAGATTCTTTTCACTAAACTTAAAATTTACCAACAAACTAAAGGTATTATAAATATCCAAACCGAACTACAACGGTCTGATTCTAACTAGTGAATACATAAATATTTCGGGGCAACTGCAAAATCACCAAAAAAAATTCCCTGCCTCAGTAAAATTGAAATTCTCCAATACTAAACTTTTATAGTAATTGTTTCAATTAATAAGAATCACTGAAAGTAGATGATATTTTATTTTATATTTCTACTCGACTACTTTACTTTGATCGATTAAATAATTTTTCGTAATGTACTAAAACGATTTACAGTTTATAATGGTGTCATATTCTGTTTATCTAATGTGGTCCGATCAATCAGATATATATTACGTATTATGTTATGCAAATATACGTCTTAGATTATACGATAATTTACAGAATGAAATCCAAATACGAGAGAAGACCAATAATTATTTAGAAGAACACCATTCCAAAAACTAATAAGACTTTATAAATTATTAATTTCATCATTTTAATAGAAAGAATTGGATAAGGAAAAAGAGAGAGAGAGAGAGAGAGATAGCTGGTTTCGATCCATTTCCGCCAAGTGGTCGGGTCTAGTAATGGTGGTATAGCAAAGTAGTAATGAGATGATCATAAGTTGGCAATAGAAGAGAAAAGGATTTCTACACCATCAATCTAAGAGATAAAAATTTTGAGATTTGATTATATAGTTTTTTTTAATATGGACTCTTTTATAAACCAAATATGATATATCGGATTTGGTGTTGTCCAATGCCTCGAAAACTCGTGCAACAAACATTACTTATGTTTAGTTTCCCTTTTTAATTTTAGGTATATACATTACGGACAGTACATCCCACTTGTATAATATCATATCCGATCTCTTACTAAATACGACTAGTAGATATGCCAATCTGTCCACTATCAGTACTATAATAGATGGACCAGTGGCATTTAAAGGTCGTACGTCCAACCGTTGCAGTGGTTCACCGTTCACGTTGAGACTAAAGTTTCATTCCTCGTTTTCATCATATCCATATGGTAATAAAGAAGATGACACATCAAACATGGACTAACTTTGCCCCTTTGCCCAAAACTAAATTTCACCTAAGCTAGTCATATTAGTGGTTGACCTGGGAGCATCTTCAATCATGAGATTTTAAGGGTAAAATTTACAGTAGTTGTAGCTATCAATAAAGTAGTTGCCACAAGCAAAATGGATCTTCTATAGCCTCGTTGGTACGAGTATTTAATTCACGATCTTATCATTGAAATTTGCAAACTTTTGACAGTTCAACCACTCAAAAATAATTTTATGATATAATGACTTTTGGGTTCAGAAAATTACATCCGTTTTATAATAAATTATATACATTAACGGTAAAAATAAAATTATTAATAGAAAAAATGAGATTGTTTATAGTTTTATAAAAACTCTCAACAGCCTTTTTTAATTATTAATAGACATGATTTACTATAAATTGAGGATAATTTATTAAATTTAAAAATGATCATATTGTATAGTTATTTTTAAGTGATCCAATCATAAAATTTTTCTTGAAATTTTAATTATATTAATTTTTATAATTATCTCCACAATTGGATAATGGAAGGGAGAACCCCGTCGATGAAAGCGTGTAAGTTTCCGAAATTGTGCCCACATGACATGATTGAATTACTAGGGCTTCCGTCTAGAATTGAATTCTTGGCTACTGTGTAGTTGTCCCACATCAACAACAGCTAACAGTTCCTCGAGATGGAAGTGTTTCATAAATATTAAATAGTACCCACATGGCCAGTAATTACCAAATGAGATCAACTTTCGGTTCTTTGCAGGCAATAATAGCTTAATTATAATCCTCTTTTACTTTTGGTATATAATTCATTACACTCAGATTAGATTTGTAACAGCCTGTCTGTTGGCCATAATAAATTCTCAAATGTTATTGTTAATAATAATCGAATTTATTTTGGAATCATATAAGATTAATGATTCTTCCATTCAAGTAGTCGTGAGATTATTTTTACCATAGTTAAGTGAAATTTAAAATATCCGATGAAATTATTATAATTAGACCATTGACCTCGCTTAAGGGTGTAATTAGTGAAATTTGAAAAATCAAGTCTCTTGAGTTATATTCTATAAAGAGAGATCAAGAGATTTTTCCATACTAATAAAAATCTAAGGAATGTTACAAAAATTAAGGACATTAACGAAAAAAATATGCAAAATCACAAATTATAAGGGTTTTACTAATTTATACAAAATTTAGTTAATTGGAAAATTAATTCATGTAGGGTTACGGATTCTAGAAAGGATGTTTGATATGGAGAGGTCTCGTGATGGCTGGTCTTGGCGTTTTGCATTGTATTTTGGATGTAATTTGAGTGTTTTGCTTTGGGAATTAATTTTAAATGATTTATCTTAAATTTTAAGGACCCATATTTGTCTCTTAGAAAACATCTAATAAAATTGGAATAACATCTTATGAACCAAATTTTAGATACTTGTCTTCCGAGCGAAGAAAACGACATGATGATACACAATCTAAAATTCGAACATATTCCAAATGTTTTAGAAATAGCCCTGTAATATCTCAATATCTGGTTTATTCTAAAATCTCATATTTAATGTTTGATTTCTCTTGTGGTTTTAAATTTCATATAGGGTGTTAATAGACTAAAAATGGCCGAGAAAATTCTGAACTAGTTATTAAACACCAAGTGAGGGTTTTTTTTTTCTTTTTTCTTTTTTCTTTTTGGTCAACACAAAGATCGCTTTCATTAAATATTCAAATGTTCAAATAATCAGAAAATTCGTTGGAAGAAACTAGATGCATACGATCCGAACTAAGAAAACATTCAAGCTGTAGGGCGTAACTTTAATAGCATCTAGAGCAGCTGAAATTTCTGCTTCCTCAGGTGCTCTGACACAAATGAATCTGTTGGAAAAGAATTAAAAGAGAAGAATAAAGTGAGGGAAAAAAAAAATATCAATTCCCTTATTTGAATAAAGGAAGAATGAAAGTGGAGGAAAAATTTGTAAGAATGTTATTTATTTTTATCAAAATATCAATAAAACATTTCTAACTTAAAAGATATTCTTTTATTATAAAGATAATTACGTAATTTCAAAATAATTCCTATAAGTTTTCTCTAATTTAGAAGGGATTTATTTTAATGGATTCAAGGAAAATAATTCATTTCCGATTTCATTCCTTCTTCCTTTATCAAACAAGAAAAAGTATATTGATTTTTAACTTTTTCTTTCCTCTTCTTTCCTTCTCTCAATCCAAAACATAGCAACTCCCGTGGCGGCTGCCGAAGAGGATCGATAATCGAAGGAACCGTTGAAGTTGAATTTTAACGACACCAGAGGGAGGAGCCTTCTACGTATCTCGAGCTATAAGAGGAAGAGAAGATGGTTGGCGCGTCCGGAAGACTCAGCTGGACAACAGCGAAGAATGCAGCGAGCGAACAGCTGGCGACTGGTATCCACATTCCTGACGTGCAATTGCTGCTAAATAAAATTTATCAAAAGGTTGACTCTTAAAAGAAGAGTTTTATCTTGAAGAATTAGCAATTTCTTTTGGAGAAAAAGAAAATACCATTGAAAAAATAGATGATCCAATCAAGACCAAACATGTCTTTCATTTAATTTTCCTTTGATGTTATACCTAGGACCTGTAAGGTAGATTTACTTTTACCATGTCTTTTTCTTTATAATTTATATATCTATTAATTTATTACGATTCTTCTTTAATAAAAGTGATTATATGATTAATATAAATATGGTGTAGATGTTATTGTTTAATCATATGATTATATATTAGTTTTATCATGACTATTAATGTGAAATGTTGTGCCATTTAGAGATTATAATCCTTCAAATTATGGGAATGCAACATTATGTGTTTGGAGGTTGTATTATTGGTTATTAACATATAAGATCGAAAATCAACAATTTCAATTTATGAGAACTTATGATTCAAATTCAAATGTACTTAGGGAAAAAAAATTGTATTGGCAAAACAAATTGGGTAAAATTTAAAATTGAATTAAATTGTAATTCAATATGCAAACTAAAGTTGCTAGGCCTTATTCCTACTAAAAGAGTTCTTACATGTATATTTATACTAAATCATAATCGATACTTGTTCACATGTATAAACATAGAGAATTATATATTATATATAAAATATTAGAATGGATACACCAACTTCTTAAATCTTTAAATTTTTTCTTTTTATATTTCTAATAGATAATTTATAATATACATACATACATATATATATATATATATATATATTAGGGGTGAGCGGATGATTATATTTTATAGGATACTTACTTATACCCAACTCATCAGATAAGTTTTCGGGTGAGTATCAAAATCAAAGGATAAGTTCGAGATAACGATTTTCTACAACTTGTTCCTACAAGGTAAGTATGAGCATAATATTTTTATATCATACACCCTCCTTGGAATCTATACTCTAAGGTATACAAGATACGATATTTAGAGTACCTTTATCAGGTAAATTTTGTTAAATAATATAACATACATTAATGAATGAAAAAGAACCTAAAAAAAAATTGAGCTTAAAGCAATAAAAACAATATTATATTAATACTAAAAATAAGTGGCTCGAATAACCCTAAACCTAAAGCTAATAATTGAAACCTAAAAATAGTAATTTTAATCTTCAATAAATAATATACATATTTCAATCTTCTTTTATTTTATGTATGTACCACCATATATTTGATATTTAATTATTTTCCTAATAAAGACTATCATTTAACATTAAGGTTCCCTATAATGTTTGAAAAGCAATCCTTTTGTGATGGATATATGTGTATATATATAATTAGAATTTGCTACAGAAAGAATGTGTGAAGTTTAAATTTTGTGAGAAGATAAAAAAAATTAACATGTTCTATAGGGTATTTAGAATGTTATAAGATAGCTTTCGATTTAAAAAATTTAGGAATTTATATTTATAAGATAAAATATGAGTAGGATTACCATACTATAATTATATACTCTATCAATATGCATATATATACATACATATTATATGTTTAAAGTGTGAAGTTAGATAAAATTTTAGTACTTAGTGTATATATATATATATATATTATATGTGCATATATGAGTAGATGGGAAGGCACAATTGACATGTGCATTTTAAGCACTCGTCTTTCACCATCTCAAACATTACACTTGCAAATGGCCACAAAAATAAAAGGAATATCAAAATAAATCAGTCAAAAATAATGACAAAACAAATTAAGGGGTAATAGGGACAGGGGATAAAAAAACAAGGAAATTCCAAGATCATAAGTACAATACAAAAACCAAAATCCCTTCCCCGGACATCTCGGTTTTTAGGATGTGATGTTTGGTCAATTTTGGCACTTGTTGTGTAACGTTCAGTTTTAATTTCTTTTACCTTTTAAAATTAAATCATTCCCTAATATTAAATGTTAAAACTTAAAAATATTATGATATCACATTGTTTTTTATACAAGTTCTTACATTATGATTCAACTCTTAATAAAGTAAAATAAATCAAAACAAATTAGTAGTAAGCCACGTGACAAGACTTAAAGATTAATGGATATGGATAAGAGTATTAGTTAATAGAAGTTTTGCATATATAATTTTGATTTGACTATTTATAGTGGGTGATTTTTTTTAATAAGTATCTCATGTAATTTTTATAGAGAGTTGAATTCAATATTGAGTTTTAAATCTATTAATTAGTTAGATTTGACTTGTTAGGCTACGGTGATAATAATAGAGCCTGAAAAGCCAAATTCATGTATTTAGGATGATTAAGAGAAATTTAATACGATGAGTTCGAAGTAAGGTCTGTTGGATCAATCCATTCAATATAACTTTTCTTAATTTAACTTATACAATAAAATTAGACCTTTTTAGGCATAAACTTATAAAAAAGGTCTACCTAAAGTCCTCTAAACGAAGAGATGAATCTTGACTATTGATTATCATCACGATTTGACGGATGAGATCAATAGTCATCCTTTATAAATATCTATCTCTCTCCCTCATCTAAACAAAAGAGAATTGGCACTAACGTTGTTATTTTATCGGATTCTCACAATGAAATATCAGACAACTGAACATTATAAGGAAACTACCCTACTATTCATCGACCAATCACCACAAGTGTTAGAATCTCGTTGAGATTAACTATCCTCCTCCTTACACTCATCTCTTAACCATCTTATACAAGTCGCTTAAGTTACTTCTCTAATCGCGTGTAGTATATTTCTTATGCATTAAGCATGTAACCTTCATACTTGAACCCTTTACACTCACACTTTTCAACATGCTCTTTGTGTATTTTTAGTAAAATACATATAACCCCTTTTAACGTAAATCACCAAATTACAACAAATAGGCCATTAACACTTATTAGTTATTACCTAAGATAAAGATAAAAGTATACTCCTCCTTCTTCTATATACTTATTACAACAAATAAGCCATTATATTCTTACACTACTTTCACTGTGTTATTGCTGCAATAAGACATGTCGTGATTTAGATCTCAAGGCTTATACTTTTCCTCCATCATCTAATGAAAGTCATATCGAGATCATATTTTTAGATAGAGATAATTTAATTTAGTATCTTTTTTCTAGTTAAAGTTATGGGTATCATTCTAAGATTGCATAGGATTTGTTTTTTTTCTAAGTTATTGTTATCCATCTTTATTTAGTAAATCTGATTTCAAATTGAATTTTTGAGTTAAATTTCTTTGATATTAAATTTGGTACGAAGAATAGTTTGGAATAGAATTAAATAAAATAAGAAGAGAAATGACAAATTTTTTTTTTCTAGTTTGAAAATGTACATAGAATAGAATGAGATAGAATGAAATTAAATGTGTATATTAAAATAATTATAAAAAATATAATTAATTATAAAATATTATGATTAAATTGAATGTAAAATAAATATCTGATTAATAATAAATATGAAAGGAATAAAATCGCTATTTCTCTCATCTTAAAGATAAAATTAAATTTTTTGCTCGAAACCGGAATTATTGATTCTATAGAATATGTGATTTTTAGCTTGTAAATGAATTTTTAAACTTGAAAAAAGAAAATAAAATGAATTCAGCATTCGAAACATGAAATTAATATATTTTATCAGTTACATCCTTCGACTTCGACGTATAAAATTCAGAGATCTTCAAGGGAAAAAAGAAAAAAGAAAAAAAAAAAAAAACCATTAACGCTAAAAACTCCCTATATTATAAGTACTTACAATTTACCCGTGAAGTATTTACTTTCTCTGTTTCCTAAGCTTCACATCTTCTCACTCCACAGGTTACACACTGTTGTCTCCTTCTCTCTCTCTCTGTGTCTCTCCGAGATCTCAAGCCGCCAATTTACATATTTCCACTCCTAAAGTAGAATCACTGAAACCCAAAACTCATCAATAAAATAAAACCAAACCCAAATACCGTCTTCTTCTTGACAGCATGCCTCCATTTTTACTAACTCCCCCCACCTAAATCATTAATTTATTATTATTATTATCAGTACTACCTCCTTTCTCTCTCCTCTCTCTAGAAAATTTTTCCACACTACTTTTCTCTCCACTTCAAAACCCACCCCGAGATGATCCTTCCTCGGCCGTGACGAGCTGTTCTGAACCACACTCTCCTTCCGTCTTCCTTCCCCTTTCTCCCATGTCGTCCTCCTCCGACAACGACGTCGTATGGAAGACCTTCAAGGCCCTGGCGGAACGTGCCGAGCGCAAGTTCGCTCGCGTGCGCGACCTTCCACCTTACGTACGAACCCAGAACCACTACTTCCCCAAAGTGTTCAAGTCATACATGCGCCTGTGGAAGTACCAGCAAGATAACCGGTCGAAGCTCCTCCAATCGGGCCTGAACCGGTGGGAGATCGGTGAAATTGCCAGCCGGATCGGTCAGTTGTACTTCAATCAGTACATGAGGACCAGCGAGGGGAGGTTCTTGGTGGAAGCGTATGTGTTTTACGAGGCGATTCTGGTGAGGAAGTATTTTGAGGGTTTGAGAACGAAGGAAGAAGGTCTTGGAATTAGGGCTAAGGAGTTAAGGTTTTATGCTAGGTTTTTGGTTGTTTGCTTGGTTTTGAATAAGGCTGAGATGGTGGGTTTGGTTGTGGGGAAATTGCAAGCTGCTATTGAGGAAGCTAAAGCTACTTTTCGGGTAAAAAAATCTGATTCCTTCCTCTGGTCTTGTTAAGTAATTTGAGAAATTTTGTTTTTGTTACATGAGGAAATTGGGATTTTCCTGTGTTCCTATCCAAGGTTTTATGTTTCAGAACTAGGATATATCGCGAGTCGGTGAATCATATCAAGTTGTTTGAATTGAATGAGCTTTTCCTTTTCTTTTTCCCTTTTAAAATGTCGCTGCTTGTAGTAGAGTACTAGCTCATATAATGATTTGATTTTAATGGCTTGAGTTGCAGTTTGATTAGTTAGGCAATATTTTCACACTTAGCAAAGAAAAAGATTGTGGACAGGGCGTGATGGCTTTTGTGCTGTATTTGATTGGTGAGGGAATTGGGACTTTTGTGTGTTCACAATTCTGGATTTTCATATTTTAGTACTACAGCACTAGGCGTCTTACTTTATTGAGATTACTTAGGCTTTGAATAACCCGAATTCCTAAACTGCAGTTTTGGATTCCAAAGCTTAAGTAAAAGGTGCATTTGCCTGTCTAAATTGCCTTCCAAATGTTTGAGAACTCTGCCGTTTAAGCGGAACTAGGGAGGCTTGATGCTTTTCTTTAGAAGTTGTGAGGTGAAAAATCAATCTTGGATTCAAGTGTATAGTATTTGGGTCCACAGTGTCATTATTGGGGCACAACTGAGACGATAAAGTGTCAATGATTCTGGGATGTGCTGATTTTAGGGTTGCGAGTTTCTTAATGGTTGTCTCTGTTTGGAAAGATTTTAGCATATCCAAGCAATAAAATGAGGGGAAGTTTTCTTACCCAAAAAAAAATGAGGGAAATTTTACCAAAGAGAATTGATGAATTTCTACTGTAATAATCCTATTTGTTACATGCTGGAAGAAGTTCATCAGCACCTTATAAGGCTAGTTTCAAAGTTTCTATTTTGCTGGTGGATGGTTCATGTTTACTCAATTCAATTTGTTCTGCTTTAAAGGATGATGTTTTTCAGAGGGTTTCAATCATACGGTCTCTCGGGCAGTGACACTATGTGATCACATCTGTTCGATGTAGATGAAAAAGAATACGGGTAAATTGTAAATGCACACCTTATATTTGCTTCTTGTTCCCATATTTTTAAAATTGAGCATTTACTCCATCAAATCTTTTGAAAAAGCACATTTGTAGTTCTACATAAATATTTTGCCCTTGATTTTATGTATTTTCTTTTTTAATTTTATGTTTTTCTTTTTTAATATTATCTAAGTGCCAAATAGTAAAACATGGTCTAAAAGCATATTTTTTTCAAAGAATTGGAGGTCTAAATGCTCAATTTGAAAAGTAAGGGGTCAAGCGAGCATTAAACAAATATAAAGGCATGTATGCAATTTATACAAACAATAAGAAATGGATAATTACATGAAAATAAAGGGTCGTGAGTGGGTGAGTCAGAGAGAAATAAAAGGGAACAAGTTCATGGGAATTGAATGAGCGTTTAATTGATTTGTTAGGCTTGTTTGTTTGATATGATTCATCCAATTTGGGCCAAAGTAATTAAGAAAGCATACTTTGAGCAAAATAATAATAATAATAAAGCATATTAATGTACACATGCATGCACAAAGTATCTGATTTGATTGGTGGATATAATTTCTCAGGTGAAAAGATAATGGGAGCTGCTTTCATGTGTAATCATTGCTGATTCCATCTATCCATTTTATTGTGCCGAATAATTGTCTCAAGATGGCCTACCTAGGATAGGAAAACAGATCCAGATGGAGAACTGTCAATTATCTGGATATTGTAACAAATCTTGCTTGATTGTTTTTCATTCAATAGTTTGACCTTTTCTTGTGCATAGATAATTGCCTCATATAGTAGGTTTTCGCAGTTGTTTGTTGTGTGTCAAGAATGGGATGGTCCTTTAGGACCGAAACACTAGAGACTCTTGTTAGGTTGGATTTTCTTGGTGCTTAAGTTTTTTCGCAACAAATTGCACACCATTGGATAGGATATTTTAGTTTTCATGGTTAGACTTCTTTGGGGGTCCTGCTATGTACTTCCGGGTGAATTCTATTTCTTTTATTTGTATCCTTTCTTTTTCAGCCAGCCTTTTATTTGTATCCTTACTTGGGTCAGTTCGTTATCATTTCCAATTTTTCTTGTACACCACGAGAGGGTAGAAAATTCCTCTGCTATTTAAGGTCCCATCACACAACAATTGACTTGATTAATAAAGACACCAAATATGTATCTAGTGGAATATTTTAGACATAGCAACAGTGTCTATATGAGTCTAATATTACATGGTTCTTGGAAGTGATTAAATGCTTACATGTTCCTTTGTTTCAGGAAATGAGCTTTAAAGAGTGGAAGATAGTGGTGCAAGAAATTACTCGCTTCACGAAAGCAGCTTTTTACTTCACAAAAGCTCAGCCTTTACGTTATTGTGCTGTTTTCGATACCCATCCAACTTCCCTTCCATACGTAACACGTTATCATGCAAAAAAAGTACTAAAATTTAAAGATGCATTGCTGACAAGCTATCATCGGAATGAGGTGAGTACTACTGATTCTATCTTGAATTGTCATCATAGTGATCAAGCTAACCATGCATGAATTAGAAGATTAGATTTTCCATATTCTAATCTATTCTGCTTTCTCATCACCTACAGGTAAAATTTGCTGAACTTACTCTAGATACTTACAGAATGCTTCAATGCCTGGAGTGGGATGTGGGTGGGTCTTTCCAACAAAAGCTGACAGCTAAATCAAATGAAAATGGTGGTTTTATCAATCATTCTGGTGCTTCTGGGGTTATCGACATTAGCTTGGGAATGGATATTGCCGATCCATCGCTGCCACCTAATCCAAGAAAGTCTGTGCTTTATCGTCCATTGGCAACACATCTGATAGCTGTAGGTTCTGCTCCCATGTTATTATTGAAATTCTTTATATTTCTGCTTTCATGGCAAACTCAATAATTATCCAAATGTTAAACTAATACCAGAAGTGTCTATCCAAGAAAATGAACAACACCCAACACCATACATTTGCTGCTGCAGTTTGTAATTTGTTTCATTGATGAGCATATTTGCATGTTGAATAGAGAAAAATAGTCATATATGTCTTGCATTGTTCATTTTAGATAGGAGGCTGAACTTATTGTACTTATATGGACAGGTTATTGCTACCATATGTGAGGAGCTTCCGCCTGAGAGTTTAATGATGATATATCTTTCTGCTCCAGGTTAAGTTTTGTGTTATCTGGCTTCTGGTTCAGACAAACAGATAGCTACTTCCATTGGTACTATATTCCTAACCTGCTCATTGTTTATTCAGGCAAGGCGAGACACTATAACACTTTACGGATTGAAAGATCGGGAGGATCATCAAAATCTTCTAAGAGCAAAGTGGTTTCAGAGATCTTCTATGAGCGGAGTGGCTCGACATCTGAATCCTCTGTAGATGATAATAAAACCTCTAGTGACAATTTCAATAGCTGTCTCTGGTTGGGGCCTCGAGGAAATGGTGGTATGTATCTGTATCAAACCTTTATGGAGATATTGTGTGCATGAACTTTTTGTCCCCCATCTTGTCTGAGATGTCTATCGTCTTTGATTATGAGTGGTCCTTATTCTTCCTATTCAATGTTTCAGGTTCGAATAATCTTTTCCCTGCTGATATAATTCCTTTTACGAGAAGGCCTCTTTTTCTGATCATTGATAGTGATAACAGCCACGCATTCAAGGCAGGTTTGTCAAAACTTGTGCATGACTTATGGCACTCAATAATTACTATGCTATTTCATCTATTTTGTTAGTCTTGCTACTCACTTTAAGTCAAGATGTAAAGAGAGTTTTCTTTTCTAGTAATTATGAAGTGGAAACTATTACATGAAGAAAAATTAGTTGTTAGAGTTGGATAATCTTTTATATTACGTTAGCTTAAGGTTTTATTGCCAATTAAAGTACCGTATTGATCAAGGCTGGCATAGAAGTTGCATCACTGAAATGATCATGTTGATCGCTTTGAATCTTTGATGGATGTCTCCATTGGAAGAGTAAAATTAGGAATGAAAATGCCATTGGAGCTTTTTAAGTTTTTTGAGGTAGTATTACAATTTATGCTTTAACTTTGTTCTTTTCTTGTAATTATACACTTAATTTTTTTATTTGTTTACTTATATATTAAAATAAAGATTTAGTTATTACCGTTTACATCTCAATAGTTACCTATGGCCATAAGGTGGTCCTGTAATCCCTTTAGAGTCGTGAGCAGCCACCCATGACCAAAAGTGGACTTCTTGACCTATATTTTATAAGGTGAGTCATGACTTATTATTTTGTAGGGGCTAGTAGCTATCTATCAGAGATTGCACGATCCCTCTAAGGCTATGTATAACTACCCTATTAGTTAATTATACTAACTAGACTAACAATGTGAATAAAAGTTTATTGAAGTGTGATAATTAAATTTTCAGTTAAATATATAATTAGACAAATCGAAACTTTTGATATATAATTGCAAAAAATGGTAAAGTTGAGTTATAAACTGTGATATTGGCCCAAATTTGGTATGTTATGGGGAGGAGATGAGAAACTTGCAATTGATGGTTTGAACATATTGGAACTGGTATGAATGCTCCATCATGGTGTAGTAGGATAGAGATCAAGAGAGGAAGGGGATGTTTAGACTTTGATTCAGAAATGAATTTCCTATAAAATTAGTATATATAAGAATAAAAAAGTTTGTGCTGTTTTCAATAGTATATTGGGTGGAGAGGGAGAGAGAATATTGCATAGATTGTACTTTCTTACAAATGCTTGTTACAACAGTTGCTGTTCCACTGACTTACGAGTTACTGTACCAAAATCAGAAATAAACATATTGCTGTCCTGCCATCTGAATTTTCTTACTCCACTATAACTAATTCTTTGAAGTGACGGGAATGCCAGGTTATACATGGAGCGGAAAGGGAAGAGGCAGCTGCACTTTTTCTTTCACCTCTAAAGCCAGTTTATAAGAACCAATCAGATGTTAATATAACAGACCATGGTAGTCAATTCACCTTTTTCTTAACAGCTCCTTTGCTGGCATTTTGCCAATTAGTTGGATACTCTTCCTCGGAAAGTGAGATGGTATTGCAAAACCTTTCCTTTATTTTCACCTTGTAACTTTCTACTCGTTCTTACTGATTAAATGTTTCTGAATGCACGGTTCTATTTGTGCAGGATAATTACAATGATGCCGAGAGCATCCTGGCCTCTGCCTTCTCTGCCTGGGAAGTCATTCTTTGTACGTCAACTGAGTTGGATCTTGTTTGGGCTCAAGTTTTATCTGATCCATTTATTCGCCGTTTGATACTAAGGTATTAATCTTAACCTTAGGTGAATTCTCAAGAGAATTAATGATTTGAGACTTTTTAAGACACTATATTGATATCACCTTTTTCCCTCATCTAAGTCTTATGTTATCTGAGGTAATTCTGTAATTGTTTCTTATTCAGATTCATATTCTGCCGATCCGTACTCTCCGGCATCTGTCCTCCAGAGGAGAGTGACCAATATTTGCCTGTTTGCCTGCCCAGTCTTCCCAATTCTCTCTCTCCAGAATCTGAGACAGTTCAATCCATTGTCCTTCAGATTGCCAATTGCTTTGGAGCTGCAAAATGCTTTCAGTTAATGAGTATATAATTACTGAAAAACTAGGGCAAGTTCATGAACCAGCACAAAGAGTAGTCTGCATATCTCTCTCGGTTCGGTTATATCTGAAGGTTCATCATCTCGGGCTTAATCACGAAGATCTTACCAGCTGCTTCTTCCTGTTCAAATCATGCCTGTTATATCAGTTTGTTGTTGGGCTGGCTGATTGTATTCGTTTGCAATTTTGCTTGGCTTTTTTCTGTAATTGGCCTGTTAATGTTTCAGTAGTGTTAGTGTATTTTTTCATACCTTAATTTTAAAAGAGAACAAATAGCTAGGCATACTGCTACGAAGCTATGAGGTGAAGTTGCTAAAGATTTAGGTGTAAAGTGAATAGTCATTTAGCTCTGTAATTCCTTAAAAATGTCTTCCTGTCATCCCTCTTTGAACCGGTCATACAAAATGGAAGGCCCTTTCCTGTGTCTATCTGACCCTTATCCACATCCTGTCCATCCGGCATTTTGAATTTATTTAGGTTTCTTGCGGTTTTAGCTACATTTGGATTTTCTAGGTTCCCACGGTGATAGCTTTTCCAAAATATGATTAGCATTTTATACTGAGCATCAAAATGGACGCGCAGTGATGGGCTGAAAAATGGAAGTGCTTACTAGATATGCTATAACGGTGTCATCTAAGTCTCAAACCAGCTGGAGTTGGCCTAACCAAGGCCGGTTTTCGGCTGAGTCTAAGGAGTTGCCGGTTATGGCTGGTTTCAGTACATTGGTGTTGAGCTAGCCTATACTTTTTTTTTTTATTTTTTTTTTTGGGAAAAAGAACAAAGTCTTTGGGCCCAAAATTGTGCAGTTTTTAGCCCATTTCTTGAAAAATTGGAAAGGATTTATCCAAATTTGTTGTAATATTGCTAATCATAGAAAGAGAATTTAACAGATAAAAGTTAGTCTTTGTTCCATGTTGCTGCGAAAAGGAGACTTTGTTTTATGTCAATTTTAATATATAGAAATGATTTATAAAGGAATGGATTGGAGCAGAAGAAGGATTAGGAATAAAAATTCTTTTTCTGTATTTAAAAATTTCAATGAAATGGAATAATATTAAATATATAAATAATATTATTCGTAAAAAATATTCTTAATTATTGCATTTATAATTTATTTTAAAATTAAATAAGTAATTTTAATTGATCCTAATTAATTAAAGAGGAAATGGAATGGTAATTCTGTCTTTTAAATATATTTTCAAGCATGGAGAAAAGGAATAGAATACAAAATCACAATTTAATTATGGTCAATTCCTTATATATCAATATGTTTATATATACCAAACATCCTATGCTTTAGAGGTATATTTTATGTCTTATATTGTTAATAACAACATATTAAATACTACCAATGGAAAATAATTATTCTTAATTTATATAAAAATGGTTTAAATTTTCAATATTAGTAAATTATATATATATTTTTATAACTAATTTCTTTTTCTTTTTTTTTTTTGTTGAAACAATCATGGACTCAACATGTTTGGAAACTGTGAGCATAGGTCGGTCGAATCCTCTTAATCATTTTAGACTTAATTTTTATTAGGGCTTTGCCATTTGATAAGATTTACTACGTTAGACATTATTTAAAGATTTACGAGCTATGTGATCATTATTGACAACTTTTGATAGTTTGAAACCTCTTTCAAGAATTAATTTTACAAGATGGCTTTCTCTTAAATTATTCTATTATTCCAATTGATCAATCATAATTGATTGTGCAATTGTTCTTATCAATCATTCAATAAGTTGTGGCAAATGCCCTCGATTAATTTTAGAAAATTATGGGTCATATCAATCTCCAAATTTAATCAAATTCATTTTTAAATCCATGAGTTGTATCAATTCATGGAATTGTTGATATCTTTATTATACTTGTTCATATACAGAACACATAAAAACCATTAAAAATCCCTTGTTTAATCTTTACGTTAGTGTTGTAAGGATCGAATCGAATCAGCTGATCAAACCAATTTAACCGTGAACCGACCAACTGACCACAAACGTGGTCCGATTAACCTAAAAAACCATGGATTAACAACAGCCCGCTACCATATAAACAGAAATGAATGGTTTAACCAGAAAACCATCAATCCAGCTAACTGGACCGAGTAGAAGCAAAAAGTTGAACACTGTAAATTAGTCACTAAGAGCCAAGCCTAGGGACCTGCACTTTCAAATTTCAACAGCATGCGTTACGTAAACACGGGGCCAATGATATAAAGGTGGGGGAAGGGCAAACCTTTTTTTATAGGCAATCACTAAAGGAGAATTTTTCAAGAAAGCAACATGGGACTACTATTGTAACATAATATAATTCACTAATTCCATGCTGTTCACGACACATTGTTTGTCTAACTTTAATGCTTTTTATTGATACATCAAGCAATCATTATCAATAGCCAAAACGTCTTCTCGATTTTGACATTTGACTCCCAATCTACTTCAAAATCGTTGCAAAATAAATGGGTTTCAATCTTCATGATGGTAAGTTTCATGAATGCATATCACGATTATAACTTCTTCTTTCTCAAATTTGTCCTTCAAAATAGAATCATGTTCTAATGTTAAGTATGTTTCATTAGATATATTATTTCAAGGTAAAGGAATACTCCCAATAGGATACGAGAAGCTCCCCTCCATTAAAAGTACAAGAAACTTAGTGAGAGATAACCCTTAAGCCAATGAAGCAAACCATGTATCATACTCCGAAAAGGTGGAGTCGTAACAATACTACCATGTCAATCATTTTAAGATAGAAATTAACGTTACAATTACTCTTTTAAACTTAATTCACATTAGTCGTACTCGACTCTATCCCTTTGAAGTATCTAATTTGATACCTGTTTAATATAAACCGGTGAAGTAATCTTTTAAAATAATTTGTTAAAAATAAACTTATAATTTGATTTTACAAAAGAGTAGTAGTAAATCTCACAGGTATATATTATTTTATATACAGATTAGAATATTGAAAATTACTAAGCTCTTTGAGAAGTTTTATATAGTTTTTCTTAAAAGTTAAGAAAATTAATACTAAAGACAATAATCAACAATTTTTTATTACACCTCACTCTTGTCCCAATTTGCTAGTACTATGGTTTTGGGTTAATACTCATAATCCATTCGAAATTTGCAAAACAAACCATAGAGGAATGAGCGACAACTTATTTAATAAGTGAGGCAAAAACAAAAGTATACATCCCACACATCATAAGCAGGGTTTTCAATAAGATTGGTTAAATGCAATGTGTGTACAAGCAAATATCATTGTACAACGTTATTTGGTTCATCGTAAGATAAGAGAAATTGTGCCTACTTTAATTCGAGTTAAAGAGATTGATGTTGTGCACTTGCGAATCAAAACTAACTCAGGGCTTGTACAATGAAGAACACCCTCCTCCCATGACCACTTTCGAATCATAACCCTTAATATTGTCATGACCACTTCTCCTGTTATTTAGTTTGGCTAAGGGTGAAAAAATGATCATTTCAACTATCCTCATCGAAGAGAGTCTGCGTTTGGCCTAAAAATCTTAACTGTTATCTTTATTGGATTGCGATGCATATTAGGTTAAGTGTTAAATCGAGTTTGAGTTAATTTATTTTTTTAAGGTGATTAACCAAACTCAAATAATTCAAACACAATATTTACGGAACAACCATATCATGGAGCTCAGTTCCTACCATAGTAAATCGACTCTCAAATATAAACGCTGCATATATATACATAGCTAACTATAATCACAAGTAAATACATATCAAAGTCTTCAGATATTCTAAAATAATACCCAAAAATGTTGTGAAGTATTGATTTTACTTACATATACTAAAGCTCACTCAACAAATTTGGGACATTAAGGATTTACTTACTTGGAAGTCCTATATATAACAAAACTCATATTTAGTTTTCGTAAAATTTACGAAAACATTAGAGTTTCTCTAATATTTAGTTGAGATATTATTTATACAGTTATTAAGTAGAGTTCCATATATATATTTATTTATATACATACGTGTTAATAAATTATACACATATATATTTTAAGTATTTTATTTTATCATATAAGTTATAGAAATTTATTTAATAATATCTAATATGTGGAATTTTACGACTACTTATATTATATTGTTTTGATTACATTGAAATGTATTTACTATTGTTTATATTATGTTTTAATTATGGAAAAATCGTCGTAGGACAATATTTTCCTAATATTACAGAAAACATCTATTTTATTACTTAAAGTGATTCAATTTTAGTAAGGTTAGTATCATGGAGTTTGTGTGAACTTAACTATATGTGTTGCGTATTTCATTTGAAAGGTTATTTCTAATTCTAGTAAACAGATAAAGCTATACAACAACCAATATCATATTAATATCGTATTACATAATGAAAAATATATTTTCACACAATTTTACAACAAAATAGAATAAATTATATATACTCAAATTTTTTTAAAGTAATAATGTCAAATTTGTGAAAATATAAAATTCAATTTTAGTAATTCTAATAAATGATTATTACTATAAATTTACTCATTTTAAAAACCGATGCTAATAATATACAATTTTTATAGTTATCGATATTCTAAGTTTATAATTCGAAAAAAATGAAATAGTACGGATAGAATACTTTATTTGAGAAAATAATGAGATAATGTATATCTCTCTCACCATTTCTCTCTCTCTCTTCTCTCTTCTCCCTTCTCTCTCTCTCTCCCCTCTCTCTTCCTCTCTTTTCTTTTTCTATCATCTGGAGCTTTATGGCTTTTGAAACCATTATATTGGAGATTTTCACCACCTTAGCTAAAGGTGGTGATATATATATTGTTTTTTTTTAAGATATTTTAGTTAATTTACTATATTTTATTTCATACATATCCAAATTTGTAGAATATTCTATCGTTTCAATGCAAACATTATTTATAATCGCAAATTTCTTTTTCTTTTGTATATTGTTATTTCAGATGAGTTTTAACGTAATTATTAGTAAAAACATTAGTAACATTTAATATATAATTAAGTTATATTAATTATTTAGGACTTATTTATATACATCTTATATGACATTTTACTTGTTAATATTAACTATTAAAATCACGCAGTTGATTCTAAAATATTTATCCTAAGCTATATTTAAAATTACGAAACTTTACGTTATAGCGATTAGATCTAATAAACTTAATACTTCTAAAAAAAATTTATATAAATAAACTTAAATTAAAATATTAAAGCTATACAATTACTTCTTTTAATTAATTAATTATTTATTTTTATTACCTAGTCACGAGAGTTCTACTCAATTCCATAAACATTGTTATAAATCATAATTTATAGAGTGTGTCTTAAGCATTAAATTTTTTCAATTAGTTTCTTAGTAATTTATATAATTATGTATCCATGTCTAGGTGTAATTTAGACACTCTTATACCTACGAATACTTTCAATCAATCTAATGAAGAGGAGATATCTGGCCAACTAAGTTTATACTAATTCAATTACTTTTATATATTATCTTGTATTGTTAGTAATATTATCATACTCGCTATTCTATTGTCAAGATCTATATTCTTATTGTTACTAATAACATTAGTATAAACAGTCTTATACCTATTGACTTAACTTATAAGTATATTTTTCTATGAATGATACAAACTACTCGAAAGCTAGAAGGACAAAGTTATGTAGCGTTACATATTACATATATTTTTAGACTTTTGAATTAATTTATAGATATATTTATTATATATACCAAGTATATTCATAAAAATATACATATATTTATATAGTCTATTATGCTATATTATTTCTTTTTATATCTTAATTAACTTATCTATAAGGTATCGTTACATTTTAGGCTTGATTTTAAGAGTTTTGACGAGTTTTACACTATATTGTATAACTATACTTCCAAGGCTAAAATTAAATTTTTGTGATGTTATTTTTAAAATATAACTTTATTGAGTCACTTCAACTAACTCTTCTAACTTAGTTATAAAGTTTGGATTTAATCGGAGAATTTTTTCCAAAAGCCCTAAATCTAGATACAGTTGTTCTAAATATGATTTTACGGGCTCACATAAAGTAAATTTTAACTACTTTGATTATATTTTTTATATTTTATTATATTTTTTTATTTCCAAGCCTACAAGAATTTCTCAATTAGGATTATCATATTCCTCATAAGTTTCTAGCTTAATTAAGTTGCTTTCCTAAAAGTCTAAAATCGACCGTTAACCCTAATTGTATAAGAGCAGAGCCTTGCTTAAATATTCAGATGTTCATATCCTAATTGCTAATTTTTAGGATATCACACCATGTTGATGAGTAAAGCCAAGATTATTCAATCCATTTAGTCCAGGGATCTAACTTTCATGCTAGTCCTTAAGCAGTTGCTTGAGATTAATTAATATACTCCATTACCTAAAGTGGTCTAAAAGTTATTGATCGAATTTGTTGATGTCTTCCCTAAAGAGCTTCCCTATGTTTTTCCACTCATTAGGGGCGTCGATGATGTCATTGACCTTCAGCTCTAACTCGCATTAACCAATCACCTAGCAAACCATATGAACCTTAAAAAGCAAAGGAGCTAAAATGATTGGTTGATGAATTAGTTAAGAGAGGATATGTCTAGGAAAGCATTAGTTCCTGTGTAGTATATGCCCAATTGGTACACAAGAAGATGGAACCTGGCAAATGTACATTGACAACTGAGCCATTAATAGGATAACCATCAAGTATCAATACCTTATATCAAGACTTGGTGATATGCTCGATGAACTCCATGAAGCTTAAATTTTCTCTAAGTAGATCTTAAAAGTAGGTATCACCAAACACGAATGCGGCTTGAAGATGAGTGGAAAATCACATTGAAAACCCACCATAGCTTATATGAATAGCTTATCATAACATTTAGGCTTACTAACGCCTCAAGCACCTTCATACGCTCCTATGTACCATATTCTAAGGGAGTATCTCAGTAAGTTCATTGTAGTTTAGTTCGATGATATATTAGTATACAACAGAAATTTGTTTTATCATGTTGAACACTTGAGAGCTATATTTACTGTGTTGAGGGTTGACAAATTATATGGAAATCTTAAGAAGCGTTCCTTTTGTTAACGTAAAGTAATTTTTTTAGGTTACGTTGTGTCTACTAAGGGAGTATAGGTTGATGAGGAGAAGGTGAAAGCAATAGTTGAATAACCAATCCCTAAGCATACTAGTGAAGTTAAAAGCTTTCACAGGCTCGCTCCTTCTATGGGCAATTCGTGAAGAGCTTTAGTAATACTGTTACACCACTTACAAAACTTACTACTAAGAATACTAAATTTAAGTAGACTAAGAAGGCCTAAAAGAGCTTCGATGAGAAACAAACAAGATTGACTTCAACCCTAGTACTTACAATGCCGAACTTTAAAAAGGTGTGTAAGTCACAGTGTAATGCCTCTAGCATTAGAGTAGAGGTTGTATTGATGCAAGAGAAGTGTCATATTTTCAATTTTAATGAAAAATTGAATGGTGCTTAATGCATACCGCAGCCAAAAACATATAAGGTCAGTCGCAGGAATGGGTCCAAGCTTGCCAAAAGCTTGAAAAGGGTAATAAGAAACATGCGATAGAATAGAAATGAGAAAAAGTAAGCAAAACTCACAAATAGCTCTAAGGAATATAATACACCAATAGAACTTTCGAACACTTGCGGTACAGCTCGATATGATATACGAGTTAGTCCAGTGAGGTACCCGCCACCTAAACTTACTTAAGGGTTAAGATATGAGTAAAGTGAGAGCAAACAAACAATGTTTACGTAAGAAAAATATCCAATGTATCAATGATAATCTAATTATTCTGGTTACATGTACAATGAGCATTTATACCTGAGAATTTAGAGCAACTTGCCTAAAAATGAAAAAAAAAAAAACAAAAAGGGTATTGTTCCAAAGAAGTAATGTATAAAGAATATAAAATGGTAAAAATGAATATTCAAGAATAATAATGATTAGTATAGCAGATTCTTTATGTGGTCCTAAACACATGGCGGTAATGCATTGGTGATATCGTTGGAAGATGCAAACAAAATAGCATAAGTTGGTTGGGTAGCCAAGCAAGAGTACCGAGCAGGCATGGACTTGCCTGAACAAGGGTGGTTGAGGATTAGTGTAGGGTAACTCTCTCGGCCTCTCGACAAGGGTAAAGCCAAGCAAGTGGTTGGCTCAGACATAACCGAGCAGGTGTGCAAGGTTTGGTTATTGTTAAGGCATTCTTCTAATCAATACACAATTTTTTAAAGATGGGCAATCATATGACATAGCATAGAGAGTGCAGTAAGGAGTAACTTGGCCTTAACAGGAGTCAATTGGAGCAGAAGGATTCACATCGCTAGTCCTTCTAGTCTGTGAGCTCGGCTGCGAGTTAAAGGCCTAATAGCCTAATTCTTATAATTCCCTTTTAGTTGATTTGGATTTAGGATTAAATTCGACTAATCTCCGTTCAGCTCTCCGTCAAGATAATACGGACTGAGGTTGGCAATGTTAAAGGTGTCCAAAACCCCATAATCTTCGGGCAATTCCAATCTATAGGCGTTTTCATTGATCTTCTAGAGGATTCTGAAGGGTCCTTCAACGCTTGCAGACAGTTTATTCATCCTCTTGCTCGGAAACCTTTCCTTGCTTAGGTGTAGCCATACTAACGCGTCCTCCGGGTCGTACACACGGAGAAGCACCACAACGAAGTGAACCAAGATGAAACAAAGAAAAATACTAGCAAAGTCCAGGCGACTACTGAATGGATATGACACACTACTTGATCCTACTCAACCTACAATCCATTAGATATGACACATTGATCCAAATTAAAGGGTCACTCACCACTATTTTTTGCTAAAGGGAATAGATAAGAGTTAAGAGATAACGATAACACTATGGTTGCTTAAATGAGTAATTCTGTATTGAAAGTTGGATGTCTACGTACAAGGAAAGCGAGGGTTTATATACTTGTCCACTAAGATTATTTTACACGTATGAAAAGATAAAAGAGTATTTTACAATTACGTTACATTAATCATACTAAAAAGGGGTAAAAAGAATAAAGAATATCCAGTATGGAAAAGAAAAAATCATTCTGGAACGTTGTGTCAGAGGGCACGTGTCACTTAATAGTTGTACATTAAGAGTATGATACATAGGCAGAAACAGGAAGTGTTAGGAGTCAAGGGCAGACCTGATTTGGATCAGGTCAAGAGCCAATTAACCTGGCAAAAAGGTCAGTTGTCTTGAAGTCAGATACTAGTGGGTCAAGTTGATAGCTCAGCTTAACTAATTCTAAGCTGTCTTCTGGATTAGGATTTCCTTGTTGAGTAGGAGCATGTTGGATACACATAAGGATTTGAGAGACAGGTCGACAAGAAGTCAAATCGGGATAGGAGTCCCCATACCGACTATGACTTAAAGTTAGTATTTTCCATACGAGCTCTTGAAGTCCTCTAGCTCGGCTTCTTGTGATCAATCTAGGGGGTTGATTCCTATCATTTTCTTTGGAGTCAAAGAGATTTGTCCTCAAATCTAAAGCGATTTCTGCTCATTCTTTTAGGGAGCTCACGGGATCTTTTGTTGGTTGATGGGGAATCAGATCGAACACATTGAAGGTAAAGGAGATATCATAGTCATCAGGCAACTTAATCTGGTAGGCATTGCGGTTGATCTTCTTCAAGACCTTGAATGGGTCGTTAGCTCAAAGAGATAGTTTGCTTTGTCTTAAGTGCAAAAATCGCTCTCGGCTAAGGTGAATCTATACTAAGTCTCCTAGCTGGAAAGAAATAGTTCGATGGCCTTGGTTGTTAACTTCTTGTTGTCTCTGATTAAACTTAGCGATCTTCCTCATGATAGACCGGTATAGCTCATGCAATTCTTGGCCTCGACCCACTCCAGATTGACTTTCTTCAATAGTTGTTGGGGTGTCGATCATATCTAAAGGAATGGTAAGGTTAAGGCCATAGACGACCTCGAATGGGGTCCTTTCAATAGTGCTATGGACAGCTCAATTGTATGCAAACTTCGCAACTGGTAGGCACAGATCCCAATCCTTCAAGTTCTTCCCTACAATAGCTCTAAGTAGATTGTCTAATGTTTTGTTTACCACTTTAGTCTGGCTATCAATCTAAGGGTGGCTACTAAAGTTGAATATAAGTTTAATTTCAAGTCTTCTCCAAAGAGTCTTCCAAAAATAGCTTAAGAATTTTGTGTCTCAGTCTGAAATAATAGTCTTTGGTACTCCGTATAGTCAAGAAATCTCCTACAAAAACAATTCAGCAATATATAAAGCATCGTTAGTCCAATGTCACAGAATGAAGTGTACCATCTTGCTGAAGCGGTCTACTACAACAAAGATAGAATCTTTTCCTTTGAATGTCTAGGGCAACCCTAGGACAAAATCTATACCAAAGTCGGCCCAAGGTGAGATTGGTCTCAGTAGGGGCATATACTCTCCATGGGCTTCTCTCTTCCCCTTTGTTCGTTTGCATACATCACAACCACCAACTACCTTATGGACATCTTTAGCCAAATCAGGCCAATAAAAGTTTTCCCTCAATAGATTAGCTGTCTTGGTCTCCCCGAAATGTCCTAATAACCCTCCGCTAAGAGCTTCCTTGACCAATAGCTCACACGTAAAGCAGTTTGGTATACACAACCTTCAGTCCTTGAATAGGTAGCCGTCTTTACGATAATATCCTTTGACGGCAATTTCATCTCTATACTGTTCTATGATGGGGCCAAGATGGGAGTCATGAGCATATTGCTCAAAGTGAAAATCCCAATAATTTAGTTTGCAAAGTAGTCAACAAGGTCTGCCGTCATGACAAAGCATCGGTGACCACATTTGCACTTCCTCTCTTGTGTCGGATGACATACGAGAAAACCTCCATGAATTCTAACCACTTAGCTTGCCTCTTCGAGAGCTTGTTTTGACTCCCCAGATGCTTTAATGATTCACGGTTAGTGTAAATAACAAACTTTCACGGTAGTAGGTAGTGTTACCAAATGGAAAGAGCTAGAAAAAAGGAGTATAACTCCTTTTTGTACACAGAATAGTTTAAGGTGGGGCCACTCAGTTTCTCACTGTGGTAAGTGACGGGCCATCATTCCTGCATCAAGACAACACTAATTCTAACTCCCGATGCGCCGTACTCCAATTTGAAGGGCCTATCAAAATCTGGTAGTAAAAGGATAGGTGCCAAGATGAGCTTCTCCTTAATCTCCCTGAAGCTTCGCTCAGCTTGATTGTTCCACCTGAACTCTTCACTCTTCCTTGTCAACTCGGTCAATAAGGTGGCTATTGTGCTGAAGTCCTTAAAAAATCACCTATAGAAAGAAGCTAAGCCATGGAAACTTTGGACTTCAATGACATTCTTTGGCATCAACCATTCCAGAATAGCTCAGATCTTCTCCTCATTTGCTTGGATTCCTTCCCCTGACACTACAAATCCTAGAAAAATCACCTCACTCTAGCAAAACGTACACTTCTTCATATTCCCATACAGCTTTTCAACTCGTAAAAGGTCAAATACTTCACAAAGATGTTGAACATGGTCATTTAGGTCAGTATTGTATATTAATATGTCATCAAAGTACATGACCACACATTTTCCAAGTAAAGGGCGCATCACATGGTTCATTAACCTCATGAATGTGCTCAACGCATTCGTAAGTCCGAATGGTATAACCAACCATTCGTAGAGCCCATGCCTAGTCCTAAAGGTAGTCTTCCATTCATTGTTCGGCTTCATACGAATTTAGTGGTAACCATTTCGTAGATTAATCTTTGAAAATATCTTTGCACCATGAAGCTCATCCAACATGTCATCGAGCCTTGATATCGAGTATCTGTACTTGACAGTAATTTGGTTGATTACTTAACTATTAATGCACATACACCATGAATTATCCTTCTTCGGAACGAGAAGGGCTAGTATAACACAAGGGCTCATGCTCTCTTTCACATATCCTTGTTCAACAAGTTTGTTCACCTATCTTTTCAGATTGGCAGCTTACTCAGGGTTCATCCTGTATGCAGGTCGGTTCGACAGGGCGGCACTTGGCTACAGTTCAATATAATGCTCTATGCCTCGGACTGGTGGCAGTCCTTTGGGCAGTCCTTTCAGAAACAGGTCGGAAAACTCATTTAGCAAGCTTCGAATCTCTTCTAGAACATTTTATAACTCCTTCATTTCCATAAGTCTCCTAATCAACAGGAACATTGGTTCATTAACTTTCTCGGCAAATCGGAGCTCTCTTCGACTCATAACCAAGGCTTTCTTCTTACTGTCTTGGGTAAGCTGATTGTGGCTTTCATCTACTTAGGATGGGGTTAATGGTTGCAACACTATCCTCCTTCCATCCTTGACAAAAGTATAGGTGTTCTTATACCCGTCATGAGCGATACGTCGGTCAAACAACCAAGGTTATCCAAGTAGTAAATGTGAAGCTCTCATAGGGACGACATCGTAGGGACGACATCGTACACTACTTCATCCTTGTATACGTTCCCAACATTGAACAGCATGGTCACTTGTTCAGTCATATGCAAAGCACCCTTATCATGAAGCTAATGCAACTTGTAGGTTCAAGGATGCTTTGAGGTTAGTAGACCCAACCGCTGCATAAAGGAATGTGCAACGACATTAGTATAACTTCCTCCATTTACGATGATTGTGCACAGTTGGCCTTTGATGGTACACTTGGTATATAATAGATTCTCTCTCTGGTCCTCCTCAGAGTTCGATAGGGAACTCAGGACTCACTTCAAGACTAGGGTCATTACTTCTCCCTAATTGGAATAGACATAAGTCTCTTCTTCCTCTTACACCTTACGTTCTCCAATATTCTCTTCTTCCTTGAGGTCACTCTCGTCGGTACTATCTACCACGTCTCCTCGGAGTACCATGACATGCCGATCCAAACATTTAGCAACCATGTGTCCAAAGCCTAAGCACTTGAAACATTTCACCTTGCCAGTCTTTCGTCCGAATGGTTGGCCTTTCTCATAGGTTCTCGGGGTCGGCTTAACCTTAGGTTGACTCAACTATCTTGCTCGGCCATGCTGATTTGCTCAGCATTCTTCAAGTTGGTCATTCCTTTTCTCGGGTCGACTTAAACAGGTTGGCACGATACAGGAGCTAAGAAGAATGTTTTCTCAGGTTAGCTCGAAACATTTCTTCTCTGCTTTTCAAACCTTTACGCAATTTTGATGGCCTCATCTAAGGTACAAAATCTCTATACTTCCACGGTATTGTGAATCTCATACTTGAGCCCAAAAATGAACCTTGAAATTGTACAAGCCTCTAGTTCTTCTACGTCGGCTCTAATCATAAGCATTTGAAATTCTCTAATATAGTCATCGATAGATTGGCTTCCTTGGCGAAGCTCCTACAACTTAACAAATGTATCTTGTAGGTACATTTCGGGCACAAATCTACCCCTCAACAACCTTTTCATCTCGTCCCAAGTCCTAATACCTCATCTTCCATCCCTTGCTCGAGCTGAATTTAGATTTTTCCACCACATTGTCGCATACCCAATAAACTCTAGTATAGTAAATCAGACTTTGACAACATCCGTATATTCGAAATGGTCAAACACCTTCTCGACCTTTTCTTCCCATTCTAAGTATTCATCGACATCTCCATTCCCACTGAAGGGCAGAATTTGCACCTTGACGTTGTCTAACCCTTGAAGGACTCGTCATCCTCATCTTTGTGTTTAGTAATAATCTACTTCCTCTTCTTCCTCCCCAAATTCTTCAACATCCAGTTCCTCATATTCTTCCTCAATCTCTTCCAACTCCAATCTTCGTCTAACAACTTGACCCACTACTCTTCTAGCCTGTGGCAGTCGAGCTGGGTGATTGGTCCGATTGCCTTGGCCATAGTGTCTCTCAGGGGCACCATCCTATGGGTTTTGTTGCTAAACACCTTCATGTTGCTGCCTATTAACTTGCATTGCGATGACTAGACACTCAACAAGGTTTATGAGTCTATTAAGTTTGTTATCAACAGACCTTAGGGTATTACTACCATTATGACCTCGACCAAGTTAAGTACCATTACCGTGGTCACCAATAACTCCCTGAACACTTGAATCTGATATAACATAATACCTTTTCAAACAGATTAACAAATTACTAACAAACTTGCTCTGTTGTTGTAATGGAAAATAGAGTATCAATGAAACCGCACTTACAAACACACACAACATACTGTAGTAGCTACGGAAGGAACATAATAACCACCAATAGTAAAGCAAATTGAAACTTTACTGCAATTTCATACACTCCCTTGCGAAACCGTACTTTGATACCAACAAAGATGATGCTTCTCCAAGGTTGTACACACTGACAAGCACCACAATGAAGCGAACCAAGACGGAACAAAGAAAAACGTTAACAAAATCCGAGCAACTACCGAATGGATATGACACACCATTCGATCCTACTTGGCCTACAATTCGTCGGATATGACACACCAGTCCGAATTGAAGGGCCACTCGCTACTGCTTTTTGCTAAAGGGAATAGATAAAAGTTAAGAAATAATGAGAACATTATGGTTGCTCAAATGAGTAATTCTATATCAAAAGTTAAATGTTTATGTATAAGGAAAGTGGGGGTTTATATATTTGCCTACTAAGGTTATTTTACATGTATGAAAAGACAAAAAAATATTTTACAATTACATTACATTAATCATACTAAAAAGGGGTAAAAAGGACAAAGAATATTCAGTACACAAAAGAAAGAATTATTTTGGAACGTTATGTCAAAAGACACGTATCACTTGATGGCTATACGTTAGGAGTATGATATACAGGCAAAAACAAGAAGTGCTAGGAGTCAGGGGCCGTCCTAATCTAGATTAGGTCGGGAGCCAATCAGCCTGGCAAAAAGGCCAGCTATCTTGAAGTCAGACACCGGCGAGTCAGGTCAGTAGCTCAATTCGGCTAATTTTGGGTTGTCTTTTAGATTAGGACTTCGCTATTGGGCAAGAGCATGTTGGACACACATGAGGATTTGAGAGACAGGTCAGCAGGAGGTCAAATCGAGATAGGAGTCCCTATCTTGGCTATGAATTAAAGCTAGTATTTTCTATGCAAGCCCTTGAAGTCCTCTAGCTCGGCTTCTTGTGATCAGTTTGTCGAGCTTGATTTTTCGATTTCTTTTATTTAAAATTAATTTCTCCATTTCTCGATTAATACTAAACCCTAACCCATTTAATATTAATCATCGACTAAAGAAATTGAGAAATTCCGGTTTTTTATTGGAAATAATTTTTGGAGTCGCCACCAAACCGAAGTCGGGAAAAGAAAAAGAAACCGTAATTAATTGGGTGGATTGATTATGATTTGACTGCCGGTCTTTGATTTCAATTTTAAATGAAGAACTAGAGAGTTCCAAGTTCAGGGGCTAACTTATTAAACCCTAGCGAGTACCACTATTTATTTACCAAAATTAAGATTATTTTTCTAATTATAATATTTAAAATAAATAGATAAATAAACAAAAAATAAAAGAAAAATAATCTAAGTTTCTACATATTTTATCGTCACCCCGAAGGTGCCTACGTACTCGCTAGTTGGGATCAGATGGTCGTAGTTCTCTCAAAAAATCTTTAATGTGTTGATTGATTTTAATTTTGAAAACCGATCGAGATTATGTTATTGTCAATCTATTTTTTCAAAGAAAATCTAAAGGGCCTTAATTCACTAAGTCTTTTATTTTATTTTATAAAGACTCTCTAAAAGTTCTATTTTTTAAAACGAGATTTCTATTTTTTATTTTTATTTATTTACAAAATAAATTTTTCTAAGTGAAAAAATCCTAAAGTCATGATGCTAAAAAATATACCTAAGCATATAAATACATACACATATATTTATTTCCCTATCATGTCATAAATTTAACTAAATAACTAATGGAATTATAATGATCAATAAAGAGACAAATAAATAAAATAAAATAAAATAACCAAAACCGAACCTGACTCGGGTTATTTGATGAAGTGTTGGTGTTGGTTCGTCAAGCGTGGAGACGTGACGGTCAGTGCTAAATCGGGCGCTGTGGTGCTGTTGTACAGAACGTACTGCTATTCGCCGAGCTGCTGCTTCTACTATAATCGCATTGTGTCAAGGGCTGGCTTCGGTGATGTGCAGCGACGATGGACATTGCTACTGTGTGGAGTCGTTACGGTAGAGCGTTAGTTGATCGCTATGAGTTGTGTGATCAATAAACAGTGCAAGACGTAGGCGTGGGCGTGGCCGTGTCGTACAGGGGACGCTGTTGTGGCTGTTACGTTAGGGGGCTTTGAAATCGGACGTTGAATTGTTGTATTAACTTCGGATGTCAAGTGGTAAGGCTTCGGTGAGTTACGGTAAGAACTTCGAATTGACGGAGATTGATAATTAAATTGAACTCATCAGGACTTCGAATTGAACTTGTCGGGACTTTGGATGGATTTCGTCAGGACTTCGGATGAATTTCGGATCGGCAAGACATTGGTTTTGGTGAATTGGGCATTACAAATTAGATTAAGGGTGTTTAGTCTTGCGGCGTGGAATTGGATATTGGCTAAAAATCGGATCGTGGATGGGGACTGGCCTCAATCAGGTGGATGTATTGTGTTGGATGTGAATTCCTTTTCCTCTTTTTTTCAGTTTGTTCTTCCCCTTTTATGCATGCGTATGTGCGTCTTTTAGGTCCGAATCAAATCATATTTGGATACATCTATCGTATCTGATTTGATAATTAAACTAGTTTCAAATGAATTCAAATCCGATTTAACAAGATCAAACTAAATTCAAATGATTTAATTAGATATGAATTCGATTTTCGTTTCGCTTCTGCAAAGTTAGAAAAATAAAAACATAGGTGCCTGATGAGACTCGAACCCAAGACCTCAAACTAAATCCACCCCAAATACTTCGCTATTTATCCGTTAGGCCATTAGTCTGTACCTTGACATTCATTATAATTAAATTATATTTAAACTATCTGATTCCCTAAACTAAAATTTTTAACTAAACTACAACTAAAACTAACACTAAAATTAATTATTCCTAATATAAATTACTTCCTAAAAATCTACGAAATTTTTATAATTTTTCCTTTTCTTATTTTTTTGGTATTTTCATTATTTGTTAATTTTTTTATTATTTTTTATCTTTTTAAATTAAGACCCTTTTTGTAAAAATAAAGATTAAGACTATAGAGGGGCAAAAATTAGGTATCTACACAGTCCAGAGGGTTGATTCCTATCACATACCAAGTCTTTAAGTTGAAACTGTTTCGTCATCCTACTCTTGGCCTTCTCTCACATTCATCCAGTTGCTTAGTCAATCTACTAAGTAACTTTGTCATAGATGTGTTGTAAGGACTATGTCTGGGTTCTCATGTCAAAATCTTCTTGCTCGGATACAAGTACAAGGATGTGATCGAGGGGCAACTTGGGGTTAAAACTATAGACAACTTTAAACAGGGTCTACTTGATGGTGTCATGTACTGTTCAGTTGTAAGTGAATTCGAACACTAGTAAATAAACATCTCAGTTAGCTAAGTTCTTACCCACTGTAGCTTAGAGCAGTGATCCCAAAATTAGATTAACTACCTTTGTTTGGCCATTAGTTTAGGGGTGACAAAAAGTACTGAATAGTAGTTTGGTCCTCATCTGCCACCATAAAGTTCTCTAAAAATAGCTCGAGAACTTTAGGTCTCGGTCTGATACTACACTTCTCGGCATGCCATGTAACTAAACAATTTCTTATAAGAAAAGAGAAGTAATAGCTGAAGTATTGTTAATCTTGGGGCAAGGCACAAAGTATGCGATCTTGCTAAATCTATCCTTGATGATTATTACGAAATCTTTACTTCGGGCTGTTCTTAGTAATCCAATAATAAAGTTCATGCTCAACTCAGTCCATGGTCTCATCATGACGAGCAAAGGCATTGCTTTCCCTTATTTGCCTCAGCACTTAGCCCTCTTACATACGACACAACCTTTAATAATTCAGTGCATGTCTCGCCTCATTCTTGGCCAAAAGAAATGCCTACTCAACAACTCATGTGTTCTCCTTTCCTCAAAATGTCTGGACATTCCTCTACTTTGGGCTTCCCTGATGAGTACCTCTCTCAGTAAACAGGTTGGTACGCATAGTTTCCTGCTTTGGAATAAGTACCCATCTTCCATATGATACTTATCTACTACTATTCCATCGGCACAATGCCTAAATATGGGTCTAAAGTATGGATCCTCAAAGTACTGTTCCTTGATACTCACAAACTTAAATAATCTAGTTTGTAGTTCAATTAGAAACGCATGTCTCCTCGAAAGAGTATCTGCAACCACGTTACTCTTTCCTTGCTTGTACTTTATGAAAAAATTGAATCCCTTAAGGAATTTAACCTACCTTTCTTATCACTTCAATAACTTGGTTTGATTACAAAGATACCTTAGAGACTTATCGTTAGTATAGATGACAAATTCTCTCTGCAATAGATAATGCTGCCATACTTATAGTGCTTGGATGAGTGCTAAAAGTTCTTTGTCATACATAGAGTAGTTTAATTAAGGTCCCTCGAGCTTCTCACTGTAGTAGGCTATTGGTCAGCTTTTCTACATTAGGACAACGCCTATCCCAATGCTCGACGCGTTACATTCCAGCTCAAATATTTTCTCAAAGTCAGGTAAAACTAGTACAAGAGTGGAAGTTAATCTTTCCTTCACCTCGGTAAAGCTTCTCTCCTCCTTTTCCCTCCATATGAAGTCAATGTTCTTTTTCGTTAGCTTGATGATAGGTGTGGTAAAGGTGCTAAAATTCCTTATAAATCTTCTGTAAAAGGAAGCTGGTCTATGGAAACTTCTCACCTCGACATAAGTAGTTCGAGTCAGCCATTCGACGATTACTCGGATCTTCTCACCATCTACTGGTAAGCTTCCTCCGCTTATTACATAGTTTAAGAATTCCACCTCCTCCTGGCAAAAACAACATTTCTTAAGGTTACTGAATAACCTCTTGACACAAAGAACATCTAATACGGTGCAAAGATGTTTACAATGACTCGGCAAGTTAGTACTATACAACAAGATGTCGTTAAAGTATACCACGACATACTTTCCTATCAAATTTCTTAGTACATAGTTCATCGGTCACATGAAAGTGGTCGGGGCATTCAACAAGCCAAATGGCATAACTATCGACTCATAGAGTTCATGCTGAGTTTTGAATGCAATCTTCGACTCATCTTTCAGCCCTATGTCAATTTGATAATAGCCAGATTTCATATCAATCTTGCTGAAGATCTTAGCTCCACTTAATTCATCCAGCATGTCTTCTAACCTAGGGATAGGATACCTGTATTTGATCGTGATCTTGTTTATAGCTCGACTATTAACACACATCCATTAAGTACTATCCTTTTTCGGAATAAGGAGCGCTGGTACAACATAAGGGCTAAGACTTTCCCTTACATATCCCCTTTCCAGTAATTCATTGACTTGCCTTTGAAGCTTGGCAGCTTATTCAGGATTCATCCAATAAGCTAGTTTGTTCAGCAGTATAGTGTCAGGTATCACGTCAATGCAATACTCGATGCCTTTAAAGGGTGATAGACCTTCCGACAACTGTTTTGGAAATAGGTCGGTATATTCATTCAGTAATTCCCTTACTTCTAGGGTTAGATCATCCCATTCCCTCAACTCTGATTGTCACCTGACCAATATGAAGGTCGGCGTGTCGGCTTTAATAGCCTCTCCGAGCTCTGCTCTACTCATCATTAGAGTCTTCTTCAATTCTTGAGCAAGTTTTACTTGCAGTTTGTTAACTTAACCTAATGGCATCGGGTTCAATATAATCTTCCTACCATATTTCTCGATCACATAAGTGTTCTTGTATCTATTATGGATAACTCTTTTATCAAAAAGCCATTATTGGCCAAGCAACACATGTGATGCATACATAGGTAACATGTCATAGAGAATCTCATCGGAGTAATTTCCAATTGTGATTAGCAGTAGTAATTGCCAAATGACATGTAGTGCCCCCTTCTCATTCAGCCAATGCAACTTGTATGACTTCGGATATACGATAGTCAACATCTTCAACTTCATGACCAAGTCGGCTGATGCTACATTGGTACAACTACTACTATTCGCAATTAACGCACACAGCTGATCATTCACCTTACAGGTGATATGAAACAAATTCTCCCTCTACTCCTCCTTGCATAAGGGATCTAAACTCATTGCACATCGAACAAATAAGATCAATTGATCCAAGTCCTCGGTAAACACATTCTCTTCAATCAGTTCATTCTCCTGAGTAGTTCTTACTTAGTTTGCTCTCTTCCTCAAGTTCCTTTTCAATACTTTCTACTTCCAGTTTTAAGACGTCTCCCTTGATGACCAAAATCCTTTGGTTTGAACACTGAGTAGCCATATGTCCAAACCCTTAACACTTGATCGGCTCGTCTGCCTACCAGATCTTTGCCCTTTCTTATATATTAGGGTCGATACGTCACCTTTTATTCAACCCTTTTGCTAAGTCCTAACATTTGCTCGCCCTGTCGCCTCAGTACTTCATTGACCTCGGTAGCTTCCTTGAATAGGTCAGCTTGACTAAACAAGTCGGTTAGTCGACAATCTGGTTAATAATCGGCTCTTTCTTTACCTCTTTACTCGCTGGGCTATCCATACAACGTCATCCATTATAGTAAACTGTTGAAATTCCACAACGTCTCGTATGTCACTCCTCGGCTGTCATGCCTCGAAATGGCAGAGTCACAACATCCCATCGTGTAAACCATTCTGAGATAAAAGCTGACCATATAGCTGCTATCTTAAACCTAATTTACACAAGACGTTCATGATTAATTTGCTTTGAAGTAAATAGTTAATAAGTTAAATAAATTATTTACCTAAGAAAGTATGAAAATACGTATATACACTATGATTCAAATATTACAAATCATGTTTACAAAGTTTCATCGTACTATATTTCTTAAGTAATACATTATTCGAAAATGGAAGATTTTAAAGTAAGAGCTAAGACCATAAAAATATATCTATTCTTTAAATGTATTTCCCTACTCCCTAGGATCCAGCAGTTGTTAGTTTCAAAGTATATATAGGTCGCTTCCTAGCTAGCACCTGTAACAACGTTTATAGAGACGTGAGCAATCAACAGCTTAGTAAGTTGAAATGAAGACTTAAAACTATACCTCAAACACAACAAGGGTTTTCAACCAAATTAGTTACATGTAATACATGTACAAGCAAATGCCATCACATGATATTGTCCGATTCATCGTAAGATTAGACAAATTACACTTGCTCTAATCCGAGTTAAGGAGTTTCCATTAATGTAAAAACTCATAACCAAACCCAGACTTATATAATGGAGACTCCGCTCCTCCCATAATTACCTTCGAACCATTGATTTCACCCTTACAAAGATCTCCTCACCGATCACTTAGTTCGACTAAAGATGAAGAAGAGATCAATTATACTATCCAGCGCTATCTCTTTTGAAAGGGTCGATATTTGGCCAAAGAACCATAAGTTTCCTTTAGTAAGTTGAGATGCAAGTCCGATTTAAAATTTCAAGTCATATATTTAATTAAATCTAGTTTAAGGTGTTTAATCATTTTAAACAAATCACACAAATACAAGCTAAAGCAGTAAATCAGAATCACATTATTAAGCTTAGAAATAAGCACATACAAGCATGCGCATAGTCAACTATCTAATAATTACATCCAAGTATAATCTTAAGCCTCCGAGTACTACAAATTAGTACTCTAAAATACAGTAATGTATTAATCCAAACTTACTTGGACTCCTTGCCTACTCCCTCAAGGTGTGACTCGTATAAGTCATTGTCAATAATTCCTATAATACAAATATTGTTTTAGTTTTCACATAACTGCCATAAATTGATTTTATCCTATAACACTTGTTATCATCTTTAGTTTAGGGTTTTAGTGTACTTAATTATTCAGGTTTTTAAGTTTCTTACAATTATTCCTAATTCAGGTTAGGTTCTAATTCAGTTTTGGAGTCGGTTTCTAAATTAGATTCTAAGTCAATTTCTAATCACGGGTTATACATGAACCCTAAAAAGTTGTTCTAAACCATAATATAAAATTATTCTTATTATAATTGGGTATCCTAAATATCGTATTTGGTTTCTAATTAGTATTCTAGTCTACACAATATACCCTAATTCTCATTTAACTACCGAATTTACTCATAATATGAGAAAAATTTATATATTTCATATAATTATATAAATTTATATTTAATATCAAATTTATTTTATATTTACATTATTATAATATTATCACTTTTGATATAATATTTTCTACTCATTAATGTCCTATATTTACATATTATGTATTATTATATAATTCACCCCTAAATCACCTATTTAACACTTTTAACACTATATATATCATCCTTCATCCTCCAATGACATATCACATGTCTAATCACATCCTAAATAAGAAATTACATCTAATTAACCATAAATTACAAAATTTACTTAAAATATACCATTTATCTACATATTTAGTACATATTATGCATAATACATATAACTAATGCTTCAAACTCCAATGAAGCTATGGAAAATATATTATAATCAGTAAATTACAATTTTTATATTATGATCATGAAAAATACTAAGATAATTATATATATTATTCTCCGATACATCGATTTTAGGTCCAATTTTGCTAAACATTAGCTTAAATTAGATAAATGACCAAATAAAATTATAAGATTCAAACTGAATATTTCCAAAATTATAACTAAGCTTTAGAAATATTACAAATCAGATTCATTAAGGAATTTAATCAAAAACCTATTATTTCCTTCATATGAAAGATATGACAAATTTAAAAAAATAATTTTAATAAATATTAAACATGTAGTTTATCAAAAATTATTTTGATGCAAATTAAATGTATCATATAAGGAATATGTACACAAAAAATTAGCACAAAATAACATCTTTTACTATTTTTGAAAATTCATACAAAATTCGTTGCAATAAGGCTTATTCTTAAGGAATATATATAACCACTTCCAATTTTAAAAAAATTGGTTTGATATTATGATTCTACATGCAAAAATACTTAAGAAAACCAAATTTCATAATTTTGCATACATATTTGATACTTTTACTAAATTAAACAAATTCGGAAAGAACAACGAAATTTACCAATCGATAAGCTTCCAGCCACCAACGGTGGCTCCACCATTATTTACAGTTCTAGACGTCGAGTCCACTGTTTGTTAGGGGTGGCCGTTCTTCTTCAAGTGGTCGTTGGATCCTAAATATATACCATTTTGTCTAACTTTGCTAAAATTAGTTTTTCTTCTCTTCTCTCCTCTCTCCTCCTTAATTTTTTTTTATGCTAAACTGACCAAATGAGGTTTTGGAAGTGGTTTGCTAAATTTCTAGTTGGGTTTGGATTTTTCTTCCAATTTTTCCTTGCTAAGTATCCTTTATCTCTTACTTTTTACTTTCTATTTGGCTTAATTTTATTGGTTTACTTTTTCTTCTTCAATTCCAACTTGTTCTGCCTCATTTATGGAATTCTCTTCATTTTTTCATATTTTTCTTTATTTATTTATGAATTTTATTTAATTATTTAGTATTATTTTAGCATATTTAGGGTATTTTAAGTAATTTCGCGTATTTTTACCTACATATAAATAAATATTTATAAATATTATTTAAGTTATTTTATGATTTTTAGTGTGCATATAATTTATCTCTATCAATCCGTTAGTTATCAGAACTCGTTTTACACATTTCCAATAAATAACGGGAAATTTACATATAATTGAATATTATAACAATTAATTATTTTATTATTTATTTTTCTAAATCTAAACCTACGAGATTGCTTTTACTAATATTCCTAATCATGTTGTAAAATTTAGGCTTAATTAGACAATTTACTCAATCACTCTAAATTTTATAATTTGAACCCCAAACACCAAATTACGGGGCTTACATAAGCCCAATTAGGAATCTAGAAACTGTTTGCACTGATGGTTCCTCCACTTTACAGTAAATCATAAGCATTTGGAACTCTTGGACATACTCGTCCAAGAGTTAGGCTTTCTTGCCTTAACTCTTGAAGCTGAGCGAAAGTATCTTATAAATATGTATCCGGTACAAACCTGTTTCGTAGTATTCTATTCATGTTGGGTCATGTACTAACCTCTCGATAGCTTTCTCGTCTTCTCATGCTTAGAAATTATTCCACTACATGGTAGCATATTTAGAGAACTCAACAATAGCAGTTCTCACTTTGTCATAATCTTCATATTGGTAATAATAAAAAGCTTGCTCCACTTTCTCCTCCTAATCCAAGTAATCATCTGCACTTCCAGACCCATTGAAGCTCAAAATCCAAAGCTTCATATGTTCAAATGCTTAGGGGGCTCGAGCTCGTTCTTCTTCTTCATAATACTCATCCCCGTCCTCTTCTTCTAGGTCTCCCAAGTCAATTCTTCTCCTCACTCGCCTACTTACTCCTCCACCTTAAACTTATTGAATTGGGTTTTGACCTCTCACAGGTCAAGCAGCTTGTGGAGTATTATGTACAGCTTCAGTAGATCGATAAGCTATTGCATGAACAACTCAAGTTAAATCTACTAAGAGGTTAACCACCTCATTAAGTCTCTTGTTCATACTTCTTAGAGTACCTTGAGATTGATGACTATGGTAGACAATACTACTATTGTGTTGTCATCCCCAGTACCAGCATTAATGCTTGAGTCTGTCATTCTCTTTGATAGATCTGAATTTCAAACTCCTAAATTCAGTGTTATAGTTGACACTATCTCTCTAAATCACACAATACACACTCCCTTCAAACCAGAAGCATAATAACCAGCAAACATAGCAACTAAATTAACATAGAAAATTGCTCTGTTTCACATACCTAAAAATAGAGTATGAACACAAAACTTCAAGAATAAACTACTACAATCTAAATGAAACCTCAACTCTGACACTAAGATGATGCGTACTATAGCTAAAAAAAGATAAGGCCAGTCGCAGGGATGGGTTCAAGCTTGTCGAAAGCTTGACAAGGGTAATGAGAAAAGCGCGATAGAACAGAAATGAGAGAAAGTAAGCAAAACCTACGAATAGCTCTAAGAGATATGACACACCAATAGAACTTCCGAAAACTCACAGCACATTTTGATATGATGCATGAGTTGGTTCGATGAGGTTACTCACCACTTAGCCTTACTTAAGGGTTAGGATAAGAGTGAAATAAGAGTAAACAAACAATGTTTACGAGAGAAAAATATCTAGTGTATTAATGATGATCTGATAATTCTAACTACATGTACAATGAGTATTTATACCCAAGAATTTAAAGTAACTTGCCTAAAAATGGAAAAGACAAAAAAGGCATTGTTCCGTAGAAGTAATGTATAAAGAATACAAAAGAGTAAAAATGAATATTAAAAAATAATAATGATTAGTGCAGTAGATTCCTTATGTGGTCCTAGATACATGGTGACAATGCATTGGTGATGTCGTTACAAGATGCAAATAAAACATTATGAGCTGGTTCGGTAGCCAAGTAGAAGTGTTAAGCAGGTGTGGACTCATCCGAATAAGAGTAGTTAAGGATTAGTGTAGCGTAGCTCTTTTAGCCTCTTAGTAAGGGTAAAGCCAAGCAAGCGGTCGGCTCGAACATGACTGAGCAGGTATGCAAGGTTTGGTTGCTGTTAGGGCATTCTTTTAATCAGGACACAATTTTCAAGAGATGAGCAATCATACGGCATAACATAGAGAGTCAATCAGCAGTAAGGAGTAACTCAGCCTCGGTAGGAGTTGGTTGGATTAAGACAATTCACATCACCAGTCCCTCTAATCCACGGGCATGATTGGGGGTTAAAGGCCCAATAGCTTGATTCTTATCAGTGTTGCTCTTAACATATATGATAAATAGTTTTATTCATTCATTCAAGCCTTAATGATATAGCAGCACTATCTCTTACCATAAGAATACGTAATTTGTATTGATCATGATGCACTTAAGTACCTGAAGGTGCAGCAAAAACTTTCAATACGCTAAGCCAAATAAGTAGAATTTTTAGAGGACTTTGCCACAATGTTGTCAAAATCTCAATTTTATTTAGAATCGCTAAAGGGTTTGTAGAATCAGAACATAAAATCGAAATATAGAAACATAAGTTTTTACATCCAATGTAAAATAGCTTTCAAAAAATAATAAATATGCTCATAATAGCTATAAAAAACTTGAAATGCATATTGCAAATCAAGAAATTAAGGTTTTTTTTTCTATTAAGAAATTATAACTATAATATAAAGTTTACAGAAGAAGGATGAATAGAGTTGAAACTAATGTTTTTCCATTATTTTATTTGAAAAAAAAGTGATAATTGAATAAGAACAAAAAATTTTAACTCATTTTGAGTTATTAATAGTATAAATTTAGATATAAAGTTTTCTTTATAAATGTTTCTATTGGAGTTGGAACCCTAATAAAGGTTATAAATAACGAATAAGGGATTAAGAGAGAGAGAAAGAGGAAAAAAATTGGAAGAGGATAGAAAAGATGATTTAATTTCCTAATAGTTAATGGGTTAATAGAAGTCTAGTTATATTTTTTATTTTTGGTATATTTAATTCATATATGTAGAATTGATAAACTCGGTTAAAAATGTAAGTTTTCGTTATATTTGGTATGTAAAATCAACTAAAAACATAAATTAAAAAAAATTTATTTGTAGGTTAACTTGAAAGAGTCTCTTAAAATCACAAATTCACAAAACTGTATAAGTAGAATTGTAATTTTGATAACTATGGGTTTCACTTATATCATCATAGACAAGCAAAGGAGCACTAATGTGGTGGTGAATACACTATGTCGTGGGTATTCTCTTATTGTTAGGTTTTAGCTTAATTATTAAACAGTATGTTAAAGATTCATATTTGAAGCCTATTATAGTCAAGTGTAGAGGTAGAGTTGCAGCGGATGGATTCTTGTTTAAAGAAGGGAAGCTTTATATACCTTAAAGTTCTGTAAGGAGCTTGTTGGTTAGAGAAGCCTACTTGGTGGTTTGTTATGGCATTTTGGGGTGAAATAAATACTAGAGCTATTAAAGGCACATTATTACTAGCTATGGATGAATGAGGATGTGCATCGTATGATTGAGAGGTGCAAGACATGTAAGAAGGCTAAGGGTAGGATGGAGAATTTGGGGGAGTATATGCCTTCCGGTTTCATCACAACCATGGAAGGATTTGAGTAGGAATTTTGTTCTTGGCTTACCCAGAAAAAAAGAGAGGAAAATGCTTAGTAATGGTTGTTATCAATCGTTTCAACAAAATGCCCCATTTCACCCAATGTCACAAAAATGATAGTGCACTTCATATTGCTAACCTTTTCTGCAAGATATTTTTAGGTTACGTTATCTCCTTTACAGTATTGTGTCTAATTTGAGGGCAAATAAAAAATAGCTCAAGAAGAACGATAGAAATCATTTTCCAAGATCTATTAGAAGAACTTAATCTAAAGAGTTACAAGCATCAATCACCAAAATTACAATGAAGCAATTTGAGTAAGAAGACTTGAAATTCATTAATTTGTACTCTATGCATGATTGTTCTAGTCTAGGTGAAGAGTTGATTTATTGTACAACATTTTGCAATCCAAGAACAATTGTGAGAGAGAGGGGTGATAGGAATCAACCCCATGGACCCTTTACTTGGAACCAAGCTAGAGGACTACAAGGAGTTACTTACAAAATACTAGCTCAAGAGTCAGTTAGCGACAATGATTCTATCATCCACTGGGGATTATTACACTTCAACCGACTTGAGCGTTAAACCTTAGTATAAGTTAACACGACTTCCGATTTGTTGAGCCCTAGAAATTTGTTCGAGCTTAGCTGACCAACTCAAAGAAGACTTAAATAATTTAGAAAGTACAAGCTTAGACCAGATCTTGGTCTGGTCAACCTTAATCCATGACTTTTCCCTAACCTCTTCCAAGCTGGATTTTGTAATTGTCAAGCTACCTCATAATTCATTTCGATAGAGCCAACTACACTACAAGCTTTCAATCACTTCTTGACACATGTCTTCCAACACTAAATTCTAGAAGGATTCCTTACCTTTCCGTACAAGACATTCTTTATCATTTTTACCCCTTTTTTTTTAATATGTCTTATGAATCTTTTCTTACATTATTCAATCTGTTTTTTCCATGTATACATTGTAACCCTAGTGAAGCTAGTTTATAAACCCCATTTTTCTTATATGCAAACAACACATATCATAATTCATTATTGAAATTACAAGGTCCTTTTTACAATGCAACCTCAAAGTTCTTTATTACCTCTTAACTCTTATTTATTTTCTTTAGTGAAGAATAATGGCGAGTGATTCTTATTCGGCATTTGTATGTCATATTGAGTGTTCGAATTATGCCAAGCAGGATCGATTTGTAAGACCCACAATCAGCTACTTGAAGTTTGGCTCGTAGAATTTAGGGAGATCAGCTAAATAATCTGATCGAGCCCAAATTATCAAGTAGAACTAGAAATATTAATAAAAATGATCTCGTAAGTTTGAATTTAGAAAAATAAGCAATAAAATAAAAGAATATAAAATATTCAAATTTTAAGTATATTACTCGTTATTTATCGAAAATGCGTAAAATGCATTTCAATAACTAAAGAATCGCTAGAGATAAATTATATGTATACTAAAAATCATAGAATAACCTAAATAATATTTAGGAATATTTATTTGTATTATATATGAATTTACATGTAGGTAGAAATACGCGTAATTACTTTAAATACGCGAAATGTGTTAAAATAATACTAAATAATTAAGGAAAATTCGTAATTAATTAAGGAAAAATAAAGAAAAATCAAAAAGATAACGAATGATCTAGATTTGGGTCATAGCAGCTAGGGAAAAGAAGAAAAAATTCAGCCAATCAAATTAGAACAACAAAAAAGGTAAATTGAAAGAAGATAAAGCAATTGTCTAATCAAATAAATGCACAATAATTCCCCAATACCTCTATAAATACCCCAAATTTTTTTCAAAGCTCATTTTGGATGTCTGGAATTATAAAAAACTATAGAGAGGCAAAATTAAGAGGAAATTTGGGTTTTATAAAAAAATTGTGCAATTGGGGTTTCTAAGAAGAACTTAGACCCGACGAGCAATTAGAAGTGAACAAACACCACCACCACACAATGGTGGCAGCGCCCAGATGGGCTGACACACTCATGGCCACCGACAATGGTTGAAGCCACCAGTTATGATGAATTTCAATTTCTACCTGATTTTTCTCAAATTATTAAAAATATCAAAATTAGTTGGAAAATTATGAAACTTGTTATTCTGAAATATTTTTGTATTTAGTTTTTAGAAAAAATATTATTTTGATAAAAATATGTCCCGTGATATATGGTCCTTAAAAAATTAAACAAAATCGAATATATTTAGAATTATAAATAAATAGGCTTAGGAGTATAGTTTTGGACTCAAAATTTTTATGTAGACTCTTAGGTGATATAGAACAGTGCCACGAAGCCTTTTTTCAAAAATGAAATTTTGAAAATTTTAGATAATTTTTAGACCTTAAAATGAGGCATAAAAAAGGGTTAATTAGGTAACATAATTATATGTTTTAGGACATTGAAATCTGATGAATAATGATACTTGTAGCATTTAGGGTATTAGATGTAATTATTAGGGTAATTATGTAGTAAATAAGTAATAGGGAAAAATAGTAAATTTTAAGTTAATTTTGTAAATTAGGTAATTAAGTATAAAATCTTATTTGGGATGAATTTAGATATTTTGAAATGTTAATTGATGTTAGGAGATAATAATTAGAGCGATAGAAATATTAGATATGTATTATGTACATAATAAGTGATAATAAATAATATGCAATTATTGGAAATATAATAAATAGAAGATATTACAATAAAAATTGATATTATATAAATAATAGGAATATATAATAAATCTGATCGAAAACTTAAATTTAGATAATTATATGAAAAATGTAAAAATTTCTCACATCAAGAGTAAATTCGGTATACTAATAAGGATTTAAGTATATGGTGGAATAAAATACTGACTAGGAGTAATTACGATATATAGTATACCCAAAAATAATGTAATTAATTTCACATTATGGGTTGAAATGAGTTTCTAGGATTCATGTATAAAACTGTATTTAAAAGCTGAACAAGAACCTAATTTAGAAATCAATGCGGAAACCGAACCAGAACCTAGCCTCAAACCTAAAATAATTATAAAAGATTTGAGAACTTAGATAATTGGACATATTAAACCCTAAACCAAATATAACAATAAGTGTTATAGGATAAAACAAATATATAATAATTATATGAAAAAATGAGACAACGTTAGTATTATATAGATCATTGGTGATGGAATGAACAAGTCCCACTTTGAGTGAGCAAACGGAGACAAGGAGTCGAGGTAAGTTAGGATTAATATAGTGTTGTATTTTGGAGGCTTAAAATTGTACTTGATTATGCTTGTTCTGAGTTGATGATATGATTTTGATTTGCTGCTTGGCTTGTATTGTATGATTTGTATGAAATGATTAATCACCCTAAACTAAACTTAATCAAATATACAACCTATAAACATAAATCGGACTTGCATATCAACTCATTAGGGGAAACCTAAGATTCTCCGACCAAATATTGACCCCTTTGAAAGGGATAATGCTGGATAGCATAATTGGTCTCTTCTTCATCCTTAATCGAACTAAGTAACATGTGAGAAGGTTGCGGTAAGGGTAAAGTCAATGGTTTAAATGTAGTCACGGGAAGAGCGTTGTCTCAATTGCACAAGCCTGGGTTTGGTAGTGAACTATTGCATTAATGACAACTCCTCAACTCGGATTAGAGCAGGCGCAATTTCTCTAATCTCATGATGAGTCGGATAACGTCGTGCAATGACATTTGCTTGAACATGCATTACACATAATAATTTAGTTGATAACCTTGTTTATGTTTGTGGTATAGTTTTAAGTCCTCCGTTCCGACTTACTGAGCAGTAGTTGCTTACATCCCTACATCCTTAAGGAGTAAAGATTAAACAGAAGACCAAATTCATTCTCTAGTTAGATTTATTTTAAAACTTTTAGCATTAGTTTACAAATTACTCAATTAGATTGTAATTAGATTGCTAAATCTTATAAATACACTTTGATTAATTTAATGTGAATATTTATTTTTCTTAAATTCATAAGTAAACAATTTATTTAATTTATGAACTATTTATTTCAAAGTGGGTTAGTCGTGAACACCTTGTGTAAATCAAATCTAAGATGGTAGTTGTATGGTCAGCTTTTATCTTATAATGATTTGTACGGCGAGACTGTTACGACTTCACCGCTTCGGGGCGTGACAAAATTGATACGTCTTATCCAATTGGTAGCCACCTAGATTTGCTAACTCCTTTATTCTCTTTTCAATCTTGTTATTGTGGTGCCTCTCCATATATATGACCTTGAATAAGCATCAGCTTCGCTGGTATCGAAATACGGCTTTGAGGGGGAATATGTAAAGTACATTGAAGTTTAAGTTCATATTTACTATTAGTGACTACTGTATTCTTTTGTAACTACTACAGTATATTCAAGTAGAGTAAGTTTTGAAGTTATAAGCTATGCAGTGGAGGTTTGCAAGGTGGTCAAAGTAGTTCCCATTATTGCTCTGTTACATTTTGTTTCGCTACTTCAAAATAAAGTAAGTTCTTTTCTATGTTACTTGTGTGTCGGGTTAAATTGTTAAAGTGTATTAGTAAGATTTTGGATAGTGAGTAAAAGTGTTTATTGGGTATTATGTTGTCAACTTATCGGAGAAGTACCAAATTCGAGTGTTTATGGCATTTATGGTGACCAAAATAGTGGTGTTCATACTGGTTGAGGCTAAAATGATAGTAATACCCCTAGGTCAATTGATGATAAGCTTGACAGACACATTAATCTTGTTAAGACTCTGGTTACTGTGAGGTCCTACAAAAATTTGCAATTAACTCACGATTAATTGGTTCGACAACGGTTTGTAAAATTTTGCGTGTTCACGTAAATTATCCAATCGAACCCAAATTTTACAATAAACTTAGGAATATTAGTAAAAGTAATATCGTGAGTTTGAATTTGGGAAGATAAGTAATAAAATAATTAAATATTATAAGATTGAATTATATGTAAATTACCCATTATTTATAAAAAACACGTAAAATGAGTTTTGATAATTAGCGAATTGATAAAAATAATTATATGTACACTAAAAATAATAAAACAATACAAATAATATTTAAAAGTATTTATTTGTACCACACATATATTTATATGTATGTAAAAATATACAAAATTACTTAAAATACTCAAAACATGTTAAAATAATACTAAATAATTAAATAAAAATCAAGATAATTCCAAAAATGAGGCATAGCAAGCTAGAATTGAAGAAGAAAAAGTTAACCAATAAAAATAATCCAAATAAAAAGTGAAAAAGTAAGAAATAAGCGACACTTGTCTAAGTTAAATTACAAAAGAAACCCTAAAGCTCTTCTATAAATAAATAACCTCTCTCTAAAATATAGATTGGACACTTAGTGAATCAGAAAAAATTGAGAGAGTTTAAGAAAAAAAGAGAGTATTTTTAGGAAAATTAAACAAAGTAGTGTGCAATTAATGCTTATAAAAGAAACTCACATTCGATAGCCACATAGGGAGGGACGACCACCACCAGTAGACAGCATCCTTATCGCCTATGGCTACTGCTATAGTGGTAGCCACCGTTGGTGGCTGGAGATCAATTAACCAGTGAGTCCAAGTTTTATTTTCGATCTTGTATAATTTGTTAAAAATATAAAAAATGTGTGAAAAATTATGAAATTTGGCATTTTAAATTATTTTTGTAATAGATTTAGGAAAAAATATCAATTTGATAAAATTAAGTCTTGAGATAAATAGTGCTTAAGAAACCCCTAAACCTGAAATAGTTTTCAATATTGAAATAAGTGACTTTAATCATTTTTTAAGTCCAAAATTTTTATGTAGACTATTTATGATACATATTACAGTGTTATGGAGGGTTTTTCTTAAATTTAATTTTCTAAATTTTTACTTAATTTTTAGGCTCTAAAATCATGCATAAAAAACAATATTTGGGTTTAATTTTGTAATTTAAGTTTAATTTGATAAAAATTCTGATTTAGTATGTAATTAAATGTTTTAGGATGTTAATTGTTGATATAGTATGATATTGGTAGTATTTGGAGTTTTAGAAGTATATATTATGTTTATTATGTAATGAATAATGGATAAAATGGTACGAATAAGCTAATTTTGTGATTTGGGGATTAATTAGGTATAAATTTTGATTTAGAGAATAATTAAATATTTTGATATATTATTGGCGGTGAATGATGATATATGTAGTGTTAGAAGTGTTAGATAGATGATATAATTATATAATATATAATAATACATAATATGTGCTTATAGAAATTAAATGGGTAGAAAATATTAGGTAAAAATTTATAGTATTATAATATTAGGAATATAATAAGAATTTGGTTTGAATTATGAATTTAGAAAATTATGTGAAAAACGTAGATTATTCTTAAATCAGAACTAATTTGGTTGTTAAGTTAGGAATATGATGTACCATACTAATCGAAATACTGATTAGGAGCTAAAACAGAAATTTAGGATATCAAAGCATAGTTAGATAAATTTCACATATTAGTTTAAGAGGAATTCTTAGGGTTTGCAAATAAAAACAATAATTTGAAGCTAAAATAAAACTTGACTTAGAAATTAATTTAGGAACTAATTTGGTTATTAAGTTCAGAATATGATGTACCATACTAACCGAAATACTGATTAGGAGCTAAAACGGAAATTTAGGATATCAAAACATAGTTAGATAAATTTCACATATTAATCTAGGAGGAATTCTTAGGGTTTGTAAATAAAAACAATAATTTGAAGCTAAAATAAAACTTAATTTAGAAACTAATTTAGAAATTAATTTATAACTAGTTTAGTTATAAGACATATAGAATTTAAATAATTGAGTAAAATTATAATCTCAAACCAAACACTAATTATTTAAAGCTTATAAGTGTATATATATATATACATACACACACATATATAAGTGGTTATATTAAAATGTAGATCATTCTTGGATTAGAATCTAATTTAGAAATAAAATCAGAATTAGGATTAATATAAGTATATTAGATAGTGAGTCAAAAAGCTAAAACCAAAGGTTATACTCATCAAATAAACCATAAAAAAAAGTTTAAAAGGCATTTAAAAGACTTACAAACAAAGAAAGAAAAAAGTAAATTAAAACCGAATTCGAAAGCTAAAATCATAATCGGAATAAAAAGTAAATTCGAAATCTAGCTAAACAAAAGAAGTAACTTTAAGAGACTTATACCTAAATCACTAAATTAAGAAGATCATAAATGAAAGATAAGCATAATTTAAATTATAGAATAAAACCTATCTATAATAGTTTTGTGAAAACTAAAACAACATTTACATTATGGGGATTATTGACGATGGCTTAAACAAGTCACACTTTGAGTGAGTAAGTGAGAAGTCCAAGTAAGTAAAGATTAATAAGTTACTATATTTTAGAGTACTAATTTATAATACCTAAAGGCTTGAGATTGTACTTGGTTATGTTTATTATATAATTGACTGTGCACATACCTGTATATGCGTGTTTCTGGATTTAATGATATGATTTTGGTTTATTGATTAAACACCTTAAACTAAACCTAACAAAATATATGACTTGTAAGTCTGAAAGGGACCTGCATAGAAACTCGATAGGGGAAACATTTAGAGATCTCTAACCAAATATCAACCCTTTCGAAAGGGATATTGCTGAATAACATAATGGATTATTTCTTTATCCTTAGTCGAACTAAGTAACAAGAGAGGAAGTTGCAGCAAGGGTAAAATCAATGGTTCAAGGGAAATCGTGAGAGAAGTGGTGTCACTATTGTATAAGCTTGAGTTTAGTCATGAGCCATTGAAATGTGTACTAAATTCCTTAACCTGGATTAAAGCGGGTGTAATTTCTCTAATCTCATGATGGATCAGATAATGTCATTTGCTTGTAAAAGTATTTCATTTAACTAATTTGGTCAATAAAATTGTTTGACATCCCAACTTATTGAACGATTGGTTGCTCGTATTTTTATAAATATTATTGCAGGTGTTAGCTAAGAAGTGGACATGAAGCTACTCTAAAGCTAGTAACTACTGAATCCTGGGGAGTAAGAATTTAAAATTAAGAATTAATTGCACTCTTAGTTTTGGATTTTATCTTTAAAGCTTTTAGTATCGATTTATATATTGCTTAAGTAGATTATAATTAAGCTACTAAATCTTATAAACATACTCAAGTTATTTTAGTGTAAATATGTATTTTTCATAATTTCATAGATAAATAACATGCTTAATTTATAAATCGTTTACTTTAAAGCGGATTAATCATGAATGCCTTGTGTAAATTAAGTATAAGATAGCGGCTGTAAAGTCAGCTTCTATCCTAAAATAGTTTACATAGTAGGATTGTAACAACTATGCCACTTTAAGGCATAATAGTTACTACAATATGTTTCGCCTCAAAGTTGCAAAGTCATAATAGTCCCGTTGTGTAAATCAACCTACGACAATAACTAGCTTCATAGTGCCTATCATAGATATGATCAACACAAGGCGTTAATGACTCCTTACTTTGAAGTAAATAGTTCAATTAAGAATTTAGCTAAAATTTACAATAATGATTAAAACCTTAGGTTTAAAAATATATAATTATATGTACATTACCGTAGAATTCTCAAGAGATTCCACATCATAACATAGCAGTCGGCTAATTTATATATCATATATCAGTTTTTCATTCTAAAGATACTAGTAGGACCTTAAATAAAACTTGATCATAGACTCATTGATCCTCAATCCCCAAAGCTTCAAAAAAAGAACTAATTTCTGGATAATTGTAACGTGGCGTAATAATCAGAAGTCAGGACCTGCAAAAGAATCTATTTGGGTATGAGTGACTACAACTTAGTAAGTTAAATTGAAGACTTATAAATTTATACAAGCACAAATAAGATTATTAAGCAATTATTTTCATGCAATGCAACAAGCAAGTGTCATCACACAACGTAATTTGGTCCGTTGTAAAATTAGAGTAATTGCACCCGCTCCAATCAAGTTTAGGAGTTTTCATGTTATGCAGAAGCTCATAACCAAACCCAGGTTTATGCAATGGAAACATTGCTCCTCCTAAGATTATCTTTCGAACCAATGCCCTTATCTTTATCATGACCACCTCTCCTATCATTTAGTTTGGTTAAAAATGAGGAAAAGATCAATTTGTTATCTAGCGCTATCTTTTTCGAAGGTATTAGTATTTGGTTAGAGAATTCTAATGATCTCCTAAAAGGTTACAATACATGTCTTTTTAGGGTATTTAGGTCAATTAGGATTAAGTTCGGTTTAGGGTAACTAGACAATTTCATACTACTCCAATCACAACAGTCATCAAACATAACACAGATTTCAGCACGAAATCAGATACATCAGTAAATACATGAGACTGCTTACAATCACAATCATACATAAACCTAAGTCTCTAAGTACTCTAAAATAGTACTCCAAAATACGATGAAGTATTAAACCTAACTTACCTAAAATTCTTGGTCGTTCAGTTACTCAGTTGTAGGTTAGCTTGTCTCTGTGTATCATATAACATAAATATGCTTTTTTAGTATTTATACTTTGATGATACATATTTCAGGTTATGATTTAATTAAATTCTCTTTATATACCTATTATTTACTAACGATTAATTCTATGTTAGTTCAAGGTTCAGTTTTCGAATCAGATTTCGATTCAGGCTCTAATTTAGTTTCAACTATGAATAATCCTAAAATTACGTTTCAAAACCCTAATGCGACATTAATTACATCAAGCTCAAGTATTCTAATATCATATTAGGTCTTAATTCAACATTATAACCCACACGGTACACTCCAATCCTAATTAGTGTATTGGATTTATTTCCGATGTGAGAAAATTTTATAATTTTTTGTATAATTATCTAAAATTAATTTTTGTACCAGATTTAATATCTACTGACATTATTATTATATTATCCAATTTAACCTATTTTTTATATTTATTAAAATTCTAATTTCATATATTACTAAATTACTTACATTTTACCACATAATTCCCATATTAATTACAATTAATGCTTCAAATGCTAGGATTATGTTACCTCATTAGAGATTAATATTCTTAAATATCTAATTACCTTCTAAATCAGTAATTAGTCATTTAATTACTTCATTAGTCCAAAATTACTTATTTTTCTCATCATTTTAGAGCTAAAAAATTACTTTAAAATTTTAAAAATTAATTTAAAAAAATGGTTTTATAGCATTGTTCTATATCACTTAAGTAGTCTACAGAAAAAAAATTAAGCTCAAAACTACACTCCTAAGCCTATTTACTTCTAATCTTAAACGTGCTTAGTTTTGCTTAATTTTCTAAGCACCTTATATTTGTAAACATAATTAAACTTAATAATTATTTTTTCCTAAATCTATATACAATAAAATATCAGAATAACAAAATTTAAAATTTTTTGGGTAAAATTAATAATTTTACTAAATTTTGCAAAATCGATTGAAAAATTAAACTTACTTGACTCTTGGACTTTCGGCCACCAGCGACACCCTAGGGGTGGTCGGCCGGTCCAGTTGCTCAATTTGGAGTAGGTCAGTAGTGGTTTGGTCCCATGTGGCGGTGATCCGTGGCTTAAGCCTAATTACCCTAATTGTACAATTTTGTGTAAATTTTTGAAACCTTAGTTCTTCTTCTCAATTTTTGGTTCTTTTAAATTTTTTTCAACTCTCAACAGACCAAATGAGCTCCTGTAATTTTCTTACTATTTATAAATTTGTAAAGCAATTTTAGCACATTAATTAGACAAGACTATGGCTTATTCTCTTCCATTTTTGCCTTTTAAGTGTTTGATTTTGATTAGCTAAAATTTTCTTTTCTTTCCCTTAGTTGCCACAACTTGATCTGGGTCATTCCCTATTGTCGAATTTGATTTTTTGGTTTTCTGTTTATAATATTAATTTCTCATTTCTTGATTTATACTAAACCCTTACCCATTTAATATTAATCATCGACTAAAGAAATTGAGAAATTCCGGTTTTTTATTAAAAATAATTTTTAGAGCCGTCACCCAACCGAAGTCGGGAAAAGAAAAAGAAACCGTAATCAGTTGGGTGGATTGATTACGATTTAGTTACCGGTCTTTGATTTCAATTTTAACAAAGAACTAGAGGGTTTCGAATTCGGGGGCTAACCTATTAAACCCTAATGGATACCACCATCTATTTACCGAAATTAGGATTATTTTTCTAATCATAATATTTAAAAATAAATAAATAAATAAAATCAAAAGAAAAAAGAACCTAAATTTCTACAAATTTTATCGTCGCCTCGAAAGTGCCTACGTACCCGCTAGCCGGGATCAGATGACCATAGTTCTTTCAAAAAAATTTTTGTGGGTTGGTTCTTTTTATTTTTAAAAACCGTCCAAGTTTACGTTTTAATTTATTCAATCTATTTTAAAAAAACTAAGGGGTCCTAACACTTGAGTACTGTTATTTTATAAAAAAAATGTTCTAACCATCCTATTTTTTAAAAGGGTCTTTTATTAATTTTTATTTAAAGAAAAACAATTTTCTATGTGATAAATCCTTAAGTAAAGCCAAATCTAAAAATATAACTAATTTTATCAACCACTAAACTAATATATATAACTATCTACCAAAATAAAATAATTTCATATAATACACTTTATATAAAAACTAATAATAAAACTCCTAAAGTCATATATATACATATATACATATTATATATTACATGAACTAATAAAACTGATCTTAACAACCTCATATCCTTGCTATTAACAACATCAGGTAATAAACTTGATATAAAAACTAATACTAAAGTTTCTTAAACCAAGGTATTCATATATACAAAATATATTTACTGTTAACGAACCAATAACATGATAATAATATAACAATAATCAAACCAAAGCAAAAACTAACCATCGACGGAACTCACCTAATCACGCACGTTTGTAAAGCGACGATGGGAGTACTCGTGTACGGTTAAGTCTATTAGGATGCGGCAGTGGATTGAGTTTGTTGGGGAGAAGGAGTGTGCAGCTAATCATCAGTAGACGTGGACTTTGGCTTCGGAAATTTGGATGTTGGATTTTGTTTGACTTTAGCTTGTGGAAATTTGGATTACGGAAAGTTGGATTTAGATTGTGAATTGAGGATCAAATTTGAATTAAAGAAGAATGGCATCAGGGCTTTAGATTGTGAATTGAGTATCGGATTTGGATTGAAGTGGAATGGCATCAGGCCTTTGGATGTTCGTTGGATTTAATCTGGCTTCGTTGGATTCAATGGATGGAATCAGGATGTCTCTTCAGTTCAACGTTTTAGGCGATCAATGTGGTGCATCGTGTCGTCGGGGCTTTGGTATGAGACATGGCTTAGATTGAGAGTGTGGAACGTCGCTTGGATTACATGAGGTGTTCAGTGCTAGCTGCTGTCCAGTGTGAAGTTGTTGGTTGGTTGACTTGCGGCTAAATTGGAATCTGGTGAAGGGGATATGTTGAAGTTTGGATAGATCGTCGTCAGGTGCGAAAACTTTGGTTGCTTGGATTTTGACGTGAAAATTGACTTTGATTTGTGAATTGACTTCAGATTTATAATGCGAAGGTTTTCAACGAATTGATGCAGGGATGTGTCAGGGAATTGTAAGGCTTGGAATTTGGTGAAGGGGACTTCGATCTATTACTATCAATTACGTTTGGATTGCATGGATAATTTGTATTTAAAGGGAATGTTTTTTTTTTAAAAAAAAAAAATCTTCCCTAGTGGTGCAGCATGTATGTGTTTATATAGAGTCCAACTCATATCATTTGCAAATCATATCTAATTAATTTATTAAACTAGATCCAAATTTAATTCAAATATGATATAATAAAATTAACTAGATTCAAATGATCTTAGATATACATCCTTGTTTTCATTTCGCTTTTGCAAAATAGAAAAATAAAGACATAGGTGCCTACTAAGACTCGAACCCATGTCTTCAAATTAAATCCAACCCAAATACTTCAATACTTATCCGTCAGGCTACCTTAACATTCATTACAATTAAATTATATTTAAACTATTCGATTTCCTAAACTAAAAAATTTTTAATTAAACTAAAACTAACACTACAACTAATTATTCTTAATATAAATTACTTTCTAAAAATCTACGAAATTTTTATGATTTTTTATTTTTCTTCTTTTTTTGGTATTTTCATTATTTGTTAATTTTTATTATTTTTATTAATTTAATTTTTTTTTTGTTATCTTTGAATTAGGACCCTTTTTGTAAAAAATAAAAATTAAGACTACGGAATGGCAAAAATTAGGTGTCTACACCTATCTCCTTGATTTTTTTTATGATTTGCTTTAATTATTTAGCGATAGTAAATTTCGAGCAATTTAGGTAACTTCGCGAATTTCTACCTACACATATATACATATGAAGTATAAGTAAATACTTGTAAATATTATTTAGGTAATTTTATGATTTTTAGCATACGTATAATTTATCTTTAGCAATTCGTTAGTTATCACAATACATTTTACGCATTTTCGATAAATAACGAGTAATATACTTAAAATTTGAAAAATTTATATTCTCTTATTTTATTACTTACTTTCTTAAATTCAAACTTATGGAGTCATTTTTACTAATATTTCTAGTTTTAATTTATAATTTAGATTTGATTAGATCATTTACCTGATTATCCTAAACCTTACGTACTAAACCTGATCTATAGTTATAAAGCTTACATTTAGGGCTTACACAATATACGCCAACAAGCAGCAACTATAGATTGTACCTCACCATAGCCCACTTGAGAATGTTTCTAAGAGATAATATGGTAAAGTTGGTTAAGTTAATTACCTAGTTTGATCCCATTAAGCTGGAGGATGGGTAGACCAAGCTGCTAGATGAAGGCTGGAGTTGGTAGAGATTGAAGAAAATGTTGAAGAGGTAATTATAGGGGTCGATGGAGAGGAAGAAGAAGAGGTTAAATATGGTGCAAAAAAATGAGGGCATCGAGCTCCCTGAAGACTTGACAATGTTAATGTCCAAATTCTGACCTTTACTGGTGGTGGAGATGCAAACGAATATCTGAAGTAGGAAGAGAAGGTTGAGAAAGTGTTTGATTGCTATGAGTATGTTGAAGCTATAAAGATCTAAGTTACTGCTCTTGAGTTCTCTAGATTTGCCTCTATGTAGTAGAAGAATTTGAACATGGCTAGAGTAAGTGATGGAAGATGAAGTATGCAGACTTGGGAAGAGATGAAGAGATTGATAAGGAGTAGATTTATATCTAAGACTTACTTGTAGGACACATTTGCTAGGTTGCAAGAGCTTTGCTAGGGAAGCCAATCCGTTGATGACTATGTGAAAGAATTTCAGATGGTAATAATCCAAGCAGACGTAAAAGAACCTGAAGCCTATACTATATTTCTGTTCATTTATCAACTTAAATATGAGATTCGCACATTGTGGAAGTACAAAGATTCTATACATTGGAAGAGGCCATTAAGCTAGTGTAAAAGATTGAAAAGCAGAGGAGAACTTTCCCGAGTAGACTTAGGTCGAGTTTTTCAAGTCTTACTCCACATTAACCTGCTCATGCCGAGTCGAAGAAAAACATAACTAACCTAATGATAGTCGAACAGGCCAAAAGAGTTGAATTGAAGATAGGCCAACCTTAAGGATGTATGAGAAAGGATAGACTTTCGAATGAAAGACAAAACGAGGTGAAATGCTTCAAATGCTTAGGTTATGGAAACATGACTGTTGAGTTTCTAAACCGACGTGCTATGGTGCTTCAAGGAGATATAGTAGATAACACCGACGGAAGTGAGCACGAAGAGGAGAAGAAAAATGTTAGACAAATCAAAGTCAAGGGTGAAGAGGAGACTTGTGTCTATAATGACTGGGGAGAAATAATGACATTAACACTAAGATGAGTACTAAGCTCCTTGCCAAGCTCTAAGGAAGATCAAAGAAAAAATTTGTTCTAAACTAAGTGTACCATTAAAGGACAGTTATGTACCATCATTGTAGATAGAAAGAGTTGTACCAATATGGTTGTACAATCCCTTGTGCAAAGGTTAGGCCTGCAAGCTTCTAAGTACCTTTTCGGCCCTATAACTACATTACCTACATGGTAAGGGTGCTTTGCTTGTTATCGAATAAGTAAGTATACCTTTTTGTGTTAAGAATGTGTACATGGACAAAGTAGTATGTGATCTCCTTCCTATGGGAGCTTTATAATTTTTGCTAAGGAAACCTTAGTTGTTCGACCAACTTGTTACTTATAATAGATATATGAATACTTATGTCTTTGTTAAGAAAGGAAAGAAGATTGTGTTATAACCCATGATCCCAACTTAGGTGAATGAGACCCATAACTAGCTTACTCAAGCTAATAAGAAGAAAGCATTAGTGATGAGTAGGAGGGAGCTCTGAGTTATTGAGAAGGCCGATGAGCCTATGTTTCTATTAATTAGTAGACTATTGGAGATGAGAGATTTGGAAGATGTACCTAATGAGATTTGAAAGTTAATTCATGGGTTTTTCCGACTTGTTTCCTAAAGAGTTACTTAAGGGATTATCCTTGACTTGAGGCATAAAGCATCGCATTAACCGACTTGCTTATAAAATGAATCCTGAGCAGGCTGCCGAGCTAAAGAGACAACTGGACAAACTAATAAAGTGAGGTTATGTAAGAGAAAGCATAAGTCCTGGTGCTATACCAACTCTACTCGTCCTAAAGAAAAATGGTTCGTAGAGCAAATGAATTGACAATCAAGCTATCAACCATATCACTATCAACTATAAATATCCAATATTAAGCTTCGATGACATGGTGGACGAGCATTCTGGTGTCAAGATATTCTTGAAAATTGATTTACAAAGTGGCCACCATCAAATTTGCACGAGACCCAAAGATAAGTGGAAAACTGCCTTCAAGATAAAGCAGGGTCTCTATGAGTAGTTGGCTATGTCATCCAGACTCATAAATGCGTCAAGCATATTTATAAGGCTATGAACAATGTGATGCATCTGCTGATTAGAAAATGTGTGATTATGTACTTTGACGACATACTAGTGTACATTGCCGATCTGGCCAACCATGTAGAATACTTCTAAGTTGTTTTTCACATCTTATGTATTGAGAAACTGTATAGAAACTTAATGAAATATACATTTTGCCAAACTGAAGTTGTTTTCCTTAGCTATGTTATGAAGGGAGAAGGAATCTAAGCAAATGTAGAAAAGGTCCAAGCTATCCTAGAGTGGCTTATGCCCAAAACTGTTACTTAAGTTAAAAGTTTCCACCGACTTGCCTCTTTCTACAGGAAGTTCATTAGAAACTTCAACAGGATTGCAGCCCCCTTAACCGAGCTGACAAAGAAGAATGATGGATTCTTATGGACTAACTAAGTTAAGAAGAGTTTTAAGGAGATTAAGGAAAAACTTACTATAGCGCTATCTTAGTTCTGCCTAATTTCGATAAGCCGTTTGAGTTGGAATGTGTTGTGTTAAACATTGGTATTGGTGTCATACTGATGCAAGAGTGCCGATCTATCGCCTATCATAGTATAAAACTCAGTAGTGCTGAGTTAAATTATTCTGTGTATGAAAAGGAATTATATTCCCTTTTTTGAGCTCTCATTATGTAGCAATACCAATTGTTACCTTGAGAGTTTGTCATTTACACGAATCATGGGGCCCTAGAGCATTTGGGAAGTCAAAACAAACTATTAAAAAGTCAAGCTCAATGGTTAGAATTGATGGAAGGATTCTTTGACGTGATTAAGCATAAGAAGGGTAGCGTTAATGTAGCTGCTGACACTTTAATCACGTTGGTATGTTTTATTGACAACCCTACAAACTAAGTTGTTAGGATTCTCCCACATTGCTAAGCAATACATTTAGGACCCGCATTTCAATTCTATACTTTTAAAGTCTTGAGATGGAGTAGCTGTTGGAGGATATTATTTGAAAGATGGATATTTGTTTAAGGAGAGAAGATTGTATATATCCCATTGTTCTACGCATGAGCTACTAATTAGAGAAGCACATAGTGTTGGTGTATCAAGGTATTTTGGTGAGACAAAAAATGTCGTCTTGTTGATAAAAAACTTTTATTAGCCTAGTATGAACAATGATGTCCATAAGGTAGTTAGTAATTGTACTGTATGTGTGTGTGTAAGAGGGCCAAGGGAAGAAAGGTGCCACCTGGAGAATACATACCTTTACCTACACCAACCTCAGAATGGACTTTGTCTTAAGGTTGTTCCAAACATCCAAAGGAAAGGATTTGATCCTTGTAGTAATGGATCGATTCAACAAGATGTTACATTTCATTTTATGTTACATGACTGATGATGCTTTATATATTGTTGATTTATTTTTGTAGGAAATCGTCCACTTATATGGAGTTTCAAAGTCCATTGTTTCAAATCGAGATACTAAATTTTTTAGTTTCTTCTGGAAGACTTTGTAGAAGAGATTTGGTACTAAACTTGTGTTTAGCACGAGCAGTTACCTACAAATAGATAGTCAAACTGAAGTGGTAAACTAAACACTTGGCAACCTACTTTAAGTCGTAATTGGTAAGAATCTAAAGGATTTGGATTTGTACTTACCTATTGTAGAGTTTTCTTACAATTAAACTATCAATAGTACCACTGGAAGGATGCTTTTTAAGATTGTCTATGGTTTCAATCCCCCCATTCCTCTTGACATGATCGGCACCTTTATAGCTACAAAAGAAAGTCAGTCTAGAGTCAATCGAGCTAATGAACTACATAAACTATACCAACATGTGACTAAGAATATTGCTAAGTTCAATGAACATTAACATGCGATCAATAGCAAAGGCCATCGAGCTATTTCTTTCAACCTAAGAGACCTAGTTTGGATTCACTTCAATTGAGAGGGGTTTCCCCATCCTTGAAAGAATAAAGTGTTACCTAAAGCTAATGGTCCATTCAGGGTCTTTAAGAAGATTGATTGCAATGCTTATTAAATCAAACTATTTGAGGACTATAGTGTCTCCTCTACCTTCAATGTATCTCACTTGATTCCTTACCATACTAAAGACACTAGAGCAAGCCTGTCAAATGAAGACCTTGTAGATTTGAGGCCAAATCTCTTTGACCCCTAGGAAGATGATAGGAATTAACCCTTGGACTCTTTACTTAGAGTTGAGCTAAAGGATTACAAGGGCTTACTTGTCAAATATTAGATTAAGAACTACTTAATGACAAAGATTCCATCATCCACTTAGGATTATTACACTTTAACCCACTTGAGTACCGAACCTTAGTGCAGGTCAGTACAGCTTTAGATTTGCCAAGGCCTAGAAATTTGTCCAAGTCAAGCTGACCAACTCAAATAAGACTCGAATAACTTAGAAAGTATGAGCTTAGACCTGATCTTGGTTTGGTCGGCCTCAATCCATGACCTTTCCCCAACTTCTTTCAAGCTGGATTTTGCAACTATTAAGCTACCTTATAATTCATTTTGGTAGAGCCAATTGTATCGTAAGCTCCTAATCACCTCTTAACACGTCTTTTGATACAACATTCTAAAAGGATTCCTTACTTTTCTGTACAGGATATTCTTTATCAATTTTACCCTTTTTTTAGTATGTCTTATGAATATTTTCTTACATTATTTGTTTTATCTTTTCCATGTATGCATTGTAACCCCAGTAGAGCTAATATATAATGTTACACCTAAAGCGGTAAAGTCGTAACAGTTCTGCCATGTAAACCAACATATAATAGTGACTAACTTCACAGTCATTATCATAGATATGATTTACACAAAGCATTTGCAACTTATTTCTTTGAAGTAAATAGCTCATTAAAGATTAATAATAAAATTTGCATATGGAATTGAAAACTTTAAGTCATATTTACATAGATATATTGTCTTATGATCCTAGGAAATATTTATATGCTATATTAGTTTAGTAAGTAAAATATTACATGACCATTATATAAACCTAAGAGTTAATAAGAAAAACTCTAAAGACTTTATTGATAAGCCAGATTGATTCTCACTTTCCTAAGGCACTTTAAAAAGAAATTAACATTTGGATAGTTATAGTGCTGCATATTAGTTAGTACCTCCAAGAAAACTTATAAGGGTATAAGTAACCAACAACTCAGTAAGTTAGGATAGAGACATAAGACTACATAGCAAATGGAGACAAGGTTTTCAAACAATTAATTAAATACAATGCAATACATAAATGCTATCATGCAACGCGGTTTAGTCCATTATGAAATCAGAGTAATTTCACTCACTCTAATTTTCATTGAAATTGAGGAGTTTCAATGTCTAATATGCAATAGCTTATAACCAAATCTAAGTTTATGTAATTGAGGCATTGTTCTTCCCATCACTATCCTTCAAATCATTGCCTTTGTCCTTACCGCGACTTTCTCTCCTATCATTTAGTTCGATTGAGGATGAAGAAAGGACTATTATGCTATCAAGTGTTATCTCTTTCAAAAGTGTTGGTATTTGGTCGAAGAATTCTAATCATCCCTTAAAGAGTTGCAATACATATTTAACTATGGTATTTATGTTGATTATAATTAAGTTCAGTTTAGAGTGAACAAGTAATCTCATACCATTCAATTCATAACAAATCATCACAACACGACATTAATATTCAACAAGTAATCAAAGACGTACAAGCATATGTACATATGGCTACTTATATGTACAATGACATACAATCTTAGGCCTTTGAGTATTTTAACATAGTACTAAAAAATACAACGATGTATTATACTTAACTTACTTGAAATCCTCGACTTATTCACTCAACTTGCTGTAGGTCAACTCATCTCCACTTGTCCTATAATATAAATATTCTTTAAGTATTTATACCTTTATAATATATAAGTTTTAAATTATGATTTTACTCGATTATCCAAGTTATATATATTATTTATTACCAATCTATTCTACGTTAGTTTCTGATTTAGTTTCTAAATTCGATTTCAATTTAGATTCTAATTTAATTTTTATTATAGGTTTTATACGTAAACCATAGGAGCTTGTTTCGAACCATTATGTAAAATTAATCATAGTATACTTGGGTGTCTTAAATCTCATATTTAGCCTCTAACCAGTATTTTAGTTCGTACGGTACACCTTATTCTTTATTTCACTACTGAATTTACCCCCGATGTGAGAAAAATTTACATTTTTCGTATAATTACCTAAATTTATTTTCATATAAGATTTATTATATATTATTAATTTAACTTGATATTATTTGCTTATTAAATTAAATTTCCAATTTCACATATTACTAATTTACATATAATCATTACATAATACTTACATCTAGTACTTTAAATACTAAAATTATCATACTACATGAACAAATTATATTCCATGATACCTAATTATATACTAACTTAATATTTTTATCAATTTGTCATTAAAATACCAAAATAAGCAAAAAAATCACTCTTTTATGTATAATTTTAAGGCCTAAAAATTATCTAAAATTTTCAAAAATTAATTTTATAGATCTCTTTATAGCATTGTTTTAAACACTCTAAATAGTCTATAAAAAAAATTGGGCTCAAAACTACACTATTAAGGCTATTTAATTTTAAATAAAATACAAGTTTGGGTTTTGAGATTTTTTAAACATTGTATATTTCAAGATTAATTTCATGAAACCGATATTTTTTTCTAAATCTACATACATAAATATCTTAAAATAGAAAATTTCATAATTTTTTTATATACATTTGATTTCTTTTATAAATAAACAAAATAGAGTATAAGGTGTAGTGGTGGTAGCTCTCCAAGTTTGTATGTAAGGATTGGTGGTGATCCTAAGGTGTAGTGGTGGTAGCCGATTTGTTCTAGATGGTCGTTGAATCTAGTTTCTCCTTACAAGCCTTAATTACGTATTGATTTTACTTTTTTTTTTTCTAAAATTACTCTTTATTCTCTTTTCTCCTCTCCCTATCTTTTTTCTAATTCGTAACCGACTAAACTAAGTTGTGGTGGGCAGTTTTTGATTTTATAGAGGGGTTTAGGGTTTTCCTTTGAATTTTGGGTAGCCAAGTGTCTCTCATCTCTTTTCCTTTTACTTTCTAATTGGGTTGTTTTAATTGACTAATTGTTTCCTTCTTAATCCTAGCATGTCATACCTTAATTCTAGAAATTTCTTTATTTTTCATCATTTTTCTTTATTTTTTATAAAATTTTATTAATTTTGCCTCAATTATTTAGTGTTATTTTAGTTTATTTTAAGTAATTTCAGATATTTTTAGCTATATATAAATATATATATAGTACAAGTAAGTGTTTCTAAATATTATTTTATGATTTTTAGTATGCACATAATTCATTTCTATCAATTCATTAGTTATTGGAACTTGTTTTGCACGTTTTCGATAAATAATGGGTAATATACTTATAATTTAATACTATAATATTTAATTAATTAATTATTTTTCTAAATTTAAATTGACTAAATTATTTTTACTAATATTCCTAATTTCGTAACAAAGTTTAAGCTCCATTGGACAACTTATTCAATCGCCTTAAATTTTATGTATCAACCTCAAATACTTGATTATAGGGTTTACATATAAACCTCGTTTTTTTTTTTTTTATAGACATACTACACAAATCATACTTCATTATTGAAATTATAAGTTCCCTTTTACAAAGTAAACTGAGTGTTCTCTCTTTCTCTTAACTCTTAGCAATTCTCTTTAGTAAGTAATAATGGCGAGTAACTTTAATTCGATATTTGTGTGTCATATCAAGTGTTTGGATTAAGCCAAATAGGATAAATTGGTGTATTATATTCGATTGGTAGTTACTTGTATTCGCTAACCCCTTTATTCTCCTTTTATTCTTATCTGTTGTGGTGCCTCTTTGTGTCTATGACCCTAGAGACACATTACAGTAGCTACTACATGTCGGGTACATATTGGCCCGCTAGCTCACTTTGAAACCAGCTTGATAATGAGCCAACTAAGGGTAGAAGAAGAACTAATCTTAAAGGCTATTAAAGTACACAACTAGCCTATTAGTCCATCTTACAACAAGCCTGATGGTTATGAGGATAGAATACCTTTAAACTTTCAAAATATGCCTTCATATTCTTATTGGTAAGTGAACATTTTAGTTACCATCCCATCATTTCTGGTACCGTTATAAACCGGTAAGTGAATCGTTTTGCCTATTGTCCTATTGGTTTTGACACCTCTACAAACCGATACGCGAACCGTTTTAGTTACCGTCTTGCTGGTTTGGATACCTCTAGCAATGTTTTATTTGTTCTTTTACATTTTTTGTGGTATTACCACTATAGTAGCATATATCACGTAAAAACATATCATCGAGACAATTATTACATAATTGAATCTTTCATTAAGTCTTTTACTCTCATGCATTCTTTTATTAATCCTAAATTTGGTGAATTGTAGATCGATCCTTTGTATGTAATATTATTAGATTATTTCATTGAGTGAATTATATTCGAGAGAGAATTTACTCTAAATTTACCCTATAATCTAAAACCTTAATTAATTAGGAATCACTCGAATTCTTCAAGTTGCATTAGTTGATTGTCTAATCTTATGATTAGGCATATTGAAATCATATTCCATTTAATGATAGATTATTTTTGCGTATTAAACACGACATTCTTTGAATTAAACTGATGATATATTTATGTATTAAAATCAAAGTTTAGAAAATGTTTACGCTTTAAAATTAAAGTACAAGGGTTATGAATTTTTTATACTTTTTTAATCTAATTTTAATTTTTTATAATAATGATCTCTTCCTATCAAAGAAAGTTTCATGTTTACCATATAAATAAAATTTTATCTATATTGCGACACTCTTAAGAGATAAATAATGTCACATATTTGAAATAAAATATTTATATAAAATTAGTATCTCATTTATAAAATAAGATATAATACGGATATTTAAACAATTTTTTAAAGTACTCTAGTCGGTATCTCTCCTAATAAAAGTTACTTGTTATGAATGGAAAAAATAAATTCTTTGCTCCCACGGATGGAATAGTACCTCTGATGTCCTCTAGTCGCGCAAAAACCAAAAACTAAAGACCTGGTTGTAAAACCCAAAAGTGCAATATTCCTTACGAATGAAAAAGCGCCACGTATTCCCAACGATCCGCGTGACACCAGTATTTCCACATCTGGGTCGTACAGATCATTAAAGAAAACACAATTTTGGTATGAGAGAACCGTCAGATGAATCACACGGATTGCAAACCTGAACCGTCTGATTGTCCACGTTGGCCTGGTGCTGTACAGTATATATAGTCCCCGACCAAGAGCGTGTTAGAATTTTAGTTCAGCTTACACGCATCGGGAGAGATAGAGGGAGAGAAAAAGGAGGTAAGTTACGTTTTTGTTTGTTTTTTATTATTTTTTTTTTCCTGTTCCTCTTCCCTCTCTTAATTCCTTCAAATTTAATTCGTTTGAAATGTCTCATTAGATTAAATTGATAGCTTCATAATTCTATGTTGGGATTATCTTGTTAATTGTGCGTTGCTTTGATTTTGATACTTAGGTGATTTAAATGTTTTGTTTCGATATATTGTGACCCTTTTATTTTGGGTTTTGTATCATGAGGGGTCGTGACATTCGACCTAGGGTTTCTCGCGAGAGCTTCAATCCATGGAATTTACGTTAGTTTGGCGTTCGAAATCAAGCAAAAGGCTTGCGCCTTGCGGACCCTTAGGGTTTATGGGGATTGTACACGAAAACCTTTAATCTTTTTGAAATTCAGGGTTTTTGTGTCAAATGACGTTTGGAAGTTAGGGCTTGAATGCATGTAGCCGATTTAGGATTCATGCTTGTATGGATAGATTTCTGGAATTTGGGGACTGTATGTACGAGGAAATATCGAATTTAAGGTTTCTTTGCACAAAGATATTTGAAATTTAGGGATTTTAGGTTCGCCCTTTCTTGACCGAGAGTAATGTGTCGTTGTGTAATAGATGGCCCGTACCAAGCAAACTGCCCGTAAGTCAACCGGAGGAAAGGCTCCAAGGAAGCAGCTTGCCACCAAGGTGATACCTCAATCCTTGTATTGTTATCGACATAGGTAGGTGTCCCGTGTTTCCAAGTTAATCTATTTTTGTATTGTAGGCTGCCCGTAAGTCTGCACCTACAACTGGTGGTGTCAAGAAGCCCCATCGCTACCGTCCTGGTACTGTTGCTCTTCGGTGAGTAAATTACTGTAGATGTGCATCTTGTGTTTTGTGTTGGTTTTATACTTTTTGATTCCATGTGTTTGTGGTTGAATCTGATAACGAGGACTGATGAATCTTTGCAGTGAAATCCGTAAGTACCAGAAAAGTACTGAGCTTCTGATTCGAAAGCTGCCTTTCCAGAGGCTTGTTCGTGAAATTGCCCAGGATTTCAAGGTGAGTTTGTGTTTATAATTGGATAGATAAATGTTTAGTGATAGTTGTATGCTCTCTACATGAATTTGTCTCGATGCTTGTTTAGTTTGGTGAGGTTTCTGTATCTGATTTTTGTGATCTGTGTCATTGCAGACTGATTTGCGTTTCCAGAGCCATGCTGTGTTGGCCCTCCAGGAGGCAGCAGAGGCTTATCTAGTTGGTCTTTTTGAGGACACCAACCTGTGCGCCATCCATGCCAAGCGTGTCACTATTATGCCAAAGGATATTCAGCTTGCTAGAAGAATTCGTGGTGAGCGTGCTTAAGCCTTGAAGACAGGAAATGGAAGGTAGTAGCGGGAAGTGTTTTTACCATATGTTGTTTTTTTCTATTCCTAAGTCAAGTCCAATGAAATAGGTGGTTTAGGTAGGTGGAAAGTGGATGGATGATGATTATTCTAAGACCGATAGTATATGCCATGTGTAATCGAGGGATGTGTGTAGTTATGGTTTTATTTGTTGCTTGTTTTTTTGTTTTGGTGATTGTGCCCATTTTGTGCATGGCCATCATGTCAATCATGTTCCGTACCTTTCTTTTAATCTACTATGTGAGTCGAAAGATTTCATTAATTTCTTTCCGTGTCATATGGAAGGGGATCATAATTTTTTTCCCCTTACTGCAAAGGGACCGTGTATATGAATTCGAGAGGTCTGAATAGTTAAACTTTGCGGTCAGTTGATAGAATCGATGGGTGTTTTATGTAGTACATTTTACGAAAATTCAGTTCATTATTATGATGCCTTTCCAAAATCGAAATTATTATATTGATAATCAGCTGCAGTCATTATCGACCTCATTGGAGAGAGTGGGTGTTTAAAGGAATCTTATGGATATTAAGGCGAGGAACCATAGTATCTGTCCTTCGTGTCTCGCCCCATACAAGTTCAACTTAGCATCTTATATGAAGCTAGCTTTTGACAGTTTGCTTCTTGTTTCTCTTGTTCTCAGCTCCTCTTTCCTAGCGATTGCCGATGGTGTCCTGCCACCGTACAAGTAGGCTTTTGATGAGACTTTAATTCTCTTCTATATTTTCTCACTGAACTGATGTGCCCAGATCTTGTCCTTGGGCCTAGAGAAACATGTGCAAATAAAACAAAAGTTGGTCGTTTGGGCCGCTATTAAAATTGAAAGCGTCGATGCTTGTCGCGGTAGCCTTTGGACCAGGGAATGTACTTGCGCAGCTTCTCCATTCGCTAATTTACCTGTTCCATTACTTGTCTCCGGGTCTAACTTAGCCTCCACATTTTTCCCAATCTATTACTCACTCAAATCTATCAAAGGACATCTCCTTTCTTGAGACAATTGCCCGAGTTTCACTGGTAGGTTACCACCATACCCTCTTTACCATGACGGATTGACACGCGTATACGTTCCTATTATATGTTATGCAAAGTATTTGTAATTTGGTGTCCATTAAAGGGAAAGGTTATCGCCACTGTAAATTTTTATATTTTGGTGTTTCTATTTAAGTTGTTGCATTCTAGTGTTTGCATTTTAGTTTTAATTCATTTTTTTATTCATTTATTGAGTATGATTTAACTTAATTGCATGGTTGAAGACTGTTTATTTTTAAGGTATATTTGTCTAAATCTTTTGAACGAACTATTATAAGAAGAAAATTTTGTTATGTTTATTTTATACCTAAAATGCATTATATGTTATATAAGTAATGGAGATTAAAATTTTAGCTAACAAATTTGTGAAAGTAGATATTTTTGACATTGATAATAATATAATTATATATGTATCTGTTCTCTAAATATATCGTGTATAATAATATTTAATATACGATTTCAGTAGCAAATATTAACTCTTAGTTTATTTAAGTTAAAAGCCATTATTTTTTTTATGTATCCTTTGATTTTAATATATATTAATTTGTTTTGTGAGTGTTAATTTTTTATTTCTTTAATATATAATGTGATAAGACATAATTATATATATATTTTTTCTTAAAATGTATATGTTATAAGATAGTAATATAATCATATATATTTTTTCTTTAAAAGCAATTTTTTTTTAATTGGAGGAATATTTTATGTTCGAAAGCAGATAAATTTAAAAAAAAATTGGAAATTTTATAATCTAATGGAAAAAAAAAAGAGAGAAAATTTGAAGGATTTTAATTTAATTCTTTTAGTACAAGCATCATTTGTTAAAATTTCTCAAATGTCTTTTAATTAAAAATTTTTCATGCATTACAATCGATCATAGCTCTATAAATTTATTTATTCTTTTAAATGTTTGTACTATTTTAATTATTTATAAATTTATATACCATCTAATGTAATTGTAAAATCATAAATAAAAGGAGTTAGAGAAGTATAAAATTGATAACTTTTAAAGAAATAATCTGCAGAAAATATAAATTTTAAACACTTAATTACTAGATTGTAAAATTAGAGATGCTCTCGGTACCTTGTTTGACTTGAATTTCCCATTTTGATGAGAAGTTGCTTCATCTCTCTCTACCGTTTTCACTGCCTTTGTAAACTTTTTCCTCTTCTACACATGGGGCACCACCGGTGCTTTCATTAGAAGTGCTAAAAGCCTGAACTTTACCATCACTTCTACTTCCACCTTCTACTTCCACTTCGTCACAACTTATTGATAATCTTTGTTTTCGTTTTTGGTTTTTGCTTTAATTTAAGAGAAAGCTTGAAAGTCTACCACTAAAACTAGAGGTTATTCTTCCTTTCGCTCTCCCTCTCCACCCTCCTCCTCCCTTCTTTCAATTTGGCCCACTAATCCAAAGCATTACACATTTTCTTTTTAAAGAGTGTTATCAAGATAGGTATTTGTATGTTGCTCCGAATAATGTCCCTCCACAGCTAGCTCCAAGACCATACAAGCATTTGTTCCCAACATGAAAATTGTAGAACTAAAACCGATGGGCATGTGAATGTCTTTTCTACTAAAGATTGATGATCTTAAGGATGGTCTGGTAGCTTTATGTTCCATTGTTACATAGAAATCATAAGAAAGATGGGCTCCTATTTCTAGTTGCTACATTCATCAATCGAAGGACAGGTGGTTGCTGTGTCATGTTCATGTGTAGTTTTTTTGAAAGAAATATGGGCCTCTTCAAATCCAGCTCCTTAGGTTGGGTAATTGTCTAACTTCAAGCCAGAATACTCATTAGAAAAATAGCATAAACCCTGTCATAAAAGCATTAGTTAACATGGAAGCCATTTCAACAACTTTTTTAATTTTTTTATTTCATCCCTTTTCTTACCATTTATGCAATTGATCGAAAAACACAAATTTAATTATTGCGAAGTAAAATTCACAATGAAACCATAATGCAAGTGCATGACTGTGTGCTATTTAAGTAGAAATAAATATGTAATTTTACACATTTATTACTTGTACTATATAGAACTATTTGATTTGCATTTTTCTGAAGTCTCTAAAATTCTAGATTTTTAATTCGTTTGGAAAAATCTCAAAATCTTAAGATGGGTCAGCAAAATCATCTAGCTTTTGTACCATATTTAGTTTTTCATTGGAAGTAAAAGTTCGATAATTTGGTTTTTCTTACCGGGAAGTTTGTTGATTTTTTCATTTTGTTGATTTGAGATTATAGTTAACTAGATAAGAGCTCACGAAATGTGCAGATAATAACTTAAATTATGGCTGTCAAAATTTATTAAAAGAAATAAAAATAAAGATGATTGCTACAAATGCAGAGGTATAATAAATGTTTATTATCCATGTGTCCTTGTAGAAGGCAACAATTGTTTATAATTTGTTGAACACGTGATCGGAAAATAGTGAACATACGTAGCAATTTATTAGGATAGAATAAGTATACCAAAAGATTTTGTTACTGTGTTATGCATTTATATTAAGTTTTAATCATAAGAATAAAATGTGTTTTTTACCCTTATTTAAAAAATTATGGTCAAAATTTTTACAGCATATCTTTTTTTTTTTGGACCAATTGTGTAAGAGGGAGGATTCAAAATCTCCTTTTATCTTAATGAAGGATTAATAGCAATATTATTGGATTATAATAGCCTTAGCTATATATTCATATCTTAAAATGGAACTTTGAAACTTTTCTATTGAAAAACTTTTGTTAGAGAAATATTATATTTCTTTAATACATGTAATGTAACTTTTAGACTAGCTACAACTTTTATATAATTAAATCCTGTATATATATAAATATAATCTCTATATAATTGTATAAATAGAATTAAAGAAATATGAGGTCTTGTATATAAGAAATATAAATGTTTAAGTTTCCAATCTTGATTTTAAAAACTTAAAATGGAAAGTTGAATCTTTTTTTCTCTCTCTCTCTCTCTTTTTTTTTAATCAAAAGCTTTTGTCGAGAAATATGCCTGTGTGTGTGTATATATATATAGGCTGTGATTAAAGGAAGATGAAGAAAAATTAAATATTTATATTTATTTTCCGATTTATAAATTATAGTTAATTTCATAAAGTATAAATCATATTAGTGTTTCTCTGCTTCATGATTTGAATAATGATTATATACATAATCGATGTATCAAATGATGAATCTACATGACAATTTATTTGAGTAAATAATCATAAGATTTAATTCTACGTTATGCATTTATATTAATCATGAAAAGAAATGCGAAACCTTACACCTTTCCTTCAATCGATCAGTGGAGGAGCAAAACTGATAATCAAAGCTGTTATGTACTTTGTGTGTCATTCGATCAGTAAGAGAGAGTTTTTATATTTATATTGAGTTTACACACTTGTGACAGCAGTTAATTAAAAAGATCCGAGCTAGTCCGAGATCATGACGGTAAACATTACGATTATGAGACATTACAATGTAAGTGCAGCATATGGTTTGCAAGCTAAATATAATACATACTTATTCTGCTTTGGTAGAAGATTTGTTTGCAATGTCATATATTAAATAATTAATTATCGTGTTTTGGTCGATGTTTCAGTTATAACGTTTTAAGAAATTACATTATTTCAATGGGGTATATTGTTACCACACTTTTTAAATATATTTTATCATAATTTTATGAGACATTTACAATTATATAATTACATATATAAATTGGATACGGCCTAATCTATTTATTTGTTTTAAGTTCACGCATAATATTAAGGAGAAATATTCATTGGTTCAAACATTTTGCTATTAAAGAGTAAATAGTTGCAATAAGGATTATTACATATATATAAAAAATAAAAAAGTGCTTTGAAAGTCAATATCACACGTATAACAAAATTCAGAAAGATGGCAATAAATTTCCTATTATACAAATAATAATTTAAATGTCATGTGTCAATAAAAGCATACTCATAAAAACTAGAAAAGGTTCAATCATACTAACATGTGCTAAATAAATGACACGCAAGTACTAATAAAATTTATATGAAAATATAATTCGTATATTTTAAAAAAATATTTTTTTTTATTTTTAGGTGTTTTTTATATAATTTGTTAATATCATTAAATCTTTTAAAACCAACCCAATATACCAATACTTTATAATATTCATCTACATACCAGAAATTTTGTGTTAGCGAGAGAGAATCTAAATTAGAATATGAATAAGATGATATTTAATAATATCTTCTATAATAGTACATATAAGCAAGACACTAGTAGTGACATGAAGATAAATAATTTAATATAATTATAATTAGAAAATATAAGAAATATCCTTTCATTCACAAAAACCATTCCACTGTTTCATTAGTTCAAAACATTCACAAGTATTTGGGTATTATAATTTTCATTTTGATTTCGGATAGGTAAAGAAGTGTATCTAATGCGCATGTGAATATTGATGAAAATTGGAATTTTCTATATTTATGTTCGTGTTCTTCTCCTAGGCCAAGAAGTTGAAAATGGCAAAATGGGGCAGTGTAATCAACCAACCATATGATATCAAATATAAGTTATATTCCTTTAGGGAAATAAACCCTTTAAAGTTATTTTCTCTTAAAATTTTTTAATATTATCAATTAATTATTATTGTTGTCTAAATATTTTAAAAAAATAATGTTACGTAATATTTCAAAAATCAAGATAATAGTAAGTATTAACTAATAATGTTAAAAAATTTTAGAGTATCAAAATTCATTTATTATGTGTTGTAATTTCTTTTTTCTTTTCCTTTTTACCATACATCAAAGTATGTCATTCAAGAAGGTGAAGATCAAATATCCGTTTTTGTAGAATAAAAAATTCTATCCCACTTGTGGCGCCTAAGGCCATCCCCGTCCCTAGTTCCTACACACGGATTTCTAAATATTTAAGGATCTCAAGGCAATTGCTGCACCATTCGCAAAGTTTCTTGAGATCCTCTGTGAAGGACCTCATAATTCCCTCCCCACTCCCCCTCCAATTTTTTTTTTTTTTTTTTTTAAATCCTTACATTTTCAGAAAAGAATAGCCGACAATTATATTTTAAGATAAAAAATAATTAAAAATACAGTAGGAGTCCCATGAAAAATTTTAAGAAAATTTTGAAGGAACTTGTATGAAGGAACTGTGAATAACGCAAAGTTTCTTAATGATTAAAATTTTTTGAACTGTTAATATGTCACTTACGGACTTTAAACGAGTACCTTAGAATTGAGGATGGTCTAATAAGAAAAAAGGCATAAACAAAAACAACAACCATAAGGAAAGAGTAAGCTAATAGTGCACGTTTTAGTGGATTAGATAATGAAAAAAATAAATACTAAGGTGTGTTGTTGCCCTTTTTCTTATAATCTTTTGGACCCTGGTCCAGTAAACTTAGGCTATCTTATTTGATAAGTGTTCTAATTTATTAACACTTACTTCACAAAAATTTCCAACATATTCATATATATATGTATATTTATTATAAAAAAAATCATAAAAAAGTATATATTTGATTATGGTTGTCTTGTTTATTTGAGTTGGATCAAAGTTATCAAAACACACAATTGAGTAAATTTTGCCTATTTAATAAACTCCTTTTAATAAGTAATTTTCCATTAATGGTTGAAAGATGAAAGGACAACACACACATACACTACCAAATAATTATTTTGGGGGAAAAAAAAAAGAAACCCAAAGTCCTTTCAAAAAGTGATTGTATGCATGAAAATGGGACAAATATAAAACATAGAGAAAACAAGAAACTAGAGGCTATGGCTTTGAACATTTTAAGAGAAGTGGACTTTTTGATTTAAATTGTAAGAAATAATGTAAAGTTAATTTGCATGTCGTGGATGGAAGACAAACCTAGATTATAATATGAATGGCAATGTCTTCATAATCTGAAGGGTTGGAATTTGCTGCGATAAGATTAAATGGGAAAGAGGCACAAAGTAAACGTTTAATGTTTAAGGTTAAATGGGGGAGAATCATAAAAGCAAATGCTTATTTAATATTAAAAGCACAAGAGGAGAAACTTTTTAGGGGGAAAGAATGAAGAAGACAACGGTTTTGTGATTTTAATGCATTGGCAAAGTTGCTTGGAAAAGGGGAGAAATCCCCTATAAGTCAATGTTTGTATGCTTTCATCAAAGCAATTTATTCTCCTTGACCCAAAGGAATAGAAGCACCCCCTCTCTCATTTCCCATGTTTTAATAGACTTAAAAACCAAAGGTATTTAGCCCCTTAATGGATTCTTTTGAGAAAATACTAATAACCAAAATTAATATCTTCATAACCTTTTTGGGCTCATTTATAAGCATTAGGTTTAGTTTATAAAATCATTAGATTTAGCCAGGCCCATATATATCTATTGTCCATGATGATTTATAAAGGTCAAGAAGGCTTTAATCCCATTAGAAGTGATCCATTGGCTTTCATCAACAACCCATCTTGTTCGTCTCCTAATATTATCTAATAGTCAAGATCAAGCACTAAAATCTATATATGAAAGTTTCTTATTTCTCATTTGGAACATTTGAACTAGTGGCAAATTCCTAAGGAACATTAGCACTTTGATGTAATTACTCCTCAAAAGATCAAAGTATCAAATCAATCAAGAATAAGTGAACAACGATCAAGAACACTAAATTTAATTCGTTGTTATATGCATGCTTTGAAAAAACCGAGTTTGCTTGTTCCTCTTTCCAATATGTTACTAATAATGTTATTATTGCTGTTACTATTGTTGTCATCACTATATCACCACTTGCTATCACTAACTTATTACTTTGTGCTACTACCTCACAACAACCACTATCGATATTACCATCACCACCATCATATATATAGTATACTATTATTATCACTGCACTATCATCTTCACCATTATTACCATCAACACTATGCTTTCTTTACCTGACCATCACTATTGGAACTATCCTTATCTTACCACCATAATACTATTGGAACTACCATTATCTTGCAACCATAATAATATTATCCTGCATTACTACCCCTTGTATTGATAGCACTACTAGAAACAGCAATAACGTTAATATAAACATTACAACATGAGCATCACTAACCACCATTATGTTGGCATTAGTAGCTGTTCAATGGTGGTGGTGTAGGTAGTAATGATAGTGGTACAATATTGGCATTTATTTGCAATGTAGTGAGGGTAACAATAATGTTGGTGTAGTGTTATAGTGGGTGGTGTTGAATTAGTGATGGTGAGGTAGTAGTGGTGATTAGAGTTATGCAAGTAGATATTGGCTCATGGATGGACTTATTTAATATATTTCTTAAATGGGTTTGAGCTGATTTTTTTTTGTTAGTTTAAAAAGGTAAAATGAATGCAGTAACTAGTTAAAGTAGGCTAGTTTATGTTAGTTTATTTAACATATTTATGGCTTTGGCTATAGACAAATCTGTTTGACTTGCTTTTTAAAGGGATAGGAACGAGTTTTTTTAGCTTGTTTAAAAAACGAGTAAAATAAACTTGAATTGTTTAATATGTGGACTAAAGTGGGTCGGGTCGGGTTAAGTTGGATTAACCCATTTAACTCAATTATACATCTCTAAGTGATTGTAAGATGGGGGAGGTGATGTGACATTATTAGTACAAGATGATGGAAATGTTGGTTCTAACTGTGACATGTTCACTTTTTCCTCCAAATAAGGTTATAGTCAAACTTATGTTCTAGTATTAACTCGATGATGTATTGTAATAATATGGTGTAAAGAATAGAATGGTATTTCTTGCAACAAAAGTATGTGGAAAATAAATAATGAAATATATATTGCTTGGTTATTCCAAATAATACAAATGTTCAAGGATTAGTTTTTCTGTTCCTTGTTATTTTTAATCTTGAAAGTAAACAATCACTTAAAAATCCATAGAGTTTATCATTTTTCTCCATATCCCATAAATATAAGGATTTAGAACGCATAGTTTATGGATCAAGTGCTTCATAGTACAGGCACTGAAGCAAGATTGTTAAATTGGGGGAAAGGAGAGAGCTTCTCCTTTTTATGTCTATTTTAGCATTGTATTATGCATGAAAATATTTATACCCTTTTTTTCCCCTTCTATGTACATCGTAATAAAACTTGAAAAATTGAAAATTTTGTTCTACTTTTATTCTTTAGCGAGTGTCCTAAGTATTCGTTTTCAATACATTCACCTTGCAAACTGTGCGATTAATTTGTAATCGTGTTTTTCTCCTATTCGACAAATTTACGAATATATGAATGTGTTTACTAAAAAACCCAATATAAAATTCTTGGATAGTCGGGTCCAATCCGATCCCTTAGGTTCGTCCTTGGGTTAAAATGTATAGAGAATTTATTATATGTAAAATTAGATGCATTTTTCATTTAATTTTAACATTTAAAAAAATGATACTTATATATGATTTAGATTTTTTTTTAAGCTGTAGACACTTAATTTTTGTCCCTCTATAGCCTTAATCTTTATTTTTACAAAAAAGGGTCTTAATTCAAAAAGATAAAAAAATAATAAAAATTAACAAATAATGAAAATACCAAAAAAATAAGAAAAGGAAAAATCATAAAAATTTCATAAATTTTTAGGAAGTAATTTATATTAGGAATAATTAGTTTTAGTGTTAGTTTAGTTAAAAATTTTATTTTAGGGAATCGGATAGTTTAAATATAATTTACTTGTAATGAATATCAAGGCATAGGGCGACGGCCTAACGGAAAAGTAGCGAAGTGTTTGGAGTAGATTTAGTTTGAGGTCTTGGTTCGAGTCTCAGCAGTCACTTATGTTTTTATTTTTCTATCTTTGCAAAAGCGAGATTTAAAATCGGACTCATATCTAATTAAATTATATGAATATTAGTTAAATCAAATTTGAATTCATTTGAATTTAGTTTAATTATCGAATCAGATATAATAAAAAAAAAAGTGGAGCCTAATCTCCAAACACGTAGCCTAATCTCCACACTCTGTCACGTGCAACGAACGACATCGAGCATCATCCATACAGCAGAAAAATTCAATGACATCATTATCACTACAATTTGAACAAAGCCATGCAAGCTTAATTCGAAGCCGACCCTTCGCAAGTCCAATGAAATTTCAATCCAAATCCAACAATTCCACATAGCTAATTTCCAATGTCCAGCACTTGACACATGAAAGTCAACTCCTCCTCACCAAATTTTGTCCAATGTCCAGCACTTGACACATGAAAGTCGACTCCTCCTCACCAAATTTTGATCCACTTCTCAATCACGATGCACGATTATGCGAGATTTAATTTGATAAAAAATATTATTTTTATTTATTTATTAGTTAGTTTTATTGTTTATTTTACTAATTTATTATTTTTTTTAAAAGAACAGTAGTACTCCTGAACACAACGCTCATTACTTCACCATGAACCACATACTATTATTGATCGTCACTGTTCAAGCGAACAGGAAATCCAGATACTTTCTTACAGTTTTGATTCCTTTTATTTGTTTGTTCATATTGCTATTATTATTTAGATTTTTTGTTTTAAGAGATTTTTATTGTTTTATGTGAATAGTTATTAATTAAAGCATCTTAGTTTTATTGATTATGTAGATTGAGAATTAATTAGATTATATTGGTTTAATTGAATGTTTATTTAATAAGTAGTGATATGTTTTAGTATTAGTTATTATATAAGGGTATCATATGGATTTTTTTTTTTGTAAAATATATATATATATATATATATATATTAGTTTAAGAGTTGTTAAGATCAGTTTTACTATATATATACATTATTATGTTTTATCAGTTAAAATAGTATATAATATATGCATATGTTAGTATAAGAATTTTAGTGATAGATCTTATATAAATGTATTATATGGAATTATATTATTGGTGAATAGCCATATATATTAGTTTAGGGATTATTATGATTTGGGCATTTATTTTTTAGATTTGGCTTTACTTAAGAATTTGTCATATAGAAAATTGTTTTTTTTTTTCTTTTAAATGAGACTAATAAAAGACCTTTTAAAAAAAATAGGATTGTTAGAGTATTTTTTTTTTAAATAACAACATTCAAGAGTTAGGACCCCTTTAGATTTTTTTAAAAATAAATCGAATAAACTAAAAATGTAAACTCGGACAGTTTTTTTAAAATTAAAATCAACTAACACACTAAAGATTTTTTTGAAAAAATTACGATCGTCTGATCTTGGATAGCGAGTATGTAGGCATCTTTGGAGCGATGATAAAATATGTAGAAACTTAGGTTCTTTTTCTTTTAATTTTGATTTTTTTTATTTTATTAAATATTATAATAAGAAGAATTATCTTAATTTCAGTAAGTAAATAGTGGTATCCGTTAGGATTTAATAGGTTAATTTCCGAACTCGGAACCATTTAATTCTTCATTCAAATTGAAATTAAAAACTAGTAGCCAAATCGTAATCAATCCACCCAATAGATTATAGTTTCTTTTCTTTTCCTTTCCTGACTTCGGTCGGATGGTGACTCTAAAAGTTATTTTCAATAAAAAACCAGAATTTCTCAATTTTTTTAGTCGAGTATTAATATTAAAGGATTAGCGTTTAGTATTAATTAGGAAATGAAAAATTAATTTTAAATAAAAAAACCGAAAAATAAAGCTCGACATAAGCAAACGGTGTTCTATATAAAATAAATAAATAAATGAATAAAAATAATAATAATACATTCATATTTTAATATATTAAAATTTAATTGATATTTATTTATCACTGATAAAAATACCTATCGTATTAATAGGTTAGAAATATTTGTCTTTATTCTACCCAGATTCTTATTCTTACTCCAGGTTCTATTACTTTGAACGTGGTTCACGAAAGATACAGGTGATGATTGGTGGAACATGCTCGTCCAATCTCTACACCGACCATACCTAGAAAATGAAGTTGTTCCAGTTAAGTCTTGAGGATGAGACCAACTTGGGCTGGCATCCCAAGCAAGTTGCTGATTTTGCTGATCTGTCATTCACCATAATCACTACCATAATCCATTGGCCATGTTGGAAAATGGTAAACGACGTCAGATTAAAGATGTATCACTCCATAAAATAAAGAACATGCACTACATCAGATAGATCGATATTTATACCCGTATCACTGTCCGTCACTCTCAAACTTTCTTGTATTCTGCTCCAACTTCGACCTCTAATATTTTGCCACGTGTATTATGCTACCCACAAAAGAGAACTACACAAGGAAAAGAAAAAACATTTATATATATATATATGACTGGTTTCCTTGTGGCAAGGGAAAATAGCTTAATGGTGTGCTTCGTATAATTCATTTAAATGAAATACATGTCTATTGATATTGAAAAAAAAAATACATTAATATAAATTATATAAAAAATTATTAAAATACTATTTCTACTTTAAAAAGGGAATTCAATTAGTTCATTCACAATAAAAATACAATATTAATACTTTACTGTTTATAAGGAAGTCTTGCTATGGTTTTAATTTCAATAATTGGAAATCTTAAATCAATAAGATAATAATTTGGGTTCACTAAGAAATAGAAAAAAAATTTACACATCGGTTGTTGGATGATAATATCAGAACTTAGTTTTATTAAATTTCCAGTTAATAGTGTAAAGACGTTTTTAAATGTTACGACTCTTTTACGTTATATGATATGAATATTATTTTTTCATTAGAGCATATATATGGTTCTTATTGCCCATCTTGTATAAAATATAAAATTGGCAAAAAATGATTAATAAAAATAAAAAACACGAATGAAATGGAAACAAAAAAAGGAAAAAGCTTTAGGAATTATATTCATGTACAAATATAACCTAGGCTTTGACATTCGTCATTCAATAATTCTCATATTTAAAATAGATTTTTCTATAATCTCATCCTTATTTTTTACGAGACTAATGTGTTATCTATCATACTTTTGATTTATACTTTTTTAAATATAAATTATTAAACGAAATTTAAATTTAATGGTTTAGATTTTAAAATATGTAAGTGAATGGTGAGATGGAATACGGAATCAATCCCGTCAAAATAATGAACGAGATTATAATATTTTAAGTATAAAAAAATATCTTGTTAAAGTAGTATGCAATTTGTTTCATGAAAAATTAAATTTTGTTGTAATTATAATTCTATAGTGTTGAGAGCCTATGGTTATTAATATTTTCAATTGTGTAAAAATTATCTCTTTTTCATTTTCTATCATCAATTTTTTTTTAGCTATAATTTTTTACAGCTAACAACACAATGGACTAAAGACAGCTCCTCCTTTTATCCACTATATACAACTAAAATTCTAAGAAAATTTTATTCTTTTTCTAACTTAATTTTGTGTTTTTTCACGGGAACATGAAGACATGTAGTTCGATTTTTAATTGGTCGCTCTCCTACGAAAACAACGCCGTATATAAACATCAAACACCATTCCTCCAAAGACCGTCATGTTGACTTAGTGGATGTTTTAATCCCATCACATCACGCTTTAAATCTATCTACTCCACGCAAATGAAAATCGTCCTGATATGCCGAGCACTTATTAAAACTTAAAAATGAAAAATAATTTCGTATTTTTTCCATTAGTTATATATTAATATATAAAAAAAAATGTTTTTTTTTATTTGATACTTCCAAGCACATGTTAACAATCGAGCCGACGTGAAAAATTCATAGTACACACGCAAATACACAGTGACCAAGAGACACAAACTTTTCCTCAAACAAATATAAAAAGATAACAAATCGTGTTCCTATTCGTCTGTTGTCATGGAGAGGTACGAGATTCTGAAAGATATTGGGTCAGGGAAATTTGGAGTTGCTAAACTGGTAAGAGATAAGTCTAATGGAGAGCTTCATGCTGTCAAGTACATTGAGAGGGGCAGCAAGGTGGGTTTTACATCTTCATTTTCCTTGTAATTCCTTGTTTTCAGGAACTTTATGTTCATTATCCTTAGTTTCGTGTTTCATATTCGGTTGATGTTTCGATCGGTTTTGTGGTTGGTTGGTTGGTTGGTATACAGATTGATGAACATGTGCAGAGAGAGATTATGAACCACAGGTCCTTGAGGCACCCTAATATAATAAGATTCAAGGAGGTAAGACTGTTTCCTGCTAATTTTATTTTATTTTCTGCTGCTTTAATTTAGCTTGAAAAGTTTGTTCAATGATCTTCATCTGCTTTAATATGTTGAGAGACAGGATTCTTTTTCCGCTCAGTTCAATTTCTATTATCAGGGAAGGACTGAGGGGGATTGCACCTGCAGTTTCCCCACACACCACCCCGCGCACGATCATTGAACAAACTTTTCCCAAAAAAAGTAATTTCTAAGTATATAATTTATATGAAATTGCCTCTCCTTAGCACAACTCACCCCTCCCTTGAGTTAAATCCTGGGTGTTCTACAATCCATAATGTTATTTGAGTTATGTACTTTGATTAATCCTACAATCTATAATCTTAAGTCCACATAAGATCACCAAATTTAATACCAACAATTCTCTAGAACTATATGCAGAATCATGTAACCTTTTTAATGTAAATCGAAATTTAATCGAGTGAGATATGAATTGATGGTGCAATACAGGTGATGCTCACCCCAACTCATCTAGCCATAGTCATGGAGTATGCTTCAGATGGAGAACTTTTCGAAAGGATCTGTAATGCCGGTCGATTCAGTGAGGATGAGGTAATAATACACAATTTCCAACTGCAGATTTGATTATCGCGTTAGTTCCTCTTTTTATCGCTTTCGTCCTTTTTCTCGGTTGATTTGATTAAAGAATTTGGGACATATGAGGGTTTGTGTCTGTAAACTGAGTTTAGAAACTGATTCTCTGTTTCTTTTTTCTTTTTTTTTTTTATGTTGTTGGCTACACAGGCTAGATTCTTCTTTCAGCAACTGATATCGGGAGTCAGTTACTGCCATTCAATGGTAAGGACAATTGAACATAGGACCTAACATTTTGACTCTGTTTCCTATGATCATGTGTAGTCCAAATATGATGTTTTATTCCTTAATTGCAGCAAATTTGTCACAGGGATCTCAAGCTTGAGAACACACTCCTAGATGGAAGCACAGCACCGCGTCTCAAGATATGCGATTTTGGTTATTCCAAGGCAAGTTCATCAAAATGCAAATAAATCCCAATTTTTTTCTTTAAAAAGGGTGGTTTTCGATGTGTATAATAATTATATTAATGAAATTCTGTTGAAATCCGACCCTGTAGTCATCTGTATTGCATTCACAACCAAAATCCACTGTGGGAACACCGGCCTATATCGCGCCTGAGGTATTGTCGAGGAAGGAATACGATGGCAAGGTATGTGAGCAAGCATGACATTTGATTTGACTTCATTTCCTTCCTTCTGGTTTCCGTTGATCTCAATTTGGTCAGCATGGTTAGGTCACCTAAAATGGCTCTGAAAGATAATTTCTGCTTTTGGAAACATAAATATGTATAGATTGCAGATGTTTGGTCATGTGGGGTCACTTTATATGTGATGCTGGTTGGGGCTTACCCCTTTGAAGATCCTCAAGATCCCAGAAACTTCAGAAAAACAATTCAGGTACTGTGATGTTGATGTTGGACCTTATTTTACCTAAGTTATTTGTGCATTTAGGGTAATGTACCAAATTGGTCACTAAACTTTAGTTAGGACCAATTAAGGTCCTTAAACTTTATGATTGGAACATTATCCCAAATGAAAACCTCAAATTAGTACCAAATATGATTTTCTCTAAGTATCGTTATCACTTGTTTTTAGGACATGTTTGGATTGTCTTTTTTTTTTTTTCATTGAAACTTATCTATATTTATTTGAAATTTGGTATTTGGAAAACTGTTTTATCTGTATTTTATCTATTTCTATTTCATGATTATAATAAAGATGGTAATTAGAGTGTCAAAATTGAGAAATGAGAATTTGCATACTTTTAAGAACAAAATTCTAAAAAAAATATATTTTATGCATTGGAAATAATTATTTTGCTTGATATTTTTTTAAAAAATATATATTTATATATTTTTGGTGTCTTATTTTTACCAAACATAAAAATTCGAATAAACAATAATAAGACGTTAATAAAACGGAAAACAGATGAATCAAACTGAGTTTTAATTAAAAGACGAGTTTAGGAATCTATGATCCTTTTAGTAGTGAAAGAATTCGATATTTTGGCCTTATATCTTATTGTGAAAACATGGATCAGCATAATGAACTTAGATTTGATGATGATTGCAGAGGATTCTGAGTGTCCATTACACCATTCCTGATTACATTTGGGTCTCCAAAGATTGCAAACATCTTTTATCTCGGATTTTCGTAGCTGACCCAGAAAAGGTACTTGAATGTTATGGTATTTCCAATTCCTCCTCTTACAATTTATAAGTTTCGGAAGAGATAAATACATACATGAGTAATGGCCTAATAATTGGCACCAAAAACTTTCAAAAAAGTGTGGGGTCGAAAACCCTTCCTGAAAATGTGCATTTATGTCCATCTTGTTGACATGTGCATGAAAGTAAAAGTTTGGCATTCTTGAAATGGATCGTTTTTATTTTCGTTCTATCAATTTATGTCAATTCATAAATATTGGGATTGCTTAGAACTTTTTATTGCCTTATTGTGACGTTATTTTCTTTGTTATAAAACTTAATTGTTAATTATATAGAGTAGTATAATAAACTGATGTAAATTAAAAAGATATAAATAAAGGGATCTAAATCTGTTTATAACTAAAGCTACTTTTGAATAAAAAACAGTAAATGTAGTAAGTGGTTTTTAAAACAACCCAAAGGATGTTTTTTTTTTTTTTTTTCATGAAAATTATCTTATGTTCAAAATTTATGATTGATTATTCAACACCTATTGATATATATATATATATGACGTGTTACTACTAATGGAGTGTTTTTGGAAAGATCAATTGGGTAGAAGAATATTTCAATAGATCCGATTTTTTCGTTTGGTTATTTCATTTAATGTCGTCATATATATGGTGAATGGTGTTTTTCCAAATTGCAGAGGATCACTATCCCTGAGATTAAGAAGCACCCATGGTTCCTAAGAAACCTGCCAATTGAGTTTATGGAGGAAGGTGAATCAGGAGCCTTGTCAGGTGATTCCATCCAGAGTGTAGAGGAAATACTGAGCATACTTCAAGAGGCCAGGAAATCTCCACAAGGCCCTAAAGTTGGTGGCCATTTGCTTTGTGGGAGCATGGATCTCGATGACATGGAAGAAGCCGATGTTGATACTGATGACATTGAAACGAGTGGTGAATTTGTATGTGCAATTTGACCAAGAAAGCACAGTACAACTATTGGACCACCCTGGTACAAAATTTTCGTCCCGAAAGGAAAGCAGTTAGTGAAGATAATGTATTATATACATGCGATCAAGACATTAAGTGATGTTGATGTAGGTATTACGTTGTTCATGAATTTTTTAATTTTCATGTTTATCTCAAAGACACATTATTATTATTATTATTTTTTAACCCACCTTTTCTGATTTTACTAGGCACTACAGGTTTTAACAGAAATATTAAATAAAAGTAAATTATTCCACATTGTAAAAAAAATATTAGAAATTGTGACAACCATAGCTATACCTCATGAAAAAGTTGATGTGACAATTTTCAAAGTTTTTAGGAATAGTCAATGTAATTTACTTAAATATGTTTGATTAACTTATATAAAATATATTAAAAATAAGAAAATTTATATTAAAATCGCTAGAAGTTAGAAAAAAAAAAGAAAGAATATTGTAGAAAATTTGAAAATTATAAAGAAAATATTATGTGGCCATTATCAGTCAGTCTTATGCTCTTGGGTAGAGAGCAAAAACCATAGATATATAGAGAATTGTGACCTGTTATGTAAGTGATCGTATGACTCGCCTACTATAATCATTAACTTTTTGTTCATTTAGGAGGGTTGTACAATTTAATCTCATCACTCGAGGAGAAAGGCTTTAATTTTATTAAATACGATGTGCGGATCAATGAGTATTATATAAGTATTAATAAAATATTGATACGTAAAAATATAATTAATATTTTTTTAAAAACATATTATTGTTATTTGCACGATATTTACCAATTTACATGTTATATTATTGTTATTGAATCTTTTTTTTACCCTTGGATGGCCAATAACAACCTCATATCTTTGTCTTGCTTTTTCTTTTTCTTTTTTAAGAATTAAGTTTGCTATAATTTTTCTATTTTTTGAACATTTTAAGCATTAGTTAATTAATATATTAAGATAATTGTTCACATTAGTAAGAGGAGACGAATAAATTGCTTACCCATTAAAAAGGTCGATGCTATAATTGTTTTACGAGATGAAGTGCTCGTTTTTTAAAAAGCTGGGGTCGATTAGTATAATTTACCTAAAATAAATATCCAAGAAGACCAACATGTTTAATAAAAAAAGAACCAATTATAAAAGGGAAAAAATATAGAGAAAATGGAAAAGTCATTAAAAAATAATGAAACTCAAAATAAAATATTGATAATAATAGTGGGTTATAATCCAGGATAGAATAAGGATTATCCAAGATAGTGGGTGTTATAGTTTTACAAGCACTTAACTGAAATATCTTTTTCCAAATCTTATATATTTTCGTTGGAGGGTTTCTTGGTAAAATAAGACATTAAAAGAATCATAAAAATATTAAAGACAAAAAAATGGGTCTTCTCACTATGCGAACTGCAGTTTAGACAATGAGAAATTATTCGGTTTGAATTAGATTCCGAATAGCAATGGGTAGCCTACCAATTAGGCCTAACGAGCGGAGGACTTTAAAGCCTATATTAAGCCCTACTGATGGGTTCGGATTATAAGGCTAAATTCGATAAATATTCATATTCACCTAAGATAAGTAGAGGAGAAATGCTCCAAGAAGACCTGGGTTAACATTTTTTTGAGCTCCTATTTCATGCCGACCTGGTCATCTGAAGTCAAGGAGACCCTCCTAGGTTGAAGAAAGATATGACTGATCTGATGATAGTTGAGTAGGCTAGTCGAGCCGAATTGAGGTTAGGTCGTCCTTGAGGACATATGAGAAGGAATGAACCTTTGAACAGAAGACCAGCGAAGTGAAGTGCTTTCAATGTTTAAGCTTTGGACAAATAACTATTGAGTATCTAAACCGAGTGCTATAGTGCTTCAAGGAGATGTAGTGGATAATACTAATGAGAGTGAGCTAGAGGATGAGAAAAATATTGAAAAGGTTGAAGTCGAGGAGAAAGAGAAGACAAGTGTCTATGTTGACCAAGGAGAGGTGATGACTTTAATATTGAGACGAGTATTGAGCTCCTTGCTGACCTTCGAGGAAGGCCAAATAAAAAATTTATGCCATACAAAGTGTACCATCGAAGGGTAGTTGTGCACAATTATAGTAGATCGAAAAAGTTATACCAATGTCGTTGTATTGTCCTTTATGTAGGGTTAGGACTACCGACCTCTAAGCATCCCTGACCATATAAAATGCATTGCTTTCATGATAAGGGTGCTCTGTACTTCATAAAGTAAGTAATTGTATTGTTTAGTATTGGGAATGTGTACAAGGATGTATTGGTGTGCGATGTCGTCCCCATGAGAGATTCACATCTATTGCTTGGAAGACCTTGGTTATTCGATCGACTTGTTATTTACGACGGATATAAGAACATTATATATGTGTAGTGAGGAAATCCTTTAGGAATGTTGTGTCAGAAGACAGGTGTTGCATAGTGGTTTACGTTTGGAGTACGATACAATTTGAATAAGGTATTCTAGTTATTGAATCTCTTAGGATATTCTTCAATATCATACGTAGTTGTCGTTCTTCCTATCCTAAAGATAGTTATAGGTATCTCCATAAATTTAGTCATTCTATACATTACTATTTCTTACGTTTGAAAAATATAAGGATTGAGCTAAAACTTAGTATGTAATACATCAACATGACCACATGCATTAGATGTAGATAGGTAAATCACACACAATAATTTAATTATTTTTAAATTGGCCAATCACACATCTCATAATGGAGTTCCTCACAATCTCCGTCACAACACAAATTGACTCATTATCCTAGAAGTTAAGCGTACCTTGTTGGGCACTTCTACATGCTATGGTTGGGCGCGCCATTTCGAGCCCAATCTATATAGCAACCTAATGTTTGGGCATACCACTTTAAGCCCCATCCATTTAACCTAGATTTACTTTAGATAATTTCCAAGCAAGACTCCATTGGAGAAAACATGTCACAAGGATCATTAGGGTTGCCTCTTATGGATCTATCATTATAGGCCCTTAAGTTGAGCCATACATAAGCAACAAGCAATAATTAATCTAGATATTTAATTAGTCATTTTGAGTTTATTTACATGTATAAATTTTAGCCTAGCAAGAAAAAGTAACACATAGTGTTATGTACCCAGAGTCCGTCATAAGAACTTGATCTATTTTAGCTTAAAAGAACGAATCTTAGTTATTTGAGAAAACCTTAAGAGTTTCTTTGAGTTTTTCCAAACCTTCATTTTTTTCTTAATAGTTCGATTATCAAAACCAATGATTCTTCTTCTTCTATCATAGAGTCACTTTCTCCACCTAAATTTCACGGTATACAATGGTTCTTAGAGTCTTACTTAAGGTTACTCAATCAATTGGGGAAAATAGCTCTTTTTCTCTACTACCAATTTGTTTCTGTGGCAAAAGGTAAAGATAAGCTTTTTAAAGCTAGCTTAACCATGAAACCCTAACCTTTTGTAAGTCCTCTTATGCCCTCCACTTAAATCATTAATTTTCTATGTTGCCTGACTTTTATTTAATGAGTTTTCTTTATTTTATTTTATATTTAACTTGAATTTTTGGGGTGTTACACCCTCTTATAGTTGCTTCCCTTTATCATATTCCAGTGATGCATTTGTAATAACTTCAATTTAAGCTGCAAATAAAGGTTGTCAAGTAATAAATATTTGTGTAATTTTGCTTAGTCTTTGTCTATATCTATTACAAGTCTAAAGTTCACTAGCATACATTCAAATTCTTTTTGCTAAGGATAGATGCCCTTGTTGTTTGTTAAAAGGAATTAAGTGCTTGTTAATCGAAATTGCCCAAAGTGCAAAAACAAAGACGATTAACTTTAGAGAGGATAACGAATTTTAATCTTTCTTACTTTGTCTACATGTTTCTTAAGGTAACAAAAGGTGTGCTCTAAATTGAAGATTTCGAGTTCAAACCAAAAGCTCCTTGGGCTTTCATTGCCTAGAGCCTTTTTCCTTTATTGTGCCAATTTGATTTCTCAACCATTTTTTTCAAAAGGGTCTAATGGGATTAAGTTAATTCCTTTGATTTTATGTCTATATTTTGCCTTATGTAGTTCAAAACCAAAGAATGCATTTTCTCTTAAATCATCAAGCTTTTTTTATTGCATAATCATTATTCTTTGAGTGTAAACAAGCTCATTTGAACCCTTCATTTTCCTTTAGCCTTGTGAGTTTAGTTTATTTTATTTAGTCAGCCTTCCTTTAACTTTCATTTCCATTCTAAAAAAAATTTCCAATTACTTGCTCCATTTTCATAAAGAATTGTACTGGGAGTTTATTAGCTTGCATAAAGTATGTAGGAAGAGTTTATAAGATTGATTTTATTGAGAGCATTATTCTTGCTATATTGAGCAATTTCCTTCTGAGCATTGGCCCTTTTTTCTTTCTTTTCATTTGAGTAATTCACTTATATTTGGAGAGGAAAAACTATAGACTCGTTTGGATTAACTTTTAACCTTAACAAGGCTTCAAAAGTTTAAATGGTGACCTAAATTGCATTGGCAAATTTTATAGAAGCACATGAGAGTAGTATTACATCAGCAACATAGAGGATATGTGACAAAGACATGGAAGTGCCTTTAATCTTGAATGATCCCTTGTTTCCAACATTAACTTGCTTATTAACCAGCAAAATAAAGAATTCCATAACCAAGATGAATATAACATGATATTAGGTTTCTTTTCCTCCTCTACAAACTTTGGTCTATAGAGCCATTAAGTAACACTTCAATTGAGGAAATAGTGATCAATTTAAGACAAGGTCTATCAATTTCCTAAGAAAACTTAAGCTTATTAAGGCCTAATTAACGAAGTCCCATTCCACCATGTTAAATGTTTTTACTAAGACAATCTTGTTCACATTAGATGGCAGTTAGGATTGGCACAATGTTGTTTTTTTTTTTTTTAATAACTTAATTATAAGTAAATTGTTTTATTTGGAATTAATGATTGTGATGTAGTTATTAGGTTGAGATTAAATTATATGACTTGCCAGTCCATACTTGAGTTACGCATTTACGTTGAAATTTATTGAAACCAAAGACATTGGTTTCATCTTTTTGTCATTCTAGTAATATTTTGGGGTTGTTAGCCATTGCGGACAATACTACTATTATTATCTCCGATACCAGCGTTAATACTTGAATCAGTCATTCTCTCTCTCAATCTCATATTCTCCACAAAAACTTAGCAACAAACTCGGAATCTCATAAAGAATAAACACTTTCTTTGAGTTAAACAACTCACTCTTACACTTCCTTATTTACCAATACAACAACTACTTTGAATGACAACAAAACCCAGTTGAAGCTTGCTCTGTTTCTAATGACCCAAAACAGAGTACACTAGAGTATCTCATAATAACTACCTTAGAACAACATTACTTCTGCTACTTACTAAAACATTATAGCCGACTCTTTATATAACCACAACACATTAGTACAACTAGTGTTACTTACAATACAATAAAATCAAAGCTCAAATATAACTTACCTAAATGAACCTCCACTTTGGTACCAAGATGATAGGTCGTGCTGAAGACAAACAAGGGTGGCTATATCTAAAAATGGGTTCGAACTCATTGAAAATTTGAAGATGAAGGTGGAATGCACATAGATAAGCAATATATACACGATAAGCTCTTAGGATATGATGCATCAAGGAATTATTAAGAACTTACAAATCAACTTAATTTAACACACGAGCTAATCCAATGAAAGTACTCGCAACCTAACCTTAGTTTAGGGTTAGGATAAGAGTAAGATAAGCAAGTGAGCAAACAAAGGAATGTTTACTAGCAAGTGAAAGAAACTTAGTATATTCTATAATAATGTCTTGAAGATGATGTGACTATAATGTTCAAAAGGGTATTTATACTAGGAATATTAGGGTAACCTACTATAAATGAAAAAGACTAAAAGGGTATTACCCAATAATAGTAAAATACAAGGAATACAAAAGGGTACAAAAGATAAATCGAAGAAAAAGGTTATTTAGTAGCAGTAGATCATGTCACATAGAGGAGGGGGTGGGGAGGGGTGCCTGGACACATGGTTGGGTGGCATTGGTAGTTCGTAAGCAGAAACAGACAAATTTGTATGATCATTTTAGCTGATGTCAAGTTGAGTTGCTAAGTCGATTGAAAATTCTTCCAAGGTGAATTTAGCTTAGACTGGGTGAAATGATGAGTTGAGTTGTTTGTTGGGTGCTCTTCAAGTCAGTGCTCGGAGACTATTGATAGGTATGGGAGAGCTCGATTCATATACGGCAGTAGGTTGGCTGACTGGAGTAACTTAGACTTTTTAGGCATAGGTCGGAAAAGGAGAACTTGCTTGGCCATACTCTTAAGCCCTTGAGCTTGGGCTTGAGTCATAGGTTCGGTGGTTTGATTCCTATCAATACCTTTTTCAAATTGCAAGATCTTCACCAAGGAAACAAACTATGGATGACTATGTTAGGGAATTTCTGATGTCGATGATCCAAGCTAATATGCCTGAGCTTAAAGCTAGAACTATATTGAAGTTCATCTTTGGACTTAAGTATAAGATTCGTAACATTGTTAAAGTACAGAGGTTTTACACTTTGGAAGAAGCTATTAAGATAGCATAGAGGGTTGAAAAGTAGAAGGAGAATGCCTTAATTTGACTTAATTTGAGTTCTTCGCAAATTGCTATTCTGTACCAAATTGGCCACCCTAAACCATGAAGGCCAAACAAAGTAGAAGAAAAGAATGATTGATCTGATGACAATTGAGTTGGCTTGAAGAGTTGAGCCAATAACAAAATCCACTCGAACACATTTGAAAAAGGATAGTCGCAAGATGAGTGAGATAAAATGCTTTAAGTGCTTGGGTTACGGACACATGACTACTAAGTGTCCTAACCGACGTAACTAGAATCAGTTGTACTAGCTTATACTTGGTTTGATTTGTTTATCAAATGACGATGTGTAATTATTTTGTAAATTCATCATATTAACCATGTTGTTTAGTGCTTTTGCAGGCTAGATGGAGCCTCGACCAGTTGATGGATCCATTCTCATTGGATAAGATAGGCATAGGTCCAGATGCGTATGGGGAGGACATGTAGGAGAACCTACTTTTCTTTTGAACATAAATTACTCCGCTTAATCGTAGCATACTTATTAGTATCCCTTGCAGGGCATGGAGGCTTTATACATACAACGATAAGAGAGGACATTCAGGCTAAGCTAGCAAGTCCACCAGATCCTATTGAACGACTGCATGCTGCCTTACATTGATTAAGCTGGCTTCATAAGCCTGAACCGTATGCCATACATCCAACTGGATCACTACTTAATCATAGCATTGGTGGAGACGTGGTAGAGGGAGACCCATACTTTCCACATGGCCCACGGAGAGATAATGATTAAACTCTAAGATGTAGAGGTTTAGTTGGGCTTAAGAGCTGATGGATTACCAATAATAGGGAGCTTACCACTTTCCTTCCATACTTAAGTAGGCAGATGACAAGCAGGTTAGATAGCATACCCGAGCTTGCATCTTGCAGATGCTAGGGGGTTTATGCTCATCGAAAAATCTGGCAACATGGTACATGCCATGTTCTTACCTCTATTAGATGACTTTGAGAGAGTTGGGCAGTATAGCTGGGGTCTATGTACCTTTCATAACTATATAGGTAGCTATGTAGCTCTTTGTCACAAATTGCTCGTAAGATGGGAGTTGCAGCGATTCTACTTCAAGTATGGGCATAGGATATGTTCCTATACATAGCTCCCATCCCTAGGCATGGCATGATAGTGGACAGCGAGAGATCGTTGGCTGCTAGTTAGATGATTGATCATGACATGAGGACGCACCTTACCGTGTCAAGATAGCCTACTACGATGCCTTTGATAAACAAAGCCCTGATTAGGTACTTATTTTACGTGCAATTTAATTACTAGCTCTTGCACCACATTGTCATTACAATAATTATAACAAACACTTCTTTTAAGTAGTCTGCCAGCCGTATTTGGACGAACTTTTAGAGATACTACCTTAGTTTTGCTATAGTAGCTGACACATCTAGGGAGCTCAAGTGCCACTCATATGCTTCTACATTGTTGAGTGGCATTTTCCGGAGCGAACTGCTAGGTAGTTTAGTAGATTGTGGAGGATTTCACCGGGATATGATACGAAGGATTCATTGCACCGCATCGACTTGTGTAAGAGGACAGATGTAGATTAGATTATGTAGCATCTTCCCTATATTACCACATGGAATGATCGCCACTCTCTAGTCAACTAGATTGACGGACCTAAAAGAGTGGAGCGTAGGTATTGATAGTGGTACAGGAGTATCACTTGACAGTACATTAGCCAGGCCAGAGCATTGCTTGGGCAGTTGGTAAGACTACTTTCAATTATGACTACTTTTTCCTACTTTCATTATTATGTGATGTCTTAAACAAGTTATCTTTTGCAGGCTAAAGAGTTCTAGTATATTAAGATCCCTTTTGATGGGGCCAACTACCAAGCAGCTTGATCATTAGTCAAGGGTGGGATTCAATTGCTACGTGACCATCTCCTAATCACTCTCTACCTTCCCCATGTGGCTCAAGTTTAGGCAAACGAATCGGACGAGGACACTCAAGTGAAGTTTGACCCTCTAGACCCCCCCTAGGTGAGGTGGATGAACATAAATGAGAAGAGTTAGGCGTACTTGGGGGCAGTGTAAGCCTTGTAACTGTAGGATCGAATTTGGTATATAAAGTTGGTTAAAGATCCAATTGAACCTAAATTATAAAATAAAGTAGAAAATATTAGTAAAAGTGATACCGTAAGTTTTAATTTAGGAAAATAAGTAATAAAATATTATAATATTAAATTTGAAGTATATTACCTTCTATTTATCGAAAATGTGTAAAACGAGTTTTAATAACTAACGAGTCACTAAAGATAAATTTTATGCACACTAAAAATCATAGAATAACATAAATAATATTTAGGAGTATTTACGTGTAGGTAAAAATATGCGAAATTACGTAAAAAGCTTGAAAAATGCTAAATAATTAAAGAAAATTATAAAAAAATCAAGGAAGTAAGGAATGATCCAGATTTGAGTTGTAGCAGGTTAGGGAGGAAATAAAAAAAAATTAACTAATTAAATTAACACACTTAAAAAGCTAATTTGGAAGAAAATAAAGCAAAGTTAACTCCAATTAATGTGCCAAAATTCCCCAAGAGCCCTATAAATAGCTAAACTCCACCAGAAACTCATTTGACTTGTTTAGGATCTTAGAAAATTGGAGAGAACCAGAAAAAGGAGAAAATTAAGGTTTTTAAAAAATTTACAAAAAATTTGTGCAGTAAGAGCAATTGGATCGAACCCGTGAACCACCACCAACTGGAATTGAATTATCGCCACCACCACACCCCACACCCATTGCATGGACCGACCGATACCCTTTGAATCGCCGTTGGTGGCCAAAAGTCTAATAGTCAAGTGAGTCCAAATTCTAACCGATTTTGTGTAAATTTTTAAAATTATTAATTTTATCTAGAAAATTATGAATTTTATTATTCTTATGTTTTATTGCATGTAGATTTAGGAAAAAATATTTGTTAAATTTAATTACATTTGGAAATATATAGTACTTAAGAAACTAAGCAAAATTAAGCACGTTTCGAATTGGAATTAAATGACCTTAGGAGTGTAGTTTTGAGCTCGATTTTTTTTATAGAACAGTATTATGAAGCTATTTTTTTGAAATTAATTTTCGAAAATTTTAAGTGATTTTTCAGCCCTTAAAATATGTATATAATTATGGATATTTGGGGTTAATTAATGATTAATTAAAAAATTACTAATTTAGTATATAATTAGGGATTTTAAGATGTTCATATTTGATGTGGTATGATAATTATGGTATTTATGGTATTAGATGTGATTATTAGGGTATTTTATAGTAAATATATGTAATTGATAATATGTGGAATTAGAATTATGATAAATATAAAATATTAGGTTAAAATGGATAATATAATAATAATATTAATATGTAATAAATCTAGTATGAAACATAAATTTAGGTAATTATATGAAAAATGTAAAATTTTCTCACATCAATAGTAAATTTGATATGCTAATAAGGAATAAAATGTATTGAGTAGAATAAAATTTTGATTTAGGACTGTTGAACCTAAGGTTCATTATTTGATTTTGATGAAAATAAAAACAAAAGTATATATCTAAACATGTTGTTTTTTAAGAGAACAAGATAAGTAGATAATTAAACTAAGTATTATTTGATTATATTGAGTTAATTGAATAAAATCGATTAATTTACGTAATGAGTAAATATATCAATTAACTCTATAAAATGTTTAATTTTTGAGTGATGATTAAATAATCTTAAAGTTAGATTACAAAGTATATTTATTTGTTGTATGTTAAAAATATTTTTAAGTGATACTTGACCTACTAGCATGACAGCTTAAGAATGAACCAAGTTGATGATGTAAAGCCCTGGAAACAAAAGGAAGAACTCCCTGATCATGAAGAGCTAGCATGTTGGTAGTGCAATTTGTTACTGGTTTACCAGTAAGGGTAAGGTATTATTTCAACTAGCCGTTTAAGCATTTAATGTACTATAACGGGAAAAATTAAATGAGATGATATAAATGCTCAACAACTTAACTAAGGACAAGATAGAATTGATCTTTTGCTGTAATATTCCGACATTCCTTTCTGCTCTCATTATTTCTTGTACCTTAATTTGCTATATTTAGAGAGATTTGAAGTGTAGTGCTTGCGAGTTATTAGTTGCATTTTGTCCTAGAAACTCAATTCACTTTCCCTCTTGAGTTTAGCCTAGTGTTCTTCAATTGGTATCAGAGTTAGTCTCTAAATCTTTTTGCTTAATTGTATATTAGAGTAAAGATTATGGTGTTTAATACACTAGGCTTTATGGAAGGGCAAGTTATAAATAGATCACTACTTTTAATCGGGAATAATTATCCTTATTGGAAAAGTAGGATGAGTGTATTCTTAAAAGTACAAAATAGATTGTTATGGTAAGTAGTAGATAAGGGACCATCCAAGATAGAAGGTAAGGAAAAAAATAATCACACCGATAATGATTGGAAGTTGTTAGACTTAAATAAAATAGCTATGAATATCTTGTCTTGTGCTATTAATAAAAATGGCTTTGATAGAGTTTATATATGCAAAAGTGTTAAGGAAATTTGGAAAGAGTTAAAAAGTACATATGAAGGAACTAGCTGAGTGAGGGATACAAAGATAAGCTTATTATGTAGATAATTTGAAAACTTTAGAATGGATCCAAATGAATTTATTAATGAGATGCATAATGGATTCATCAATATTATCAATCCTTTAAATGTTCTTGGTAAATCATTTACTAATCTTGAAATTAATTCCAAAATCCTTAGATCTTTTCCAAAAGATTGGGAAGCCAAGAGAACTGCAATTGAAGAAGCTCACAATCTTAACACAATACTAAAAGAGTAATTTCTTGGAACTCTTAAGACTCACGAGTTGATTAAAAAGCAAGGAGAGGAATCCAAGAAGAAAACAATTGCTTTAAAAACAACCAGAGAGAGCTTTAGTAGTGATGAAAGTGAGGATGATGATGATGATGTAGCTATGATCACAAGAAATTTATGAAGTTCGATAAGAAATTGGTGAATGACAAGGATGAAAACACATCTCGGTCTAGAAGGGAAAAGAAGGAAGTAATTAAGTGTTACAATTGTAAAAAATTAGGTCATATTCAATAATATTGCCTAAATCTTAAGAAAACCGAGAAAGGAATAAAGAAAAAGGTTATAATGGCAACTTGGAGTGATGGTGATTCAAGTAACTCAAATAAGGAAATGTGCTTTATGGTCATGGACAATGAGGTATTTTCTACTTCTAATGATTCTTTATTTGATGAGCTAAAAAATATATATGATGAATTACTTAAAAAATTTATTAAGGTTTAAAAGAAGAACAAGATGATGAAATAAATAATTATTGAAATAGGAAGTGAATTTGATCTATTTAGAAATGAATATAATAGAGTGAATGATGTCAAAGAAAGTTTAGAGGAGGATAATTAGTACTCAAGATTAGAAGTTGATAAATTAAATAGAAACAATGAAGCATTGAATCTTAGGAATGGGGAGTTGGCTAAGGAAAATGATCAATTGAAAGAGAAGTGCAATTGAAAGAGATAAAAGTTGATAGCATGAAAAATGAGAATAATATGGTTAATAGGCTAGGAAAATTTCAAATTGAAAACTTTATCTTGAAGTCTAGCTTAGATAATTCAAAATAAACTATAGCCAAGTTCGTGAATGGAGAAAAGAATTTAGATAAGCTCTTTAGCTTTCAAAGGCAAGAATTGAACAAAATTGGAATTAGCTATAGTAGGGAATATATTTACAAGTTTTACAAAAGTTATTTTGTAAAAGCAACAACTAAAACATGTAACTATTGTGGTAGATACCGCCATATTGCACATACGTATGTAATACGTTGCAATACCAATTTAAATCATAAAGGCAAGATGGTTTGAGTTCTAAAAGGATAAGGATATATCATTGCTACTATTCATAAAAGACACAAACTCACATGGGTATCAAAGAAGAAATCACATGTTTTTTTTAGGAATTTCAAGTGGAAGCAACTCAAGAAACTCGAATGGAGAATGCTTAAAAAAAATTTAAAATGCCTCCAATATGGTAATTGATTTAAGAAACTTATTCAAGTAGTCTTTATACAATAATTAACATATTTTGTGTGCACCTCTATGCTTGCTTAGGTTTCAGTATGTATATTTTTGTCATCTATCGATTTCAATGACAACTATAAGTTCCCACATGATTAAATATGCTAATATTTTACGCTTGAATGGTTGGCTTGATTTGATTATGAAACTATACATAATTGATATATCCTCAACTACATTTCAGCTCACTTAAGCATTTAAGGACTTAACTAGTGCTTTGGCAATTATTAGCTTTGTAAGTTGTGCTTAAACTCTCATCATGTTATGATATGCATTTACAACTAGCTTAGAAGCTTAAATTGCAAATATTAAGCATTTTATGCATGTTTAAAGTTACTTATGCATATATAAGATCATATGCGCACAATTTTACTATACCATGCTGAAAACTAGTTTACATGTGTTCAACTCTATCTATAGATTGTGGTTGAGTAATTAATTCGGCTTATTTTTTGGTTTTATGCAAATTTGACTCCCTTAGACCCAATTTAAGTTCTCATTGTTACTTAGGAAGTTATGTGATCATTTTGTCTATTTGCATGTTATAAGTTTTGATCATGCCACCCTTATATTTATAGGCATTATTGAAACTTGTTTAAAATACTAAATTATCAATGTAGAGACTCAATTTTTACCTCTTATAGTCTTAATTTTTGTTTTTTTTTTATAGGGTCTAAAATAAAAATAATAATAAAATACAAAACATTGAAAAATGATAAAAATACGAAAAAAGTGAAAAAAAGAAAAAAATTATAAGAGATTTTTTAGATTTTTAGAAAGTAAAATATTTTAAAGTCAATCGATTTAGTTTTAATGCGGTTTAAATTATTTTAGAAAGTCACGTGGTTTAAGTACAATTTACTAATTGTAAGTGTCAAGGCATAAGCCAATGGTCTAACAGATAGGTATTGGAGTATTGATATTGCGTTGGTTTGAGGTCATAGGTTCGAATCTCGCTAGGCATTTATATGTCTTTTATTTTTCTGTCTTTTTTATTTTTATAAAAAGCAAGTTGAGCGTATGGGATCCATATTTACTCAAATATTTTGAATCTAATCGAATTTGAATCACTATAAAATATTTAGATCTAGTTTGATTTTTATCAAATTAGATTTGAATTAATATAAATGATTCGGATCTGATTTGATTTTTTATCAAATCAGATTGAAATCAATATTAGAGATTCGATTTGATACGATTTGTTTTGAGCTTTATAAATACGAGGCGTGCGGCATAAAAAAACAACAACAATTATACACTCTCAAAAGAATTGAAAATCCTTCATTCATCCACTGTGATAAATAAAACAAACTCTACACAACTCTACGTGCGGTGTCTTCCCATTCATGAACAGTAGTACACTCCATCTCTAACGCCACGTCCTTGACCAATCGCCTTGCATAACGCTATCCTTCTTACCTAATCGCACACTGTCTACATGAACAAATCCCTAACCATAGTAATGTCCAAGCTTCATACTAGTGAGCACGCGTCCAGCCACGACACACTGACCACTTTCCATCCCTGCACTGATCAGCAACACTAAGGATTAGTTTGCTAGAGATCACGCCCTATCACTGTTGCTGCACTTTGATCAGTCCGTACGCCCAATCAGTCTACGCGTACGCAACGTCTAAGCGTCACTTCATCAACCAGCGACCAAAATACAGTCGGATTTCCTACGATTGAACCAAGCTCCAACCCCTAATGAACTTCAATTCCATGCCTACATCACCCTAATCCACCGACAAACAGTAGCACATCAAAACCAGACCGGAGTTTCATGCAACAGCGAATAGGCCACTATTGTACAATACAATCCACATGCTACAGCATCGACATTCCTAACAGCCACACCAATAGCACATTCGAAATAGTCCCAACGTCCTTGCACAACTCCCAACAGTAAGTCCTTGTTTGAATAGCTCCCTTGTGCGCTTACGATCACACAAGTTCTAGCTAAGTTGCACTCGTGATCGTCTCCATCCTCTCCCGATGGCACAACCAAGCATACAACTCCAATAGTGGACATGCACAACAGCAAGATCCACATACACGCTCGTGCACAGCCATGCACGCACGAGGGACACTCGTCGACTAGCCCCTGCTGCGGACAACACATAGCACGACCGAATGGTTTTTCACTAAACTACTGAATAATTGAAATTCAGGTTCGTATCGTTCCAGTTTCAAACTTCTTTTATTTATTTTATTTATTTATTATCTTATTATTATATTATTATTTTTTCCTTAGTTAGTTATTACTGATAACGTAATGTAAATAGATATGCACATATTAGATTAAGATATTTATTTTTGATCTTATTCTTTTATATATAGATAGTTGTTTAATAATAATGATGTATGCATATATATATGCATATATGTTAACTTAGGTGTTCGTTTTTTAGCATTAGTTTTCTTTATTATATAGATTAGATATTGATTTAAGTAAATGTCTATTTAATAGTAATAATATGGATATATATATATATATATATATATATTAGTTTAAGAATTGTTAGGATTGTTTTTTTTTTTAGGATTAGGTTTTGTTTAAGGATTCTTCACATAGAAAGTCGTTTTTTTCTTTAAATAAAAATTAATAAAAAACTCTTTTAAAAACAGGACTTTTAGAGAATTTCTTTATAAAACAAAAAAGACTTAAGGATTAGGGCTCTTTAGATCCTTTTCAAAATAAATTGAATTAATTAAAAAGTAAATCTGGTTGATTTTCAAAATCAAAACAAACCAACACATTAAAGTTTTCGAAGAGAACTATGGACGTTTGATCTTAATTAGTGAGTATTTAAGCATTTTTGGAGCAATGTTAAAATTTATAGAAACTTAGGTTCTGTTTTATTTTTTTGTTTTTTTATTATTTCTTAAAAATATAAAAAAAGGATAATTTAGAAGAATAAACTTAATTTTGGAAAATAGATAGTAGTACCCATTGTGGTTTAATAGGTTATCTCTTGAATTCGGAATTTTTTGGTTTTTCATTCAAATTGAAATCGAAGGCCGATAACCAAATTGTAGTCAATTTATCCAATTGATTACGGTTTTTTCTCTTTTTCTCCATAGTGACTCCAAAAGTTTTTTTAAAAAAGAACCGGAATTTCCTAATTTCTTTAGTCGATGATTAGTATTAAATGGGTTAGGGTTTAGTATTAACGAGAAAATGGGAAATCGAATTCTAATAAAAAATCGAAAAATTTAGGCTCGACAATCATGAACTTGATTTAGTGTGTATATGTGATATTAAGCTCAATTTGTATTCAATAGTTGATTATGATGATTTCAAGTAGTGGTTTTAGTCTTCCAAATCCTTCTTGCGATATTTTCCTTCCAACATGCTTAAATATGATGTTAAAACTTGCTTGAAGTATTGATTTGTCATAACTAAGCCTCATTACTCAAAATTGGTTATTCATGCATTTGCATGGCTTAATAATAAACTTTCTAGCAACCAATAACTTAATTTTGTTAAATTTAGCTAATCTTATTGGGATACAAACTCTTCACACTCAATTGAACATATGGATTATGCTCATATAGATTTCATGCATAAAACATGACATTTAGTATGCTTTGGGCACACTTGAAGTCATTTATAAATATCTAAGTTTATATATGCACAAATTTATTATGCATTGGTTTTCGTGCCCAAAATTAGGTCTCATATGTTTATTTTCATCCCTAAATCATGTTTGAGTAGTCAAACTAGTTTGATTTGCATTTCGTGTATATTTGACCTCTTTAGACCCTTTTTAAGTTTTAAGTATATTGTAGAGTATTTCATGACTATTTATGTCAATATGAATGTTACTTAGTTTGATCATGCATCTTTTATGCTTTTTGGTATCTTTCAAACATGTTTGAAGTATAAACTTGTCTTGAATTTGAGGAAGAATTCATACTTACTTTTTAGCTACATTTATGCTTAACATTTGATCTTAAGAAACTTAAGTAGTGATTTTATAATTTATAGAGCCTTAAAGCTATATTGTGTTTCAACCATGCTCAAATATGTATTTGAAATTTGCTTAAAGTGTTGGTGTGTAAAAACTTAATACTTATATATATAATTTGCTCTTACATGCACATTTTCACTTTATCATGAATTATATGGTTCAATGAATATGATTTGGCTAAATCCTTATTATCTAGTTAAAATTTAAGTTTCTTAGGCCTTAAAGGACTTAAATAAACTTGCTTGAAGTGTGAGAACACTAATTAAATCATTTAAAATGAACTTAAGTTAGTAACTTAAACAAATGAAGTGAATTTAATTAAGATTCTACAGAATTGTAGAAAACCAGCATGACGGTATCTAGAACTATCAACATGCTGGTATACTTTGCTAGATAAGAAGATACTTTTGGTTCTATTCTAAGAACCGTTATGCTAGTATATGCTAGTACCCCTAACCATCACAATTTCAGTATACCATTTTCTATAACAAACTTATAAGGCTTTTGTTCCTATAACTGGCATGTTGGTTCACCACACTATCGGCATGTTGGTACCTCTGTTTCCAACCACAAATAACGCCGATCCTTTCTCTCTCTTCCCATCTTCTTCCCAAAACCCCTCTTTCTCTTCCCTTTAACCTTATAATCCTTCTCTCTCTTCAATCTTCCATCTCTAAACTCTTAAAACCATAATTTTCCTTCATCAATCATCTCTAAATCCATACAATCTCTCATCAATCCCTCACTTCTTCAAATCACAGTCTTCTCTTCTCTTTCATATAACTTTCTCTCTCTATCAAACCTTCATCCACCATCATGACACCACCTTGATGAATTATAGTCATTTTCAAATGAACTATTACTGCCCATCTTGCCTCTTTCCTCTTTTAGCTCAAGATGATGACCTACAAGCTACATGATTGCTAACTTCTAATCTATTTTATATATGCTCTTCATTATGTTTATCATATGTTGTGAATTTAGCCATTAGTTAATATTATTGTTACTATTTTAGAGTACTCGGAAACTTTGGATTGTATTTAACTGTGTTTATAAGTAGTTATGTATGCATATGCTTGGGTATCTAATTTCGTGCTGAATTCTGTATTGTATTTGGTATCGATGTGAATGAAATTGTGTGAAATTGTTTGATCACCCTAAACCATACTTAATCATAACTAACCTAAATACCCTAATTAAATATGCATTGCAACCCTTTAAGAGACTATTAGGATTCTCTAACCAAATATCGATACTTTCGAAAAAGATAGCACTGGTTAGCATAATGATCTTTTTCTCATCCTTAGCCGAATTAAGTGACAGGAAAGGAGGTCGGGGTAAGCATGAGGGCATTGATTCGAAGGATATTCTTGGGGGGTGGGGGGTGGGGGGTAAGGGTATCTTCATTGCACAAACCTAGATTTGGTTGTGAGCTGTTGCATTAACAGAAACTCCTCAACCCGAATTAGAGTGGGTAAAATTACTTTGATTTCACAATGGACTAGATCGCGTTGTGTGATGGTGTTTCCTTATTGCATTGCATATAATTATTTGCTTAATAACCCTTTTTTTGTATTTTTTATATTTTCATAAGTCTCAAATTTAACTTACTGACCTGTGGTTGTTCATACCCATATAAATTTTCTTGCAGGTTCTAACTTTTGACTGATATGCTGTGATATAATCATTTGGAGGTTAGTTTCTTTCTGAAACTATGGGTGGGGGGGTGAGGATCAATCAGCTGAATGATTAAGTTTCTAAGGTCTTGTTAGTATCTTTAGGATTATGAACTAATATATAATATGTAATTTAGTAGACTGTTGTAATATATAGAATCTCTTAGGAATTTTACGATAATGTGAATGTATATATATATAACTTAATGTTTTAACTTATACTATAAATTCTAGCTAAATTTTAAATTGAGTAATTTATTTCAAAGTGAGGAGTTGTAGACGCCTTGTGTAAATTATACATATGATAGGCATTGTAAGGTTAGTTACTGTTATAGGTTAGTTTACATGGCGAGATTCTTGTAACTTTGTGACTTCGTGACTTCGGGGCATAACAATTCTCGGTTGGTATTAGAGCGTAGTCCTAGTGAACTTGCTTTGAAACATCATAATTTGAAAGAAATAGACATTATAGGAACATTGAGAGTGGGTAGTATTAAGCAGGCGACAAAAAAATGTATTAAACATATTAAGAAATAGAAGTAAATATAATGTTTAGTGTAGTGAATGTTAATTGATTCTAACTGTAATTACAGGGTTGAAGGGAGGAGTTAATACTTAGTTGAATACAGTTTAGTTGGAATGGAGAGGAGTCCCTTATCGACTATAGGATTAAGTTGCAACGGTTACTTCTAGAGTTGGCTGATTGAAATATATTTAAGACAGTTGATGAGATTATTGATAAATTTCATGATGAGATGTGTTATAGCTGAAAGGATTAATGGGCATGGATGGAGTTGAGTTTAGGGCCCCAATATGATAGGTACACTGTTATTGCAGCTTTTAAGCAACGATGGTTATAGAGAGAGGGGATTATATCCTTGATGATGCCCTTGAAGTATTTTTTTGCTAGGTTAGAGGAGGGCAGACCTTACCCATCTAGTATCACTCATATGCCTACTAACATTCCATACATTTCTAAATAGTATCCACTAAGAATCATTGATTGGTTTCCTCGATTTCCAGAACCCATTGAAGCAGGCATAGAGATACTTCTAGACCTTAACCTTGAACCAAATCTAGAACCTGAAATGTAAGAACCACCACCAAAAAAACCACCTCCTATAGAACCTTAAGAAGCAACCCATTTAGATGCACAAAGTAATCATCAAGAGGGTAAGACTAATGTTGAGGAGGAAGACCTTAAAGAAGAAGATCCTAAAGAAGAACCTAAAGAAGAACTTGAAGAGGAACAAGCGATAGAGAATTAAAATGAGTTTGGTGTGGATATTCATACTTTGGTTATGTAGGTGATAGCAAACACAGGGATAACCGGAGTAGGGAATGGAAATGTGGTTAAGTCCGATGGTGATGAGGTATAGGAATTGATTGTGATTCTTGAGAGTTTAGAAGTAATACCCATAAGCTCTAAATTAGATGGTGAGGATGAAGATCACTTGATAAGAGGTCATATGGATCATGATTTCTTTAATCAAACAGCTACTACAGACTATTCGGATGAGGACTAGCTTTAGTTAGGTGATTGACTTTGTTTAGTTAGATCTTTGGATATAATTTGGTAGCAATTTTGGTAGAAACTGATATATAATATGTAATTTAGCAGACTCTTGTAATACGTAGAATCTTTTGGGAATTCTACGATAATGTGAATGTAAATATATATATATACGACTTAATGTTTTAACTTTTATTATAAATTCTAGCTATATTCTAAATTGAGCTGTTTATTTTAAAGTGAGGAGTTGTAGACATATTGTGTATGTCGAGCCTGATTTTTCAATTTTTGTTTAAAATTGATTTCTCATTTCTTGATTAATACTAAAATCTCACCCATTTAATATTAATTCTCGACTAAAGAAATTGAGAAATTCCGGTTTTTTATTAAAAATAATTTTTGGAGTCGCCACCCGACTGGAGTCGGGAAAAAAAAAGAAACCGAAACCGAAACCGTAACCATAACCAATTGGGTAGATTGGTTACGATTTAGCTACCGGTCTTTGATTTCAATTTTAATAAAGAACTAGAGGGTTCCAAATTCGGGGGCTAACCTATTAAACCCTTAACGGGTACCACCATTTATTTATCGAAATTAGAATTATTTTTCTAATCACAATATTTAAAAATAAATAAATAAATAAAATCAAAAGAAAGAAGAACCTAAGTTTCTAAAAATTTTATTGTCGCCCTGAAGGTGATTACGTACCCGCTAGTCGGGATTAGACGATCGTAGTTCTTTCCGAAAACTTTAATGTGTTAGTTTTTTTTATAAAAAATGATTGGTTGAATTTGCGTTTTTATTAACCATTTTATTTTTATTAAGAAAAATCCCTAGAAGCCTAATTTTTATTCCTAATTATAAAAAAAAAACCTAAAAACCTAATTTTTGAATAGCGCCAAATTAAAATTTTTATTTAAAAATAACTAAGTGATAATTTTTTTATTTTCAAGAGGAACTCTAAAGATTTTATGAAATATACAATGTTCTACATGATGAAACTTTTATATAGAAAAGATGCTTAAAACATTAAAAAAAAAGAAAGAAAAAAAAAATTCCTAATCATAGAAAAGATGCCTTAATCATAGAAAAGATATTTGAATCATAAAAAAGAAACCTAAACTATGGAAAAGATTTCTAAACTATGGAAAAGACATATAAACTATGGAAAAGATGTCTAATCATGAAAAAGACATCTAGATGTCTAACCATAGAAAAGAAGTCAATTAAATATTTTTTTTTATTTTATCAACATCAAAATGATTTTTTAATTTAGAAAAATTACATATTTTATCGTCGCCCCGAAAGTGCCTACGTACCTGCTAGCTGGGATCAGACGATCGTAGTTCTTTAAAAAAAAAATAAATCTTTAGTGTGTTGATTTATTTTAATTTTTGAAAACTAATCGAGTTTACGTTATTATCAATTTATTTAAAAAAAATTTAAGAGGGTCCTAACACTTGAGTATTTTGAAAACTCTCTAAAACGTCACTATTTCCTCTTCTTTATTATATTTTTCTAAAAAATGGTTTCCTATTAATTTTTCTTTTTAAGACGTAATTTTTTCTAATTGAGACATGAATAAAAACTAACATTAAAGGGTTTCTTAAACTAAGATATATATATACATATTTATATTTATATACATGTCCATGCCTAAGTTTATTATTAGCAATTGTGTAACTAACTAAATTATTAAGATCATATAACTACTAATAAAAAAAAATCCTAGAATTAATATACTCATATATATTACATTAACTAACTAAAGACATGATAATATAATATAACATAATAACAATATAAACTAAAATATGCCGCACTTGATTGCTTCGTTTGGCAGTAGAGGATAAAGGACTTCGATACGTGAACTTGTCTGGCGTGTGATTACCCTTTAATCGGAATCGACAACGGTGATGACTTGCTTTATCGGAGATTGTGCCTACTATTTGTGGACCCAACAATATGCGATAACTAACTGCAAGTGCAATTCGTTGTAGCGGCGCGCAAAGCTATCGTGGTGAGCGTCGTTCGTTCGTTAACTGCTGGAGTGTATAGTCTGCAGCTTGACAACAGGTTAGCGTGGATGTGTTAGGCAGAAACTGACGGAGTTGGACAGTAACGTGGCAGCAAAAACTGGGCGCTCGAACTGGGTTGCTGCGTGCGATTGGGCGTATGCAGGCGTGTGAAAAAAAACGTTGGCTTGCAGGTCTGATTCCGTGCTTGGCGTGCTTCAGTATTGGTGTAGTAGTGTTGAGTGTGTCGTGTGAAGTGTTGGTCCTGTGTTGTGTTTTGGTTAATGGCTGGTCGGTAGAGAGCGTACGCCGCTGTTGCGAGGATTTGTTGCTGTTCGTTGGGTTGCGGCTGTGCTGATGAAGCTGATTTGTGAAATTTTTTTGATGAAGCTGATTATTCCCCTCCCGTTGTGGTTTTTTTCTTTTTATAAAGTCCAAATCAAATCCTAGTATATCTGACTAGATTCAAATCTCATTCAAATCTGATTTAACTAGACTCATACGACTTGATTAAATATGAATCTTTTGCAAAGATAGAAAAATAAAGACATTGGTGCCTCTTAAGTACTCCGCTGCTTATCCGTTAGGCCGTTGACCTATTTCTTAACATTCATTACCATTAAATTATATTTAAATTATCTGAATCCCTAAACTGAAATTTTTAACTAAACTGAAATTTTTAACATTAACATTAAACTAATTATTCCTAGTATAAATTACTTCCTACAAATCTAAGAAATCTTTATAATTTTTCCTTTTCTTATTTTTTTGGTATTTTCATTATTTGTTAATATCTTTTATTATTTTTGAATTAGGATCCTTTTTGTAAAAATAAAAACTAAGACTATGGAAGGGCAAAAATTAGGTGTCTACAGTGTAGATCATATCTATGATAGGTATTGTAAGGTCAATTACTATTATATATTGGTTTACACGACGGGATTGTTACAACTCTGCAACTTTGGGGTATAACAGATAGGGCCGTCGTGGTGACAACAGTATAACTCTAACCCCTTTAGAGGGGTTGTTCGAGGGTATGCATTGGGGAAGTACGCTCGAGACCTTAGCTTAAGGTATCTATGACAAACCCCCTTTCACACTGCTAGCATTAGTTAAGAAAATGAAGAGGTCTATCAGTTCCCGTGGAGAAAGTACTTTTTAGGTGGCTACTATTGATGTCTCACAGTTTTTAGACCCATTTCAGTAGTTGTTAGAGACCTAAGAGTCTTAAGCTCCTCCTGTTCTTGAGGAGAGGAGACGCAGTGAGAGTATCACATCCAAAGTGTCTCGAGTGTTTACTAGGATTAGGAGACGATGAGATTGTATTTCTTACAAATTACATTTCATGACATTTGTGTTTATATAGAACTTAATATCAATCTAACTTATTTGTAACGGTTTCAATGAGTTGTATGCATTATGTTTAACTTTCTGTATTATCATAGTAGCTAATGATTTGAGCCTTCATAAAGTGAATTCGATGCTGAGTAATGGATAACATCACATGCTATAGCTATATCTGAAGAGATTGGGAGATGGCTTAGATTTGAAGTTTCAAGGGTTTAGTAGTATTGTGAATTTTGCTTTTACTTTATTTTATGCATGTAGGGAGTTCTTTCAGTTATTTATTTTGTGTGTATGTTATGAGTATTAAAGATGCTTTTTAGAAAATTACTGATCGTATTATACTAAAGCACCTTCAATACAAATTTAAGGTATGCGCCTTCATACATATAATATTTATTGCTCCTTATCCGATATCCACCGGGCTACACAACAACGAAACCGAGTCCCGGTTGTGTTGTGCTGTTTTTGCCTTCCGGCCCAACTAACCGGTCCTCATGCAAAACCTGACTTACACTTATCCATTCGCTTGTGCCATCGCGGCGATTGGCTGGCGGAGCAGCAGCAACAACATCGACGGCGCCACCACCACAACCCCAAGGCCACAGCTGTCTCGACGGCGCAACATGGTGGTCGGAAGTAGGAGAGAGAAAACACTCACAGCTGAAGAAACTCAATTCCACCACACCCAAGACGGAGTCTTTAGGAGACATTCCTCCGATTTAGATGCCACCCAAGACGACGACGATGAGAATGATGATAGCAATAAGCCCAATTGGAATTGGGACCCATATTCTGTTCCAAATCCCGGCTTTGATGAGTATTACAAGGTTTCTCTCTTTACATACACACATCTCTTCTCTTACTTACATCTGTTCTGCAATGTAATTTGGGTGCTCTTGTGAATGTAAAATGATGACGGCTGCTTGAGGTACTTGTTAACAGTAAAAAAGAACAGAACTTTTTATCTTTTTAATGGACCTGTCTTCCTTTGTGACGACGTGCATCATAAATTTTTTGAAAGCTTGCATATTTCTTTATTAGGTGAATTCGAGAAGTGTCTGAGTCGCTTGTAACCAAAATTTAGCATCTTGTTATTGTAAGTGATGTGCCGCGGGCACTGGATTGTTTTCGGAACAGTTCACTCGTTCTCTTCAACTGAAGAAAAGAAAAATTAAGTAACCCGGCACTAGATGCTTACGTTGTGAAGTGAAATTTTTATAACTGACTGAATGGACAAAATTTCGTCCTAGGGGTTTGGGGTTTCCATTCGTGTTTCTGCTAATCGGATGTTGGCAGTTATGTTAAAAATTAGATGATGCCCCACCTTTTGCTTTCTGAATCGATCGTGAGATTCTCCCATTGATGGAAAAATAGATGAAGTACCAAAGGGAAGACGAAATTTTATCACATCACTCTTAGGCTCCTTCTCAATGTATATTATCTGTGCAGGCTGTCTTTTGGTTCTAGTGGGAAAATATGATGAATATCGTGTGATTGGTTTCATTATATGTGCTGTTTTTTGAAGAATGACTTCTGATCTATAATATCAAATTGTTGAGATGCTGAACATTATTTTACTATGCTGAAATAAGAGTTTTTTTTTTTTTTCCTAATTGTGACTTCCTGCATGCTATAATGTCGTTGCCCTTTTCTACAGTTGTCTTGGTGAAACTGATATGCATTTCTTGTATGTTACTCTACATAACTCTGATTTTATTTACATTTTTGGATTTAAATAGCAACTGTTGCACCAAATACTATATCTTGAAGTGACATTGCTTCTCAATTTTTTCCCATTTACGTATGGCTTTCTCTTCGGCCAGAAAAAAGAAAAAGTACACAGCTTTTTGAACTCGGTGCTTCCATGTTTACATGCTGCACATAGACCTCATCATGTATGAGGTGCTAACTCACCCTTACTGACACAGTCTGACTGTTTTTTTAGGTAAATCATTTGGTGCGTCATGCTAGACTGCACTATGTTCTTAGTAGTTACCTTTTAAACATGACTTTTATTGACATATTGGTGCTTATTATATGGACTATATTCTGTTGGCTGTTGCTTTTATTTTTCAGCTAGGCATTGAGAATGGGGTTTCGCTAAAACTATTTCTTGTAATTTGTATACATGGTAGGAGCAAGGGATAGTGGCGCCGGAAGAATGGGACACTTTTATTCAGTTTCTTAGGAAGCCATTGCCAGCTGCTTTCAGAATTAATGCGAGGTAGCTCTTATGTCTTTCATTTCATGTTCTCCATTTTGTTAGTTAAAGATCACTTCTATGGATAAGAAGTTATAAACGCATTTTGATTTCATTGAAAATGGTTAAATGAAGTGAAGTCATATGTAAATCATTCTTCTCATTAGCATGACTTCTTGTTTATAGTGGAAACATGCCTAGTCCGCTATTTCTCAAATATTTCTAAACATCCCCAGCTAACATGAAATAATTCAAGTTGACATAATCTTCAAGGGAAGAGATATATATGTGTATATATATAGTAACACTCATTGCCATTTGATGTTTTTTGGGTTGTATGTGAGCTCATGCTTGTTTTTACTAGGAAATGTGCCTAATTTTATTTTATCTGCTGCTCATCAACCATAACCCTTTTATATCTACCTAGTCTTATAAATTTTAGAAAAGTTCTTGTTACAATATCTGGTATATGGTTTTGTGTGGAAAACATTTTCTGGCTATTTTTTGATGTTTGTTGTATTTTATTATGTATTATGGTTGAACATTATAGTAGTAAACAAAATTGATTTAGTAACTATTGGCATTTGGTGGTAGTGATAGGAAGTAAAGCTAGCAATGATTGTCTTTGGTTTTCCCCTTTTTAACTAAATAAAGATATTTATTACAAAAGGAGGAAAATGATTGTCCCTTTTAAAAAGGGATATTGTTTTAACCTTTAGTAGACATTTTCTGCCTTTGGTTTTACGCAAGAGTTTTGGTCTATGTACTCTTTTGTTTTGTCTAGTGCATAGCCCAAAACTTTTGAGCATGAGGCTCCAGTGCCCTATAGTCTACCTTTTTGATTCTTTGTACGGTGGACTGTACTTTTGTATCTTTCACTTATTAAATAAATCATGAACTTATACCAAAATAAAAGGACACTTTCCACAATTATATAACCACTATAATTGTTCACCAGCATCTATGTTCACCTTTCATCTTCCACAAGCTTCTATCTTTAAGCACTATTGGTTAGCATAATTACTTTTGTTTTGCACTATAGAATTTGATGAATAGGAATTCTTGATGATGTTTTTTGCTTAAAAAAAGTGCCCTGACTGAATTTCATTTTTTCACACTATCCATTTGTGATTTTATATACAATGAGCTCAACATTGTGGCTTTCTTTTGGTTTGTTTAATTTACAGTGGTCGGTTCTTTGTGGATATCCGATCGCAGTTAGAGAATGGCTTTTTTAGATCTTCTCAAAATGAGGCATGTTAGCAGCACCGATTCTATTTCTACACTACACCACTCTTAGTCCACCTCTACGTTGGTCTAGGTCCACCTCTTCTCATAATCACATTGACTTTTTAAGCGTTAAATTTTCAGTATGTGGCAAGAGATGAAGCTTGGTACTCAAATTTTCATTCCGACAATCTAGCTTGGTACTCAAATTTTTCTCGTAAAGAACTCAGGAAGAACCCAGATCTTGAGAGGTCAGAATGATATGAATTGCTAACTGCCTATCTGTTGCCAACTCTCATGCCATTCTAAGCATGTCTTGAGGGAATGGCTTCTGGAATTTCAACATTAGTCTCTAGATAATATATGAGCTCTCTATTGTTTTTATTACCATGTTAACCTTTGACAGAGTATTGTTGCCCTTTATCTTATATCTGCAAATGCCTTCTTCTTTGCGTTTTATCTGTTTCTCATAAATGGTTTTCAGGTTTCACAAATTTTTAAAGAGGGAAGATGAAATTGGAAATATTGCAAGACAGGAGGCAGTCAGCATGGTTAGTTTTTATGAGTTTTTGAGTTTCAATATTCAAGTGTCACTTTTATCAGTGGCTTAATACTCCCATAAATCATTTGCTGCATACTATGAGACATGTTATATCTTTTTCTTTTTTCTGCTGCTCTTTGTGTAGGTTCCTGCTCTTTTACTGGATGTGCACTCTGAACATTTAGTGCTTGATAGTAAGAATCTTTCTTCATTGCATGGCTTTTGATTACATTTTATTACGTGAAAATTTTGATGGTCGATAGAATTCCACTACTGGTTTTGATAACAAACATTGTACGGTTGAAGCTAAGGAAAGTTTAGCTTAATATCTGATAGCTTGCAGTAGCTTCCTTGACTATATGAAGTAAAGCTGATTTTGCAGTAGAGATTAAGGAACATTCACGTTTTTGGGATGCTTCATAACATCATTACATCTTTAATCCCTCTTTGATGTCCTCTTTCAAGTAGCTGGATTGATACGGAAGAGATCTTTGACATGAATTTATATGTGTAGAGTATTATGAATTGGGCAATATTTAGACGCTTTTCATAAATATAAAGCCTACTGTAACCGATACTTTGTGATATGATTTATGTTTGCATTTAATGATGCTCTTCAGTTTAGCATTTCAATATTTAAAGATGGTGGAAGAACAATGTAAGTTCATGACCTTTAGGAGTTGCCATTCTTTAGGATTAGCTTCTTGTTGAAGGATGACTCTTGTAATATTATGATTTTGAGCCACCATGAACATTGTTCTAAGGGGTTTGATAGGTTCTGTAACACGATACCTATTAACATCCTATTCACCTTTTGTTATGTATTAGTTGGAAATGGAGCATATATTGAAAATTGGGAACCTTCCTAATCCTCTACCTTCTATTATTATTACTTAGCAAAAAATGGGGGGGAAAAAAAAATCTTCCTGCAGTTAGCATAGAAAAAATAGTCCTGATGCAGAAGTGTGCAATTCAATTCTAAGGTGGGCTGGGAAAATTTGAGTATCACAACAGAGGTCAGTTTTGGAAATTGGCTGATTAAGTGCAAAGGAGACTGAGGGCAAAGAGAAGCATCATGATTCTTCATAAATTGTGATGATTCTATAATTGTATGCACATTTATCTCATCCCTTACAAGAAGAAAGGGAACAATGAGTGAGAACGCAGGCCCCCCCCCCAACCCAAGGGCCCCCCAGGGCCATGGTGTAGTCTAGTGTTTAAGGGTTTATTTGTGTGGTGTGACTGAATACCCATGTTGCTTGTCTAATTCAGTATTGGTTCATTGGTGGTGTGAATTCGACCTTGTAACTAGCTTAGATTCAGCTTGACTCCTCTACTTGTATTGCAGTCATGTGGGAGTTATGGGCTTGCCCAAGGGACAGTAGGCTCACTTTGAACATTGTGTCAAGAGTGTGGGACCTTTATTTTATTGCCTAAGCTCCTAGCCCAACTGCACTCTTTGAATTTTACCAAAATACCATGAAGAATACATATTAGATGAATTATATAGGATGACCATTCTTGATATGCCGATTGCCTTTATTTTATTTTATTTTTTCCTTTTACAGTGTGTGCTTCACCTGGCTCAAAAACTTATCAATTGCTTGAGATTATCCACCGCTCAACTGCTACTGGCTCACTACCAGATGGACTGGTCTGTTTCCTACCTCATTTCTTCACTTGATCTTTTCACGTTCCAGATTTTTTTTCCATTCAAATTTTAATTTTTTCCACCTTAAGAACCACAGTCCATCTACATTAAAGCTTTCGTGTTAAAAAAAAAAAAGCCTGGTTCCAACTCTTAACATATAGATACTTATTGCAAAAGTGAAACTTATATTTGTATAATTCAACACCCATTATCTTATGCTGATATGTCTATTAAAGGGCATTAGATATAATGTTTATGGGGAACCATAAGAGAAAAAATTTACTTAAGAGTCTCCATTTTCAACACTGATAATTTTGATCAAAACCATAGCTGAATCATCTGAAAACTTGCTTTGAGAAATTTCCTTATTCTATTTTTATTTCTACTTCAACTACTTTATTCCCATGTTATTCTAATCATCCTTTACAACATCCATGCCTCACCCATATGTTTCCCAAATGATTGCAGGCTTGCGATAATGTCAAAAGATTTTGAATAGGTTACTACAGTTGCATAAAATAAAGAAAAAGAAAATAAAAGTACATACATGATATTGATAAGTCTTGTAGGTAAAATTAATATGAAACAAGATTGCATTTAAATAATAACTGTAGGCTTCACTGATCATCCAGGGAAAGCAAAATAAAGGCTGTCAGGAAACCAACTAGATTAGACGAACGAGAACATTCATGAATAGGCCAGTTCAAGTTATGAATTGATTCATGTGTAGATAAATTCATGAATGCATAGAATGTATATTTGTGTATCAAGATCATTCGCCACTTCTATATAATTAGGTCTAAACTCATCACTCAAGGTAAGAGTTATTATCTGAAGTACAAATTTAAGAGATTAGAAGGCTCTTTCTTAACGTATATTTAAGAGATCCTCTCTCTCTCTCTCTCTCTGTTTTTTTTTTTAATTTTAATTTTAATTTTTTAATTATTATTATTATTATTAAAGAGAACTCAAATATTAGTCATCTTATATTTTATCCCCAGAGGAAGGAATTTTAACAAACCAAAACACCTTGCAAACATCGATTTCAAAATAAATCGACCATTGATTATATAGCCATAACCAGGGCACGTAACAATAGGTACTAGAGCCTTTTGTCATTAGTGAGTCTAGAGATTCTGAAGACAAGGTGCCATCTTTTATGGAGCAATACGAGTTGCATTTGGTCAAGGACGATAAGCCCTAATGGCTAAAGTTGAAGAACTAACATGTCCTGTGGTGGAAATCAAGATGGAGATAAGTGGGATGTGACCAAAAAGCAATGGCAGCATTGTCCACCTTGGCAGCACCGTCCAATATACGCTCGATTGTGCATGGGGGTTCACATACCCATGGTATTTGACACATGGCCAACCTAGGCCACAAAAGTGGTGAAGGAGGCAGTGAAATCAGTTCCTCTTCCTCTCTGAAATGTGATGAAGCTTTTAAGCGCTAACACCAATCACTTCAGTCATGAACACATGAGACTAGACTAGATCTCTAACCTCCTTTAGCTTCCATGCCATAGATAACGATCTCCTTGGTTGTGAGGCATTGTGATGTTCATAAGGGGGTTTCGACATGGAATTACCATACCAGATTTGTAGCAAATGGAGGGAAGGGTGGCCAAATTGGAATTTTCAGCATATGACAGCTTCGAAGACCCACTCTCATGGTTGAAAAAATATGAATATTCTTTCTGACATTAGAATATGCTAGCTGCAGAGTAGGTGGGTTTTTTGTCTTTCCACCTGATTGTGAGCATTTGTCTGGTGTGAGCTTAGAGACAGGATCATTGTCCTAAAGGGGAGTAATATTAGGAAAATGTCTAGATTAGATGGACGAGAATATTCGTGAATGTGCTTGTTCAAAGTATGGACAGGTTCATGTATAGATAATTCATAAATGGGTAGATTCAATGTACATCAGTGTGTAAGCAACATTTGAATCCTATATAAATAGGTTTCAACCCCTCTCTTAAAGGGAAGCAAATAGTTATTATCTCATGTACAGTTATAAAGGGATCAGAAGGTTGTCTTTCTACGAGCCTTTAAGAGATTGGAGCATCATCTCTAATGAACACGTAAACACTGATTCCTACAGATTCCAACGGTATTCTAACAAATCAAAACACCTTGTAAACATTGATTTCACAATGGATTGTCCAGTGACTAGATCCATAACCTTGCATATAACAAAGTCTCATCTCATATTTGTTGCAACCTTTTACCATTGCTACAGCTTGTCTTGTGCTCCAATAAATATGAGTTCTTTAACCAATATTCCAAGGGTTCTAGTTAATAAGGTGTTGCCTTATCTTTGCAGTGTTATTTATGAGTTGATTGCCTTCCTTGTGTTTTGTATACAACATGTTGCACGGACACATGCCATGTGGAAGTTACTGATATATAAGATGTGTTGGAAATGGAATGTAAAACATATTTTCTTAACTAATATCCTTAATATATTTGTTAACAAATCCAAATAATGTGGCCTCTTGTCAGAAGGTTTATCAGTCTCGATAAGCACATATGCCATCCTGGTCTTAGTGAAGTTTCTGGAGTAGTAATGAGGTTTTTCCAAAAATTAGGATGCATGTTAGCATGGTGAAGGCTACAATAAGAATAACTGAGTGGTGCTTCTCATGTTGCTTATAATGTTCATTTTTAATCATTTAGGTTGTTGCCAACGATCTTGGTGTAAAAAGATGTGACCACCTAATACACAAAATGAAACGAATGTGCACTTCCAATTTGATTGTCACAAACCACGAGGCTCAATGTTTCCCTAGATGCCATTCAAGACACTATGCCAATACGTTGGAAATGGATTCAAGTATGGAACCTTATCATCTCAATCAACTTCGTTTTGATCTTGTTCTATGTGATGTTCCATGTAGTGGAGATGGTACCCTCCGGAAGGCTCCACAAGTTTGGACAATGTGGTAGCTTTCTTTCACTTCTTTTTCCTTTGTTTGCTGCACTTCTATAATATGCTTGCAAATTTTCTTTGTTGAGTTAAATGTGTTTTGTTAAACCAGGAATGTGGGAATTGGTAATGGCCTCCATGGTCTTCAAGCTCAGATTGCCATGCGAGGTAGTGGCTCTTAGAAAGTTTTAACTGAAATTTTTAGTGCTAATGCAGGAATGTGTTTTCTGCTTTCTGCTTTGTGGTAATTTATCTCACTTATTGTTTCAAATCATTATTGCTCTTTCTTCTTGCACAAGTTGCTTGACATCATAAAAAAAAAGGTTGGCCTATATCATCATCGTGTTTTGATTGGACTGGTGTTGCATGATTCTGCAAACCCAGTCGTTGTGAGATGGATCACATGTGAGATTATTCCACTTTCTGGGTGATTGCTCTTTGTTTTTGTCCAATATCCAGTTGGTGGGCTGATGCTTTAGGTCCTTGTAAGTTTCTATGGGGCACTGGTTTATCATATGACAAATTCTCCATTTCTGTAATTGACATGAGCATGCAAAAGGAGCTAAAATCAAAAGATTAATAATGTTGGTAATTTCAGGACTTTCATTACTTAAAGTTAGTGGGCGCATGGTTTACTCAACTTGCTCAATGAATCCAGTTGAGAATGAGGCAGTGGTTGCTGAGGTACTAAAATATAATGAGAATTTGTTAAAGCCCATAAAAGTTGTATGTTTTTACAGATGTCCTGTGCTGTCATTTCATTATCATAATTTTTCGACTAAAGCTGAATGTTTATATCTGTTTCTTACTGCAGTCATAAATCCTGGTTTTCTCTGTTGCTTTGCTGGCCTGTGTTGGCTGCTAGTCTTTGATTTATTAAATTGTTGAGAGAAGCTACATGTTGTGCCTTTTATATTAGAGATGGCTGTAGCAACACGCCAATTTTGCCTCCTCCAATTATGTGAGAACCATGGCATGAGATCTATCCCCAAAAAAAAAAAAAAAAAAAAGAAAAAGGAGGAATTTGGGCCCTTATGTAAATAAAGATAGGAAATGTGATCATTTACTTATGTTATAGTAAGAGGTAGATGTGGAACTATCTTTCAATTTATTGATGCTTGGTTAATAATCTTGCAAAATGTTAAACGATCTGTGTATATATTTCACAGAAATGTGAAATCAAAGTAGGTGATACAGTAGCTGGAAGACATGGAAATAAGGGTGTCATTTAAATTATTTTACCTATACAAGATATAATATCTAACTAAACATCTACTATTCAAGAATTTATAATAGCATATTTCATTATAGTGATGAACGTAAATGACAAGAGATGTTAAGATTGGATTGACTGAAAAGTAACCATTTATATAAATAATTATTAAATAAAACATAGCATTCTTTTGTAGCATGTAGTGAATGGAAAGCTTTTATCCTTTCTATATTTTAACTTTTCATTTTTATTCCTAAGGACCTACATGAGGCTTTTAGGGTAACACTAGCAACTTAAGCAACTCTCCCTTTGAAGAACATCTCTAGTTTATTGGTGAGATTTTTAAGGAGGGTTTCTTAGTAACAGCTGTATCCATCTATAAAAGGTGAAGGTTGATTGTTATTAAATGATATAAAAATGCCAAAACTAAGCACTGGTCATCCTTAACTAAGTACTGATGCTTATTTAAGGACCTAGCTTTATCTTCTAAAGACCTTCATGAGGAGATTCTAAGCCTAGATTATTGTGTTAAGAAGCTTGGATAAAGATGGCCTAATAGACATGTTGGTATGGTGTTCCAAAATTTTAAAATTTGCTAATATAAGATGTTTCCAATAATAATAAGGTGGATTCTTAAAAGGTTAATTTCATTTACTAAACATGTACATAAGAGATGTACAAGCAAAAGCTATAGCCACCATTCGGTCCTAGTATCAAATAAAACAAAAGGATACTAAGAGCGAATAGAGGGAACAAAATATGTAAATAACTACAGAATGCACACAAGAATAGTTCTAGTGATTGCTTTTATGCTGCTTGTATTTGTATTCACCTTTCTTTCATTTCTTTTTTTCCAAATGTAGTCATATCCTGCCATTATAGCCTTTTAGTGTTCTTTGGTAAGTCCTGTGCACACACTTGAATCCAAGAAATCTTGCATTATATTGGCTTCCAAAGGTTTGTTGTTCCTCTAGCGTAGAGCATTCTCTACTCCAGACCAGATTTCCTTTGCAAAAGCGCATTCAAAAAATAGATGATTGTGTGACTCCTCTTCTCTTTGGCACATAAAGCATTTGTTTTCTTGAATTAGTCCCTGTGCAACCAATTTGTCTAGGGTCGTTAATTTCTGTTGAACCAACATCCATAAGATCATGGAATGCCTTGGCGCTGAATCTTTATTCCAAACTAATGGCGCCCAAGCTTTCCTTGCCTTGTTCTTCTTGGCTAAGCTATATGCATTTCCTGATGGCTAAGCTTTTGGCTTTAGCATTTATCCATACCAGCTTGTCATAAGAGTTCGGATTAGGCCTCAAGTCCAATAGATCTGCTGTTATGTTATTCCATCTAGCGCTCCTTGACCAGTTTCACCTTCCATCTATAATGAAAGAGCTAAGGAGTATGTTCTTGGGGCATCCATACATGGTTCCATTTGGCCCGTCTATTCACTGTACCAGAGGTCTTTGGGAATGCCAATTGTCATACCAAAATGATATTAATTTGCCATCACCGATTTTCCATCTTAGCAGGTTCCTATCTATAGGTTGCAATTGGAGTATTTTCCTCCAAGATCAAGTAGCGTCACCTGGTATTTTCATGCTCCAGGAGCTTTTACCTTTGAGCAATTCATTCCTAACCTAGCTTGGCCATAAGGTGCTTCCATCATCGTCACAAAGACTCTATATATGCCTAAGTTGAGCAACTTTATTCCAAAGTCTTATGTCAGTGAAGCCCAATCCACCCTCATTCTTTGGCTTGCACATATTCTTCCACTTAACTTTTGCCTTAACTTTGGATTAATCTATCCCATTCTAGAAGAACTTTTTTAACTTCCTCTCAATCTGGTCAATTATAGATGCTGGCAATATGAAAATCATAGCCCAATAGAACTGGAGAGAGAATAGCACACTCTTGATAAGTTGGGCTCTACCTGCATAGGGAGTAGACTTGTCATGTGGTATTGTTATCTACATTTAGAAAATTATGACGTGCCCTTTTTTCTTTTTTTTTTTGGGCATTGGTTTGAAAATCCGCACTTGTCCTCATAGATACCATAAAATGTTAGGCTCATGCATACATGGGCTTGAATCTGTGATGCCTTATCGTCACGTATATGCTCACAAAAAAAAAAAAAAAAAAAAAGGAAGACTAACCATCGATAGTCATTTGCGTGTGTATGCAGTATGTGTGTTTGCAGTGTTGTTAGTGTGCAGGGCTCTCCGTGAGTATGTGGTGGTGTTATCTTGTGCTGTATGTCTTATGCTGTAGTGTTGTCCTATCGCCACGTGTAAGGGCAGTAGAGTGGTTCTGGGATGTTGAGCTGGCAGAAAATGTATCGGTCAGTTGCTATCGGCAGTTACACATCAATAACTGCCATGTTGTGTCTTTAAAGTGGCAATTAGTCCTTGGTAATAAAACGTCCAGTATTTTCTCAACTTTCTTATTGGTTTTCTTGACCGGAGATTGTTGGGTTCTCTCTCAATGAGCCGGAAGCAATCTTTAATCATAGGGAATCAAGGAAGAAAGACGTTAAAACAAATGTGTGAATCAGATTTTATTAGCTGATCCTGTAACATAAGAATGAAAGGACAAATACACATATCAGACATAGATTAAACACAAATTGGACCACAGACAGATAAGCATAGATTTGATGCATATTGGGTGGTAAAACAGGTTAAAGCATTATTTGGCTCACTTAAAATGTTGACAATCTATGCAAAGCATATGCCTAAATATTGATCCTTTATTAGACTCACTTAAAGCATTGATCTATTTGAAAATGACTTTGTGCATCCATTACATCTTGTATATTTATCCTGATTTCTCAGTATGGCTCTGTCCAATAATGCCACTTGGGTACACTCACATTAGCCTACTCTAAACTACCCACTTTGAATATGCATTGGGGTAGTATGCTCGAGATCTTAGCTTTAGGTATCCATGACAAACCCCCTTTCACACTGCTAACACTAGTTAAGAAAAGGAAGAGGTCTATCAGTTCCTGGGGAGAATGTTCTTTCTAGGTGGCTACTATTGATGCCTCACAGTTTTCAGACCCATTTCAGCAAGTCCAATAGATCTGCTGTTATGTTATTCCATCTAGCGCTCCTTGACCAGTTTCACCTTCCATCCATTTGAACTTCATATCTGCTATTCGTGATTCATAATTTATGACCATACCTTATCCCCTGTTAATTGGGGGTGTACCTTCTCCTTTGTGTTTCTCTTTATAACATCAAGTACATAAACTTTTTTTTTTGCAAGTTAAATTCTTGTAGAATCTTCCTGCAAGTCTTAGATTATGTCAAAAAACATTTTAAATTCTTTTATCTGGATAGACCATATTAAATGAGATATTGGTAAACTGGTATATATATATAATTAGTAGTCAAATACATTCAGACTAGTCGTTTGTACTAGTAACCCAGTGACTGGTTGAGTGTATCACCCTTGATTCAGGAATGTGCATTACAATCTTCAATCCATTGTTGTGCCTTTGCATAAGCAGATACATTTGTTTGTATGTGTCTATGTGTACATTTGCTGGTCAGTGCACGTGTGACATGGAGAGAGAGAGACACCTTGTAATATCTTTTTCTCCTTGTTTTAGGTTCTGCGGAGGTGTGAAGGTTCTGTTGAACTCTTTGATGTTTCTGGAGAGATTCCACAACTTGTTTATCGCCCAGGCCTTAAGAAATGGAAGGTGGGTCAAACTTCTGCCATATGTTACAATGGAATCTTTTGTTTAAGGCTAGCTTGTTTTTGTATTTTTCTTACCTTATTGGTGGAGTGTTCAGTCATCTTATTAGGGTTTTGAATTTGTTGTAAGAAATTGGGATGGACTCTTGCAAATTTTAATTAAATATGTTTTTATGTCGAGATAATCTGAGAAAGTAGAAGCATATTGATGAATGAGGCTGGATTTCTTTGGTTTGTGTCACAGGCACCCAAGGTGTAGTGGATCATCTTGTGATTTTATTTTTTTGAAAATTTTTTTATATGTAAAAGGGAATAAATGGCATCTGGGTACCTCTCTTGATTATGAAGTAGATGCAAACAGCCAAGGTGTAATAAACCAACTTACCATGCAGATTACGGAGAAAGTTAAAGGAGATATCTCATTGAAGTTGCATCTTGTTACTTTTCTCAGGCTTTTCTTCCTTGCTGAGCTATGCATGCTTCATGGACAAGAACTTTGGAAGTAAAATAACTTTAGAGCAACTGACTGCACTACTGAACTTGTTTAATGCCCCTTCAAATTCTGATTTACATTTCTCTTAAGTGTTAGAAGGGACTACACTTTGTGAAAATCTTTGTTAGTGTTTTTTTTGAAGCCACTTTGTGAGGTGTTTAAAGGAGGCTAATTTAGCATATTTTAGGTACTCCATTTGATAAGATTGCAGCCATGTTAGGCACATTGCATAATCTAAGTCATCTACCTGTCCTCTTCTTAGCAGAACTATGTGTGTAGATGGAGGAAAAGGATGAGAATGAGCAGCAGGTAGGCCTTGGAAGTTACAGATGTAGGATGAACTGGCGATCTTGTATGCCTTAATTGATTAAATTTTTTCTCTTTCATATTTTTTGTTAATTTTCCATGAGAAAAGAGTTCCCTGTTTTCTTTAACCCCTCATTTTGGTAAGTAATTACTTCATCATGAAAAGGGAGGTTTTGAAGGGTTTCATCTAGTGGTATGGTTTAACATTTGGATTCCTATGCTTTTAGTCACAGGTCTATAGTCCTAACTTTTTACCAAAAAAATGCTTCTGAAGGGATTGCTCAATTTCTCTATAATGTGTGTTTCCCAATTTGCCTCTCCTTTCCTGCAGTTTCTTTGTTTCACATCTGCTCTTCCCAAACAGCAGAAGTTTGAAGTAACTCTGTTGAGTGAAATTTAAAAGCTGAAAGTTCTTCATTCTTCATGGTGTCTAATTTTCTTGACATTCCATCTTCATCATAAATTGCCTTTTTCTGGGAATTAAATATCACTAATTAATGGTGCTAAGACTCTTATCAGTTACTCTGTTGTTTCATATGTGACTTCATCATTGCATGTCTCTTCCTGTTGCCGTGCAGGTCCAAGACAAGGGAACTTGGTTTGCTACCTATAAGAATGTTCCCCGGTCTCGAAGGGGTGGGGTTGCACCCACTATGTTTCCATCTGGTAGAAACTTTGCAGATTCTCCTAGTAACGATTATACCCCAGGATTTGCTGAAAAATCCAACAGCAGAATTGTTAGTGGTATGGAAAATATGCTCAAGCCAGTGCAGCAGTCCCATGCAAGAGATGAAAATATGGAGGAGGAAGTTTCTAATTTTCCTTTAGAACATTGCTTGAGAATAATGCCACATGACCAGAACAGTGGAGCTTTCTTTATTGCTGTTTTCCACAAAATATCTCCTCTGCCTGGTAAGATGTCATCACAGATATTTGTTTGCAATTATAGTTGAAAGCATTGCGCTACAGAAATTATACATTAATACTCAATTGTCTCACCTTGAGCGAATTACATTTTAATATATACTAGGTGACAATGCACCCACATTATAGTTGCCTATAAAATAAAGGAAAAAAAAAACCTATAAAAAAACCAACACATTTATATATTAAAAAAAGAGACTAATCATACAAGGAAAAAGAGAATCTCAAAAGAATTAAAGAAAACATATAGAGAAAGATTGTACTTATGCTGAAGGGTTATCTAAGTAAAATTATGTGTTACATCAAAGTGAGAGTTTTCACTTTATTTGTGTCGATATCTTCTTGTATGTGCATATAAAGTATTACACACACAAATTCTCTGATCCAGACAGTGGGGTATTTTTTGCTGCTTTATTAGGGAGTTGTCAAATGTATCTGTTTCCTTTAAGAAGATAATTCTCTTATTAGTAGTTCGGATGGACCATTTTATTTTCAGGGAACTTTCCCTGATACCTTCAATTTTTATATGTACCCAACAGAAAGATATGAGAAAACCACGAGTGTTGGAGGAAAATTGTTGCCTGGTGATGTTGAACTGCAAGAAAATCAAATGGGGTTTTCTCAGGATGTGAATGCTATTGAGGGCAGTCAAGTTGAGGGTATGTGCCGAAGCATCTCACCAGGATCTGCAAGTGCTGTTTTTGTTGAGAAATCTGGCAAGGCTTCTGAAAGTGGCTTTGGCAATAGTAACTCAGATAATGATTCTGCTGATAGTAGAATATCTGATGTTTCTATAACTGATAAAAGGGAATCAAGAGGGAAACGCAAGCTGCAGACACAGAGAAGATGGTGGTGGATTGATCCTGTTGTATTTTTGGGTGATGAAACCATTATCAACAGTGTTAGGATGTTTTATGGCATTGACAAGTCATTCCCTCTAAATGGCCATCTAGTCATAAGAAATGCAGATTCCAACTGCGGGAAGAGAATCTATTATATCTCTAAGTCCGTTAAAGATATTTTGGAACTGAATACTCGAGCTGGGAATCAACTTAAGATATTTTATGTTGGCCTGAAGATGTTTGTAAGTATCATTTATCATGTTTTCCCACTCTGCACCATTCCTTACTCCTCTTTTCCTTTCACTCATGTAAAGACCCTTGTTTGAGCATCCATCTGTTATCCAAATCAGCTCTACCTTCTTTAAATCAGCATATTTTAATTAATCATGTTTGTTGGTATGTGGATACCTGCTTCTTGCTGACATTGCTTCTTGTTGGTTTCTTTTAAGTAGATTTCGTATTTGGCTTCAGAAAGTATTCTGAGCTAGTTTCTTGTACTGATAATCCTTGGTGATATTCTAAAATCAATCATTGGCTTCTGTATTAATGGTGACAATGTAAATTTTTCTCACTTTGCCAATACAGGAAAGGAAAAAATCAAGAGAATGTTCTTCCTTGGCACACCTGTTCAGGATAACATCTGAGGGATTGCCAGTGCTTCTACCATACATCACTAAGCAAATCCTGTATGCATCTTCTGTAGACTTCAAGAGTCTTTTGCAATACAAGAGCATCAGATTTTCAAGTTTTTCTGATGGTGAATTTGGTGAGAAGGCCTCGCAGTTAGTGCCTGGTTGCTGTGTGGTTGTTCTTGGTAAGGATTTTTTTCTTGCATGTTTCATTTATTAAACCACAAAATTTGTCTTTGCAATCCATGCCATGTGGCTGTTTTCATAAATCTTTAACTTGTATCATCTATTATAATGCCCTGAAACATTCTTTTCTGCATGCAGTTTTTCATTATGTTTTTGTGTGTATTTGTACAATATACATATTGCAATTAGCTCTAATTTAATACCAACTAGTGACTAGTTCATTTTTTATCATTTGCTTTAAGAATTATTGGCTAGTAGCTAAATATAACTAATTTCATAATCTGATAGAGAACATGGGCACTGCAACCGAAACATCTCTGATGTCAATTCTAATAACATTTTCTAACATCTTCAATTTGCTCTATGGAAGGTGATTTCAGCTTGGTTTTTCAACCATATAATTGGCATCTTACTAACAGATGCAACATTTGTAGCCCGAACTAGTTTTTGTACAGCTGAAATGCCTAATTCATCATAAAGATGAAATGGCTCTTGAAAAAGTCACTCAATGTTTGTCAGATATTATAATATTTTTATATGCAATTGGAGAAAAGGTAAGCCTTATATTTGATGGGTTATTTTAAAAATATTACATGTTAGGTGTATTGATTACTCCAATTGCAATGAAAGCAATTGTTGCAGTTGAAAAAAGGAAAAAAAAAGAAAAGAAAAAAAAAAAGGGAATACTTACTTTACTCAGTTGGTGTGCTTCAGGGATGGAGATCGTGTTCTCTCATTTATTGTTGGTCAAGTATACAAATAAGCCTTGAAACTTTGGTGTTTCTCCAAGATGGATATTTATAATCAATTTGTTTAATATTGTTCTTTCAAAATTGTTCAATGATGACCTTAAACTTTTAAAATTGTTGACAGCTCCCAGACTCACATAAATTCATAATTTATAAAAATTATAACAATGTTTAAGAACTGTTCTAATATTTTGTTAATAATCTGATGACATGGAAAGTGCGTCTAGATTATTGTTTAAGCAATTGTCAAGTTGATAAATTGTTAAACTACATTATATAAAAGAAACTGTTAACAGTGCCTTTTGTGCTTGTTAAGAGACTAAATAGAGATATGTTGCACATTTCTATGCATTTTGCTTTACTGTAAATTGTATAGTTAATTTTGAATAGTGTGAAGAGTTTCTTTTTCCTTTTTGCCTTTAGTAAGCATTCGGAGAGCATTGTAATGAGACTCTTATATAAATTGTGTAAATTCTATTACAGTTTTGACAATCATGTTATTCTACGTTAGTTAGGGATTCCTTGAACGTTTGTGATCTAGTGGCCATGCATTGCTTCTTAGATAATACCCAAAGTTAATGTAAATAAAAAAATCTTGTCAGAAGAAAAGGGTGCAGCTAGGAATCAGAGGACTTGTGAGATTCCTTAACCCTAATTTGATGTATTTAACCAATGAGAATTGCTAAATCACTGTGTATAAGCGACATGAAGAAATATCTATAGAATATATGCATGACAAATGTGACTCAGTAGAAGTAAATAAAAGTGCCTGTTTGATGAAATAATGCAATTATTTACCATGATTTAATTATGTGAAGAAGTTTGCATGTTATCTTATGTGACTAACAATTGAACATTTAACTGCGGTTCTGTTGTCAGATGATATTTATGTTAACATTATGGCAGAAAATGTTGTTGTATGGTTCTTTAGATATATGAACTCTTTTGGAATGCTTCTCATATGTATTCAACATTTGATCCTATTAATGAGTACCTAGGACATTGGTAAATCTGAGACTTTCTGTAGTTTTGATGCATTTAATGAGTAGTCTCACCTGGCTTAAGTAGGATATTCAACATCGAAAACATGCCATGTGGGAGCCTAGAAACAAAAGATGTATTAAAAATATAAAAAGTGGTTTCTTATCCAGTATCTCTGGGGCACTTAATTAGAAGTCCTTGATCTTATTGTAGTTTTGATGAATGTTGCCATTTACTTCTTTTCCAGTAAGGCTCTCATCAGTTACTTTCCTTGACAATGAACTGTTCTTTATCTGCAGGCACTGAAGGTTTATCAAATTCCAAGCTCATTGATCATTCACCAATTGCAATTGGATGTTGGAAGGGTAAAACCTGTCTGAACGTGATGGTCAGTGATATAGAATGCCAAGAACTGCTAGAAAGAATCTTTTTGGGTACTGGAGATTAGAATAGGCTTTGTTGCAGGAAATCAGATCCTCAAACTCAGCCATCTCTAAAATAGCAAGAGTCAATTGGCGTGTTCCTTGCATAGACAATGGTGGCTTTGTACCCAAAATTTCTCGGTTTTCTTAAGCAATGAGATGTCGTTTTAGTCAGGAATGTTACAAAAGAAAAACATAGGACAAGACAAGGAACAAGGCATATTGGTGATTGAATTCTGATTGAAGTTCGGGTATATCTTGAGTATACCTTTCTTATGGTTCCGAAATGGTTGCCTTTGCCCCTCCCATCAGGACCGTGATTGTTCTTGGTCGTCCATATTATTCTCATGTGTAATTAACAATCCAGAGCGATTCCTTTCGCAATTTAACGGAATTACTTATTTATGGTATCCTCATCGAGTACAGGTCAAGATAAACGGTTTTGTTGATATTTTACAATAACTTATCATGATTGATCCATTCTCAAGTGCTGCCTTCTCTTTTCTTTTCTGTTTGTATGGTTTCTCTCTTTGTTCAATGTGTTGGCGATATAAACGACTGGCATGAGGTGCGGTATGTGACAAATGATGGTGGGGACTCTTAGGAAGCTGAACAGGAGATATCTTTTATGATTGCTGCAGTTGAGTCATTGAGCTGTATTCACTCATTGTAACAGGAAATACAAATACAGAGACAACTATTGATTGTGGGAACAGCTCATTCCAATTATTTGATTGTAATGCTGGACAGACAAATTATATGCACAGCACAGCTTATCTGTGTGGTATTAGTTAAGTATTAGCGGTGCATTCTCGAAAATCAAGAATCTTCAGGGACAAATTTGGATTTTTCAGAAGTGCCAACTACAGGCATTTACTAACAGAGTACTCTTACTTTTCTCCTGTATTTTTGATGTACGCAGTATACTGCATAATTTCACATGATATGTTCATTGGGTGGTGATTGATGCCGCATGTAAGTAGTCGTGCATTTTTCGTAGAAAGTTGAAAATAACAAACTTACCAGACGAACAAGTATTCAGAAGGTGCATGTTTGGTTAAATTTCAAAATTTCTGAAGATTGCATTTGATTGGAAAGATCAATAGGTGAAGAGCGAGCGGGATGCAGATGGACATTCGCATTCAGTGCGACAGTGACAGTAAAGGAAAACACAAATTCAGTTTTTGTATTTCTCTATTACGATACAAGAAAATATCACAGTTCATCTTGTAATCTTGTGCTATGCAGATCTCAGGTATGATTTCAATCAAGAAGAAAATACAATGAGCAGCTACTCAGAAATCAAAAGAAGAAGAAGAAGAAGAAGAAGAAGAAAACAGAGAGTGGATATATATAAGTACAACACGGGACGACGATGAGCCACACTGGAAGGAAAAAAAACAAAAAAAAAAGAAGAAGAGAAATTTATAATCTTTGAATGGAAACAGATCAGGAGGATCTACAGCACATGCTGCTCTTAGCTGGGATTTCTTGTGCAGGGCCGGGGATTATGATCTTCGTGCCTGCTAAAGATGCAGGATTGCCATTGCCTTGGTTCTCTCCAGCAGTTAGGCTCTTCTTGTTCATGAAGTTGAATATTTCTGTAAGTACAGTTAAGAATGCAGTCTCCACATTTGAAGCATTCAAGGCTGAGGTTTCCATGAAGAACAGTTCTTCCTTTTGCGCGAATTCCTTGGCATCCTCAAGGGGTACTGCTCTCTGTTTCTCGAGATCGGTTTTGTTCCCGATAAGGATGATGACGATGTTTTTATCGGCATGGCCACGCAACTCTTCCAGCCAACGCGGGATGTGATCGAAACTCTGCCGTCTGGTTATGTCGTACACGAGCATTGCCCCGACGGCACCTCTGTAATAGGCGCTGGTAACTGCTCTGTACCTGTTCATTGCACAAGAGAAATTGGAATCAGAATTCAACTCATCAGGACACTGCTACTAATTAATATCATTATAGTTAATCTCATGGGAGAAGTCCACATGAGTTCCTTTTAGTCATGGTAGATCACTCTTTTTATATATAATAATAATAATAATAAAAATCACTCTTTTTCGGCTAATTAATGGCATTTATTCAAATTCATTAAATAAATATATTTTACTAGTAGTTTCTAATTGTAGGTTGTGGTGAAAGGCGATATTAGCAATGGTTAATTGAAATAATAATCATCATTATAGCTGAATAAATAACGTTTTGAGATCACTATAGCAGTGTTTGATGATTGAATAATTCGATTTTGTTTCTACAACAATCATTGATCCACACCAATGCTTGCTTAAGAAATACTCATCCTAATCAATCATATGCAACTCCATCCAGAATAAATCTATAAAAAATAAATATGGTTGATATAATAATTTCTCATTCTTTACATATTTAATTTATTAATTGAAAAAAAGGAAAAGGAAAAATAAACTCTAGATCTTTTAACCTTAACCTACATTTCAGTTTCTTCTCACAATTCAAAACACGTGATCTAAATCATTTGGACCACACACACACACACAATACCACTAATTTATGAATAATGTTTTTTCCAAGAATTCGAATTCATATTCGTGAGATCAAATCGTCTCAAACCAATTCGATCTAACAAATAGATGTTTTTCATTTTTTCTCACACACACACTTTTAAGAAAGTAATTAATCGATATTGAAAAACATAAAAATTTTTATTTCTAACTTTTAACGAGTATATCGAATGTACTATCGATCTATAAATACATCTGATTCAAAAAAAAAAAAGAAAAAAAGAAAAAAGACAGTGGAAAACAAATAAAAAAGTGAAGGAATGTGAATGATTTTACCGTTCTTGGCCAGCAGTGTCCCAGATCTGAGCTTTAACACTCTTATGATCAATGACCAAAGTTCGAGTTTGAAACTCCACACCGATGGTGGCTTTTGAATCCAAGCTGAACTCATTCCTTGCAAACCTAGACAATATCTGTGACTTCCCAACAGCTGAATCCCCTATCAACACCACCTTGAACACATAGTCCACTTTTTGTTGAGTTGCAGGGTTCCCACTCGCCATTGTATCTCTCTCCCTCGGTTTCTCTCTCTCTTTTTTCTTTTCTTTTCTTTTCAGATGAACGTACTATCCAATTTAAGTAATGAGATCTAAGAAGTTTAGAGTTGAAAGCGACAGTTGAAAAGAGAGAGAGACTGCTGTCCTTACCAAGTAGTTACTGGATCTGACTTAGACCTGACCTGATCAGACCAGACTGCACACAGAGAGAGAGAGTTATCTTGGGAAGTGAGATGAATGAAAGAGACTGCTTTCTAACCTTCTATTTGTGTGTGTGTGTGTGTGTATTTGGGAATTACAAAAGTAAGACAACCAGCCAACCCAGCCAAGACATTCTAATCCCACGCGAATTAAGATAAAAATGGAAATCTGTGTTGCACGTTTGCAGAACCGACAACTGACAGCTTGCCACCATATCATGCTCTCATTAATGCTATTTCTTTTTTTTTTTTTTATTGTGAATGACGGGATGATGATTGTCCCTTCAATGACAATTATTTAAAATAATATTAACACATCAAATATTTTAATAAAATATAATAATGACTCGAACAATGTTAATACATTAAATATTTCGATAAGTTATGAATAAATATTTAATAAAATTTTAATACATAAAAATATATATATTATATTATTAATATTTACTTTTTATTTATCAAAATACAAAATACATAGTGTGCTAATGTTGATGAATCCTTTTTCATGATTGTGAGGCCGATCGGACGGTTTTATACATTATTATACTATCTTAAGGCAACAGAACTTACTGTTGCATTTGCATTTGTCATATGAAGTTTGTTTGAACTTTTGATATTGTTAATACCGATAAAATAGAGAAAGCGTTACAATTAATTACACCCTAATACAATATATTATAATATAATATAAATATGAAACTATGGTACTATCCTTAGACTAATTTGCTAAATTAATACTTTATCACTTAACCTTAAGATGAGATATTATTCACTCAAATCCTTTGAAGTGACTTAGTGAATAGATCGACAAGTTGGCCTTATAATCACATTTATGTCAATTTACTTATTCAATAATTCTTTATGGACAAAGTAACACTCCATTTTAATGTGCTTTATCATTCATGAAATACTTAGTTTCGTGCTATGTGGAATAGTTTGGTTATTACGTATTAGTTCCATAAGTTGTAACAATGGAATTAAGTTCTTTTAGCAAATGTTTAAACCAAACTAATTCACAAGTTGACGATGTTATTACTCTATATTTTGATTCTATACTTGACCTCACTAGCACAATTTACTTTTTACTCTTCCATTAGACAAAATTACTACCAACAAATATATAGTATCCTATGGTTGACCTCCTATCTAATGGTCAATCTATCCAATTAGCATCTACATATCTAACAACATGCACATGCTCATAATCTTCATAAGAGAGGCAAATAAATTGGTTTTGCTCTGATTTAACTAGTGTTAAACTATCAATCGAGCTTATACTTTTGCTAGGAGTGATATAAATTGCTTGGATCGAGCAACTTTAATTTCAAGGAAATAATTCAAGTTGCCCATGTCCTTAGTCTAGAATTTTTACCTTAAGAAATCTATTAGTTTCTTAATGTCTTCCCAATCATCTCCTAAAATGACAATATCATCCACATGCACTACTAATATAATTTTCCTACCATTATTATAGTCCATAAAACATAGAGACCATATTCACTGGAAGGGAATGGGCATTCCACTATTCCTCCCTTTTTATTTATCACACCCTTAATTACAGTATCTAGTTACTTTTTCTCTCCCATGATCTCTATTGTATGGAATCATGGTTCCCTTTAATCACTGAATGCACATAACTTACCAAAAGTTAAAATTATTGATTCCTTTTCTTTTTTACCTTTATTATATCCAACTAAATACTATAATATACATTCATACCTTATTATATCTCTATTCCATTGAGATCTTATAATTATTCTATTGTACCCTTATTCTATTTTACAAACTAAACGTACTAAAAATGAATAAGGTAATAAATACAAAAAATTAAGGAGATTGGAAAAGGGAAATCAAGCACTTGGTTTAAAGTGGTGTTCACTCTATTCTCTGCTATCTCCAATAACACTTAAGAGGATTTTACACACGCTTTTATTAATATAAAAAAAAAAAATGGTTTTTCAATAACTAGATATACAAATTATGGTAAGGCTTCGTCTGAAACTTCGTTGGTGAGATAGTTAGACAAAGTCTTGTGCTCAAAAACTGATTGTTATGAGGATCACTTATTCTATATCTCATCAAATAAGATTCGATGGAATTGATCTGTTATAGTTCAAATTACTTGATGATTTAGTAGTTGAGTTCAAAAATCAAGTCTATTGTCTGCATTTGCTCGTTCTCGCTCCGCTAGGTTGGTGTTATCCGTAGGAGTATGCTTTGAAAGTGACTTTGGTTTCCCAATTCAGGAACTTTTGCAAATAACAGAAAACATTTTTGTTTGTTTATCAACAATACAATCACCTTTTTGGAAAAATTCAATTGTTTTGATTCATTAAGGTTATAATTAAACCTTTTTAGGTTTATCATCTCATATTTGGTTTTTCCATATGGAAAGTGGTTTCGACTTCCATTCAAATGGGAAAATTACACCGGAGAAGATTATGCTTAGGGATAAATTTAAATATGAGATTGAGCTTTTGAGAAGTCCATATAGAAGACTGATATTTGATTAAACAAGTCAAACAAGGGATCTAGTTATAGAGTGGTAATAATGCCATTAAATTGCATTTACAATGCTATTTTATTTACTATTTTTTTTTTCATTTTATTTATAATAAGATGGCCTTGTAAATGCCATGTGTCAAATAATGTGCTAAGTCAAGGCAACTTAACGGCCCTATAATAGCTTCGTAATTGGATTCCCTATTTGACTTATTTAATTAAATGTTGATCCTCTATTACAGCTTCTTAAAATTCCATCTCAAATTTGAACAAATCCCTCAATGTTGATCTTTTATGGTGTAATTTTCCCTTTTTTAAATTCAAAGTTTTAGAGAGTTATACAAGCAAACAAGATTCCCAAGACTTTAACTTAGCTTTTTTCATTGTCTATTCCTTGACGCCAGGAAAATATCCTTCATTTTAAGCCTAAATTTATAGGTAAATAAGTTACCATCTATACCTATTTTCTCTTAGAAGGCACCCTTATATCTTTGTTGGATTTTATTTCTTTTGGCAAAGTTAAGCCTTATCCCCTCTAGAAGTGACTAATACTCCCACTATTTTTCATAGAGGTTGAATCTCAATATATGAAAATGGAATTGGGCCATAAATACTTTCCGTGCTTCATTTGATAAACAAAAATTTTCGGTTTCCCTAAGATACTATGTGGGCACCTATAGTTAATTCATCTTAATGCTTAGCTTAGTGGACTTTCAACTTTGTAGAAGTACTTTATCATAGATCTTGTTATTGTTAACTAATTTAGTTGGTTAATGATTGCAAGTATTATGACTAGCGGAGAGGTCTAGGAGAGGATTATCCATTAAAAGCTTCACAAACAATATTAGAAAGAAGAGCAACCCTAGCTTTTGGTTTAATTCATGGATAGTATTAGAAAAATAGTAGGTTTGAGCAAATAGATGGAATCCAAGTTTATAAAATGGCATTATAGAAGTACTAAGAGATGATAGAATGACAATGGAATTTTGTCATGAACTTAGTAAATATTGGCATTGAGAGAGTTGAACTTTTTTGACAATTCAGTATGGACTGGAGCTTTGTTACTAAAAGAATCTTATAGAGTTGGATCTTGAATAAGATTATGAACTTATAGTTGGTCGGATCCATAATTGTTAAAATCATTACTTAACTGATGTGATTCCATGAGCTTACACTTTTCTAAGTTTTTTCTAATTAAAATAGATGTAATATCGATTTTATGTAGACTATTGATGTAATTATGACTTTAAATATATGATTTTACAAACCTACAGTTCTACATAATTTTACGTTTTCATACATTAGGATTCTTGGTAGAATCACAAGTTTACTAACTAGTCAATAGCAAAAGCCATGATCGGGATATGACTTATAGCATGTAGTATACCAAGCTTTTGCTTTAGAATTTCCATTCTTCTGTAAAGCATGTTCATAGGGAGTTAAATCTTATAATAGATTTTTAGCAAATAACACACGCTTTAGTTATTATAGTTTCATTAATTCTAGCATTAATCTTCTACAAAAGTTTTATATAGGGCTCTTGAATCTTGATAAAAATTGTATTGATTGTTCACTTAGGGGGAATGGAATTTCCATAATCCTTGTATTCCTTATGTAGCCTATGTTCACTTAGTTTTTTGTCCCAGTCAAAAGGAATTCTAATTCCTAAAATTTCTACAAAGACATTCTTAAACTTACCCCATGAATTGCAACTCTTAATTCATTTCTTCATCTTTATTCCTAAAATACGATTATACAAACTTAAAAATGACACTTCTTTTATCCTCAAACAAAACATCATCTTCCTTACTGTATTGTCTTCTATCATCAATTAGATACCCTAACCTACTTTATCACTCTCTTCCATGTTGATCAAGAATTGTCGTTCAAAAACCGTACCATTAGTCACTCTCTTCCATGTCCTTCTCATGCATCAAGAAGAAATATGAGAATTGAAGGTCGTTGAGAGAGAAACTGAGAAGAAGAAAGTGAATTGTATGGTGATGAGAGAGAACTAAATGGTGAAGAAAGGACTGTACTTAACAATGATCAAATTGAGGATGTAAGTGACAATGAGAACTAGGGTTAGGACTATGTCGACCAAAGTGCTACCGAGGTCGAGGAGAAAGGCAGTGGAATGAGCAAATATGATGGTAATTCTAGCATTGTGAGATAAGGAGGAAGGAGAGAAGCGAAAGGAATGAGAAGATGAGGAAAAGGAGTTGTTGTTGAAGATTGAGAGTAAGAAGAGGAGGAAATGAAGTTAGGTTAGGGGTAGGGTTTGAGGAAGGGAATAAGAAGGACAAGAGGTAGAGGAGAAGGGAGGGGAGAGCGAACTGTGTTGGAGCTTTGGTAGCATCACCTTCGTTGGCGATTAGGATGGTGTGGTGTTTGGGCTTCGATGATGTCTACTATTTTCTTCTATTTTTTCATTTGTCTTTTTATTTTATTATTTAATTTTCTAAGGGTATTTTAGTCTTTTTTATTTTTTTATTTATATCTTATTCCTTATTAAATTTTATGAGTTGACTAATGTAATAACAATTTTATTATATTCAACTAAATACCGTAGCATCTTTGAACATCTCTGTCATGCTGCTAAAATCTATTTTCTGTTCTTTCCCCCATGTTTCACACACTCCGCTTTTCAAGCATGAACGCTCCCCTCGGAAATCAACAAGAGCACGAGTTGTTACTCTTGCAATTAAATGAACAGAATGGAAGATTGTGACAATTAAATGGACAACTATTTCAACTATTAAATAAAACCACTTACATATAAATGAAAAGAATCCTTTATATTTTGAGATAAGTATGAATTTATCTTTAAACTTTCAAATATTATATATAAATCACTCTCTTAAATTTTGATAAATTGATAAATAATTTCATAGATTGCAAATAATCCTAAACTTTGATAATAATTTGCCTCAAGCTTATCATTGATCATATTGCTAGAGAAACAGAGTAGGATTAAAAGGCAAAGGGAGCCATTATCAATATCATCAAAATTATGGAAAAGGTATAAATTTGATTTGTCAAAATTAAAATAAAAAGAAATGAAGTCTAGCTCATTGCTTTTTTCAGTTATAAAATTCATTAAAGATAAGGAATCTGAATTTATTTCCTTGCATGTTGTTAAAGCACTATATTATAAGATAAAAAAAAAAGAGGAAAAATAAATCAACAAGCACCATAAATTTGCAAAGGAAATAAAATAATAATAAACCCGAATTCTAGGATGAATGTAGCAATTTAAATGTCGCCATTGGATTTGCGAATATAAAAATTCTTACTAAAATAAATTAAATTCAATCATCCAGTGTTGTATATACGAATTTCCGGAATATGATAGTACATGAAGACACAATTCGATTGTTTCCACCTAGTTGATATGTTGCAACACTGGATAAGCCATTTCGATAAAAAGTATACGAATAAAATCAAAAGAAAAAACCAAAAAAAAAAAAAAAAAATTCAAAACTTCCAATACAGCTAATAAAAATAAACTTAAGAAACATGACTTCATTTTATTTGATCAATAGACCATCCTTTAATGCAACCTGGACTCGTGAAATCATGGATTTGAGAAAGAAATCACAAGGTGATTTAAAACCGGCAATTGGAGCTAGTAAAAATAAACTTAAAGAAATGTGAAATCATTTTAGTCCACTGATAGAGCATCTTTAATGCAACATGGACTTAGTGTAGGGCTGCTAGCTATTGTACCGGAGTGATTACTGTAGAGCGTGGGTTGTGGGTTCATGGCTCCCATCTAGATCCGTCATTTATCACCGGCGCTAATATATATATATATATATATATCAACATTTAATTAGATTTTATTAAGTGATTTATGTGGTGTATTAGTATTATTAGAGCTCTTTTATATTTGTCTTGATGATGTAGAACCATAGAAAGGTAAGAGGATAGCCTTGTTGCTAAAGAGTTTACTCAGGTTGAAGGGGAAGACTACCATGATACTTCTTCTCTTGTAGCTAAGGTAAGGTCAATCAATATTCTTTTAGTAGTTGCAGTTAGGAATGGTTAGTCTTTACATCGGATTGATGTTAATAACATATTTTTATATGGTCATTTGGATGATGATATATATATATGCTGCCTCCTGAAGGTTATACAAAGGCTATGTCTAACCAAGTTGGTCACTTGAAGCGTTCTCTTTGTGGCCTGAAACAGGTATCAAGATAATGGAATAATAAGTTGTCTAAATTTCTAATTTCTCTTGGCTTCTCTCAGTCAATTCATGACTATTCTTTGTTTACATATTTTAGCTCAGCTGGTTGTGTTTTTGTGTTACTTTACATGGATGATATGCTTATTATTAGGTCTAATGGAGATTTTATTTTTGATCTCAAAATAAACTAGACACTCAATTATCAATTAAGGATCTAGGTCATGCTAGATTCTTCCTTGGTTTGGAGTTATGTTGTATGGCTCATGGTTTATTGGCAAATCAATGGAAGTTCATTCTTGATGTACTGCAAGATGTAGGGTTCATTGGAGCTAAAGCTACCAATACTCCTTTGCCTTCTAAGCTATCGTTAGACAACAATACAGGGGATTTACTTTCTAACCCTACATTTTATAAACATTTGGTAAGGAAGCTTTTATGTATCACTATGATAAGTCTGATGTTCCTTTTCTTGTTCATTGTTTGAGCCAGTTCCTTTCTCAACCTTACCAACCTCATCCTCTTGCTTTGTTTTACTTGTTATGCTACTTAAGAGGAACAACCAATTTAGGACTTTTCTATTCTATTGCTAACACTTCACAGTTACAAGGCTTTTCTAATTCCAACTAAGGGTCATCTTCTCTTGATCAAAAGTCTATTTCAGGCTATTGCATCATGTTGGGTAATGCTTTAGTTTCTTGGAAAGCTAAGAAATAACCTACGGTATCCACTTCTACCAATGAAGCTAAATACCATAGTATTATTGTTGCTACTAAAGAATTAATGTAGGTGTCTTCATATCCATGTTGATCATCTAGTTGCTTTAGCTTATGACACTAAGTCAACACTTTAGATTGCACATAACCCTTGTCTTCATGGTAGGAGGAAGCACATTGATATTGATGTGCATTTCCTTTGTGATGACATTTCTTCTGGCTTCTTGCTTCCTATCTATATTACTTCTCAGTAACAGGTTGCTAATATTTTAACTAAGTCCTTGTGTACTGCTTGTCTACGTGATCTTTGTGTCAAGATGGGGCTTCAAGAAGCTCTAACTTGAGGGGGGGATGTAGAAGTATCTGCTTAGATGATTGGCTGAAGTAGTGTTGAAGATTGATGACATGGATAACTAAAGTCTTGTAGATTGATGACGTGGATAATTGAAGCTGATATGGCATAGCTAGCTTACATCTTATTTATTTCCACGTGTCTATAGTAGATTGGTTGTAGAGTAGAGTTGTTTGATATATATTCGTTTGTAGACTGATTTGTAACTAACTCTTATCATTTTCTTTACCTAACAATTAGAACTATAAAGGTTTTCTAGATATGGATGTTTCGTATCTTTTCACAAAGTAGTAGTAACAAAGCATAATTATACAGACAAGATTTTAGCAATGTAATTATGCTTTTTCTTCTTTCTTAATCCATCATCTATAGTGAAATTTCAATTCAAAGGAAAGCAATTACAAAGCTGTAGCAAACAATAAGGTAGAATAACAATTTAGCTAATTGGGACGGTGTCTTAAAGCAAAAAAATTTCATATTTATTGCAATTTTACCTTAGGAAGCAACTACAATACTTTTTCAAACCTTTATAATTGTGTCGTGTTTGGATCCTAAATTGCTAGTCTTGGACTAGTCTTTTGGGTTGGACTCTTTCATTGGACTTGAGTTGTAATATTTATTGTTCTCATTAACCCTAATGAAGAGGCAAGTTGGAAAAGCAGCGACTTGAGATAAGGCTATTTGGTGAAGTAGAGCAAAAGCTATTCATAGTATGTAGTCTAAAGTAGGTTAACGTAGGCGTTGGCTTTCAAACAAGAGTGGTAATTTTATAGTCTCATATGGAAAAGTAATAGGGATTAAGTGTGACTCTTAAGATTAAGGGTTTCTTTTGCCTATTACACTAGTTTTTTGGGTTAGGTTCTTCCTTTAAACTTGAGTTGTAACATTTGATACTTTCATTAGGAGGCTAACCTACGAAAGGAGCAACTTGGAAAAGGAGTGACCTGGGAGAGAGTTATTTAGGAAAGGACTACTTAGTGAAGGAGAGTATGAGATGTTTAGAGTGAAAGTTACTTAGAATAAGCAATTGAAAGTAGGCTAACATAGGCGTTAGTTTTCAAAGGAAGGTGTTAATGTTATAGTCCCATATAAAAAGTAGCATAGCGTAAGTGTAATATTTAAGTTCAAGGGGTTTTTTCACCTATCAAGTTAGCCTTATAGGTTAAGCTTTTGCCTTAAGCTTGAGCTGTAATATTTGGTGCTTTCATTGAGAGGCTAACCCATCAAAAGAGCAAATTAAGATAGGGCTACCTAAGAAAGGGTAACTTGTTTGAAGTAGAGTTTAAGCTGTCTAGAATGAAAGCTATTCAAATTAGGTAATCTAAAGTAGGCTAATATGAGTATTGGCTTTTAAAGGAGGATAATAATGTTATAATCTTATATGAGAAAATAGCATGGACTAAGTGTAATACTTAAGTTTTAAGGGGTTCTCTTACATATCATGCTAGTCCCTTTGAGTTGCACTCTTCCTTTAGACTTAGGTTGTAATAGTGCCCTTCCTGATGTTTATTTGCAACATTTATTTTAGGTTTAGTGGTGTTTACTAAAGGTTGTTGGAGCTCCTTTTTATCATATGTATCATAGTGATCTTTCACAAATTTTAGAGCCTCATTTTTTGATCTACCCATATCATCGGTAGGCGAAGGTACTCGTTTGTTCTTTTGGGAAGAGGAATATTAGACAAAAATTATTGTTCTATCTCGAGTTTTTTGTTCTATGCATTTGCTAAAGAAAATGGAGTATTTTCAAAAGTTTACTACTTCTTCACCAATCAATTCTTTTAGAATTTGCATATTTCTCTCTATTGCCTCCACAAAATCGAGTGGACTGTCAAAATAGAGGATGAGACTATAAAAGTTCTCATAAATAAATGATTTGCAAATGCTAATGATATTAGAATATATGGTGATGATAGTGGATAATTTTAAAATATTAGAAGTAAACTGAATCTCGTTTACCTTTCTCATCCTATTCGCTTTCAACCAACTTCTACGTTATGCTCCATTACCCACTTCTTCACTAAAAGCCCTTTCAAAATGGCTCTTCTTTCTAACTTGAAACACAGTCCTCGGCCTCTCAATTGGAAAGTCAGCCCAATGTCTACTCTCTCCTTTACGACTAACCCACATTCCAGTTTTGAGCGGCTCAAATTATATTTACAATGATCCTAGCAATTAAGAAGCCTCGATGCATTCCATTTATCTCCACTTCTCTTATTTGTCTAATAAATTGACCAAAATTTATGTGCATTGACTTTTGTCACAACCAAGCACCAATGTTGAACACTTGTCTAATATTTTTCCAATTTTTTTTCCCATTTTTGTCACAACATACTGAAATATTACTAAAGTAGTCTTAAAGATAGAGGCTAACCACTAAAGATAGTGGTTAGTAACCATAGAAAATGCTATGATGAAAGTGATTTATCATTGAACTAAGAAAAAAGAAAAAAGAAAAAAATTGAAAAACATCTTCATAATTTTCCAACAACATTTCTTCATAGTTAATCACTATCACTAACCATCAGCTATAATCTTTACCTTCTATCATTAGCTGTCTTTTAAGTCATTGATTATGACAAATATGTAAAAATATTTTCCGAGAAACAAAACACATCCTAATATCGTGTATATGAACCCAAAAAGTCCGGTACTTCCAACCCAACATCTATCAGGATTGGGGGAATGGAAACAAGAAACCAGGGAATAGACATAAAGGGTACTGCTGAAAAGATAGAGAGTGACTCCTAGAACGATTGAAATTTAAGGAGCATGATATAATAATTACTGAGTGAGAAAAGGCTAACAAAAAGTGAAAAACCTAAGAAAGCACAGTATGGCGAGGTGAAACAAAAACAATCAACAAGAAGAAGAAACTCAAATAAGAGAAACTGAATCAAGCTGGTCCGAAACTTAGTATAAGTAAGCGATTCATAAATAACAAAATGGAGCCCTTCATCCTTCACCATCTCAACTCTTGGTTTCCGACAAGAAGAAGTGATGAAGCACCAGGCAATCAATCTCTGCTGCCTTTTTTTTCGCCAAACCTTATGAATCAAGAAGACGATACTGCAAGGAATGAAAATCTTGCTTGGACTGGATAGCAAAGATCGGATGAAGCAGGTACCAAATAGTCTTAGACATACATTTCGAAAGAAAATGAAAGAATCATCCCCGTGAGGAAAGGAAAAAAAAAAAAGGTCACCCGAATGGATGGAATCAAACATGAGTGTTCATGTTATGACCAAAATGTTAGGAAAAAAAAAAAACACGAGTACATGTTGAAGTAAGTCATTAAATTTTTAAATCCTATCTTGGAACATCTCTGTCATGCTGCTAAGATCTATTTTCTGTTCTTTCCCCCATATTTCACACACTCCGCTTTTCAAGCATGAACGCTCCCCTCGGAAATCAACAAGAGCACGAGTCGTCACTCCTGCAAATCAGTTAATTTGGGAAAAAAATGGAAATTCGGTAAGTAAAAATTATCAAATCCTCTATTTGAATCGAGGTAGCCTACTGAATTGCTCTATTTGAAAGGAGGGAAAAAAAAAAAAATCATCCAATAGAATTTTACAAATTCTTGTTTGTTTTATGAAAAGGATGGAAGATTGTGACAATTAAATGGACCACTATTTCTACTATTAAATAAAACCACTAATATCTAATAAGGGAAAAATGAAGTCATCTCTATATATTTTTGATATAGACGTGGATTTATCTTTAAATTTTAAAATGTTACAAATCACTTTTTTAAATTTTGATAAATGGACAAATAATTTCATAGGTTACAAATAACTTATAAAACTTTGATAATAGTTTACGTTGAGCTTATCATTGATCATATCGCTAGAGCAATGGAGCAAGATTAAGAGGCAAAGGGAGCTATTATCAATATCATCAAAATCATGAAAAGGATATTAACTTAATTTTGAAATAAACCAAAAAAAAAAAAACCTTTTTTAGTCATGAAATTCATTTATAATACAATCTGTATTTATTTCCTTCAATGTTGTCAAAGTAGCATATTATAGGATGAAAAAAAAAATCAATAAGCATCATAAATTTGGAAAGGAAATAAAATAATAATAAACCCGAATTTTACCATGAACGTAGCAATTTAAATGTTGCCATTGGATTTGGGAATATAAAAATTCTTACTAAAATAAATTTAAATTCAGTCATCCAGTGTTGTAGATACGAATTTCTGGAATATGATAGTACATGAAGATCACAGTTCGATTGTCCCCACCTGGTTGATGCGTCGCGGCACAGAATAAGCCACTTTGATAAATTTATATGAATAAAACTCAAACGAATAAAAAAAAAAAAAACCAAAAGAAAAACTCAAAACTTGAAACACAGCTAATAAAAATAAACTTAAGAAACATGACTTCATTTTATTTGATTAATGGAGCATCATTTAATCAGAAGATGGTTCAAAACTGGCAAATGGAGCTAGTAAACATAAACTTAAAGAAATATGAAATCATTTTAGTCCACTAATAGAGCATCTTTAATGCAACATGGACTCAGTGCAAGGCTGCCAGCTATTGGAATGATTACTGTAGAGCGTGGGTTGTGGGTTCATGGCTCCTCTCTAGACCCTTCCTTAATCACCGACACAAATATATATATATATATATATATATTTATTTATTTATTTATTGATTAGCTCCTATGTATTATTAAACAATTCAGATAATATATTAATACTATTGAAAATCTTTTGTATTTATCTTTACTAGAATTCAACATTGTAATTGTGCTTTTTCTTTTTTCTTAGTCCATCAACTGCAGTGAAATTTCAATTCAAAAGAAAGCAATTACAAGCTGTAGGAAGCAATAAGACAGAATAAAAAATTCAGCTAATTGGGACAGTGTCTTGAAACCCAAAAATTTCATATCCATCGCAATTTTATCCTTAGGAAACAGTTACAATTCTTTTCCAAACATTTATAATAAAAGTAGGCTAATTAGGGAACAACTTCTTTTGAAAATCCTGACAGGAACAACGAGAATTCTTGATATATCAGTCTTAGAGAAACTTTGTTGAGATGAATGATATTATTAATAGTGTTTGACTAAGATACTATAACATTTTGAAGCCTTGCAACCAATATAAAAAAGAAAATGTAGGGATATTTAGCTAAGGGACAATAAATTTTGGGTTGTGTCTTTTAGGATATTTGTTTTAAGTGAAGGTGCAACAACCCAAGTTATGACTTTGATCGATGAGATGAAATATAACTGAAGGCATTTTTTATCGTTTAAAAGTCATTTAAGCACATTTATATAACTTATCAATCTTTTAGTGAAACCGAGTTTATTGCTTTTGATTTGGGAACGCTTGAGATTGAGTGGCTGAGAAAGCCCACACACCTTCTACAAGAAAAATCTGATGTGGATGAGGAGAAACAAGTGGATCTTATTTTATGTTAGAAATATGATTTTATTATTATCCTTTATATGATTACAACTATTTCTTCTCTTTGTCCTATGATAAATTTTTGTTGTCGCGGTTTAGTTTTAATGTTCTTTTTTATAGAGCCTAATTGTTATGTTCTTTTGAAAGCCTACTATCATGTTCTTTTTAGAACCCACATTAATACTCAATTCTTCAACCGAAATTTTCAGCTATTAATTTTTTATAATATTCTCTTTAAAGAATGTATTTGGATGGAAAGAAGTTATTTAATAATCCACCAACTCAAAACTATAGACCTCCATTCTAATGACCTAAGATTTCCTAAATTGTATTTAGAAACATGTAAAAAATAAAACCTAGTTTCACATAATAACCAAGAAAATGATATAGAGCATTTCGTTTATCAAATCTATCGATAGATACTGAGGATTGAGTGAGCCTTCAAGAATGAGGACCTAAGCTTGTAAGTCAAAACACAGTAAGGGGCAGTGCCTAGATATTGTTTAGCGTACCCATTCCAATATTTAAGTCCGTAGCTATTTGTGAGAGTAATAGCAAGATAGTAAGAGCATAAAGGAGTTTGGGAGAGTGTATGTAGAAAGAGTTACCATTGTTGGATTATCCTATTGATACTGGAGAGATTGAGATATCATAGGAAGTATGGATAAGTACATATTTCCCATGAAGGGAAAATGTATTGGTCGAATGAGGAAAGTGGATCTTGTGGATGTAGTAGGATCTTGAGAAATCAAGGAGTGGGTTGGCCAGTTGACTTCCTTTCCTAGTTTATAGCCTTCACTTAGTGCGAATTTCCCATCTTCAGTCATGTGCTCATATGTTAAGAGATTGAGCATACTTTGGAAGTTGATGGTATGGAGATTAGGTAGATGGCTACATATGGGAAAGAGATTGGTGATGCAAGAGTGATCGATCGTAGGTATCTAAATCTTTTCGTAGGACTATAGTGGATTGAAACAAGTTGATCACGGGTTAGAATATATTAGCCCATGACCTTAATAGGTTGGTATGAATCCGAGAGCTTAAATCTAAAATCTCCTATTAACAGAATATAATTTTCTTAAAATTAAGCCAGAATGTGAAAACATTCAAAATGGTGAATCAAAGGAAAATAGAGAAGAGAGTTTATGAGTCCTTTGATTTTGGTCCTAAGGAAGATTTTACTGAAATCAAGCCACTACTATCTATGGTTTTTCTTTTAGGCTTATTAAGTTAATTATTGTTTAATCTTTTGAAAAGATTGTGGTAATTGATAAAAAATTAATTTAAACAATAAATTATATGAATTTGTCAAAAGGATTTAAAGTGTTTAGAAGAACCATGGAGATAATGCGGAAAGAAAACCAAAGAACATTAGAATCATTGAAGTACACTAGAGTGGATACTAAACTAGTCTCCAATTTTGAATCTTCTCAAGAATTGATGGGATCATGAAAGGCTCTTATGCTATGAATTTAATTTTGAATTTTGCATATTAATAATGAATTTAGGTGGAAGTCTTAGAGATTCAAGGTGGAATTCCTTTAAGAGAAAGGGAGTAATGTGGAACAGGAGAAGTTTGTAGATTTTATTTTATGGTAGTTTATCTAGGCTAGATATGATCTTATTATTATTATCTATTTGATTTGAAATTGTTTCTTATTTTTAAGATTTGGTTAGCTTAGTATCTCATTTTAAGATAGAAAATCCTTTATTTTCTAGTTTCTTTAAAAATTAGTTATATGTAATATTAGGTTTTGTTATCCCTACACATAGGTAAAATATGTAATTTATTTATGAGTCACAACATAATGAATTGATATTAAATAAAATTATTTTATATGAAGTTTTTGTTATGTACTCTCTCAATCTTTTATGTGAGACTATACAAATTATTAGCGATGTGATACCATCATCTAAATTTGATGGTATTAAGCTACTAGATATAATTTTTAGCATTAATTATTTTTTTATAAAAAAAAGAAGAAAAAACATATTTTATTTTCTTCACAATGATTTTTATTCTTTTTCTTATTTATTTCCAAGTTTTATTTCTATAATCTTTGTCTCTTTAACACTTTTACTTCTACTGTCTTACACCAGTTTTGGTATCAAAGCTATTTCTTTTATTTATCCTACAAATTAAGATGTTTGAAATTGAGTTAATATAATAATGTGATTGCCATCATATGCATATTGTAGAGGGCTAAAAATTGCCATGTTAATTATTAGGCTACACTTATTATTTATTTGGGCTTGACTTATTGAGATTAGTGGCAGGGCATAGAGATTCTAGTCTAAATTTGAGATGACTTAGGGAGACATGGTATGGTAAGCTTGAAGTAGGGACCATTGGATTGGATCATTCATTCTCAGCTTTTTTTAGAGAAACTCATGCACATATAGAAGCTTGCCATATGCTTGGACTCAATAAAAACCTATGAAAGAATCCATCAATAAGAGGAGTTATCTCAACTATTGATTATCATTGTGATTTGATAGACGTTATTGATGGCTTAATTCTATAAATATTTAAGAGCTTCTTCTCATTTGACACAATTTACCTATTGAGAGAAACAACATCGTGCTATCATGTTGCTATCGTGGAATATCAAATAGAGTTCATAGAGAAGAACACACTACCTCTCATCTAAAATAGTGGAGTTGACACTTTATAACTTTTCCACTTGTCACATGTGCATTCGAAGCTTCTTAAGATTGTTTACTTCTTCCTGCTTTATCTTCTCCAAGTCATCCCTTACGTGTCATTTTATGTCACTCTTATAAGGCTACATGTAGTGTGAGACTTACATTATATGCACGTGACCACTGCAATTGGATCCCCTTGTCTACATTTTGGTGACTTCATTAGGGAGGAAATTACGTACAGGGCTTACCCATTTGCTTGGTAAGATTTGAGCTGGAGACCTCTAAGATGCATGGAGTATGACTTTCTAACTGAGCTATTCCTTTGAAGAAGGCCACAGGACCAGCGGTAGCAAATTTTATAAAGGAGTACGTTATATGTAGATTCGGTATTTCAAAGTGCATCCTATTTGACAATGGAATTCCTTTTATCAATTCACTTGTAAGACAGTTGTTGGCTTCCTACGACATCGACCATGTTAAGTTTATGCCTTACTATCCTAAAGGCAACGTGATAGGGATTAAGGATCGATTATGCACTCTTGAGCCTAGGGACTTTCTCAGGTGGTTTGTTGATTTATTCGAGGTGAGTTAAGCGTCGAGGAGTAGTGCTTACCCTAGTTAGATTTGCTGAGTTACTTTGCTCTCCATATAATCTAAGATGTTGCCAAGGTGACCAGCCGACATACTGAACTGAACACACCACTTTACATCAGTCTAAGTGCCAAATTTAAATACTGTAATCTCCACTGTTTTGGGGCTAAGTTGACAGTAATTAGGAGTTGACCATCTGAGGTCGACCTTGAAAATGAGTTGGCCTCGAGCTAACCCAATCCAATATCAATTGTTTGAGTTATTGAACTATCGACGTAGAACTGCCTTGATTAGGATTCATCCTTGCTTGGCTTGCAGTGTTATTAGGACCACAGATAGTAAAATGCGTGCACATTATCCTTTTTTGATAGTGAATATTCTTTTACACAATTACGTGTTTTCCCTATAAATTATTCTCCTTTTCTTAATAGCTAAGAATCCATTTATGTAATTTTCTGTTATTTAAGACTTACCCTAATTGAGTACTATAAATACTCGCATAATGTAATCGCCGCATCATCATACACTAAGAATATACTGAACTTTTACTCTCTCGAGATAAGTGTCTTTCTTATTCTTGAGCTACTCTTATCTAGCTCATTGAGAGTGGACTAGTAGCGAGTGACCTTTGGCTATATTTGTGCGTTATATCAAGTGTGACCCGAGCTCGTACGAGACATTAGTGTGTCATATTCTTTATTGGTGCACGGGAACCCTTACTTAACCTTGCGGCTCAAACCCACCCTATTAGTTACGAATGATATTGGCTTCGTGTGTTCATCCACGGTAGTTTGTACCATCTTGGTATCAGAACGCCAGGCTACATTTGAAGCCAGATTCTATTTCTATGTTCTTAAAGTGGTTTGTTACTACTTTCGTATGATAACAGTTCTATTGTTAACCCTGGACTATAGTAGTTGAGAATTGTTTCATGTTCTATATTCCCCTGTTTTCGATACGCAAAAATAGTATGGTTGACTGTTCGTTCATGTAATTGTTGTATGAAGGATCCATCAATGTTAAATTCAAGTGTTCAAGGAATTTTGGGAAACCAAGAAAGTGAAACTTGACATGGCCAAGGACAAGAAGGAAGCTTTACACCTCGGTTAGTAGGCGACCACTTAGATAGGCTTACCGACTTGGTGGCTAGTTTGGTGAATGTTATCTAGGAAGATAGACAGCAATCAAGAAATAGCCTCATTAGGGAACATGAACAGCAAGGGCGAAGCAATGGATAATTTGGCTGAGTTAATGCCTTAGCTTGACCACCTTGAGCTGAAGGAGTTGGTAGGGATGCCAGATGAAGACTAGTGCTCGAAGAGATTGAGGAGGAAATGGAAGGAGATGATGAGGTGATTCTCTTAAAATATGTATATAAAAATATCGCGAATACTTCAACAAGTATAATGGGTCAGAATCAAGTAATAAAAAAGTTAGTAAGGTTGTTGATCCCTTGAAGACTATAAAATTACTAAACCTATGATAGCTCTTATCAATATTTAGGCAATCAAAATTGAATTGTAAATTAACTAATTTCTAATTACCTTAAAATTGTCAAAAAGAAGATTACGTTAATATATCTAAAATGAAGAAATCAATTGAGAATATGGGAAAAATAAAACCTACCCTAGTTATGTAAATCACATTGTCATCATATTATATGGATTAATAGCTATACGGTCATTCAAGTGAAATTATCATGCCTTAAAATTAAGGAATTAAACCTCTAATTAATTAGTTAGCTGTTGCATCTCCAATTAACAACGGACTCTAAATTACAATAATACATCTCCCGATATCTAATGCTTTAAATTAACTATCCTTAATGTCTTAGTAAATAATTAACTCGAGACATTGCATTAATCCTTAAATAATTTCTAATTAATCTAATTAACGTTGCTCCTACATTAGCTAATCGATTTAATCAAGAATTTTTAACAAACCTTATATTAACTGCTGTATCAATAGTGTTTCTAACAATTATAACCAATAGAGAATTATAATTGAAATCATAGAAATTGCAATCATGAATTAACTGTATATCTATTAACCCCATAACACAACTCCAATTATCATCTAAGCTTTTTAGGGTTTCATTAATTCCCACAATTAAAACTTAGCTAATCATGGAAATTAAAATAAAAGCACATATAACAATAGAATTTACAAAGAAGTTTATGATTAGAAATAATAACAAATCATAGAATTGCATAAATAGAAACAGGATAGAAATCACCAATTCTGTAATTATGAGGAATTCAAACTTCAATTGCAAACTCTAAGGATGATCTCCGCAGTAAGAGCAAATTCTTCTCAATGATCTACGAAATTTCAAAAGAAAAACTCTTTAAAACTATCTACTAACTGCTTCTGAGATTCTCTAATTCTAAAGAAGATGAAAAGTTGTCTAAAATATCAATATAAGCCTATTTATAGAGCAAACAAAGGTTGGCTCGTGACTGAATGCTTTTTTACTAAAGACCGGCGGTTTTGAATTGTGAATTGCCTTCCCAAGTGCTACGTATTGGTTTGGGCCTCCTTCGTTTGCGTAAAACTCCTCTAATTTGATTGTATTTCCACTCTGAATCCTCCGAGACCTGAAATATTCAAATGAAAATACTTAAGTACCATTTCTTAATAACTTCTAGAAAATCAATAGTAATTCAACCTAATTCACACATTAAAATATGAGTAAAATATGCCTTTATCATAACGCAGAGGAGTACTACGAGCATGAGGAAAGAAATGTACGAACCCCTAAAGTCGAAGGATTGAGAATGTATATTCTGGGTTTTTTTGGAAGTGGTGATGCTGAGACTATCTAGATTGGGTAGATAAGATTGAAGAGTAGTTTGAATGCCGCAAAGTGCCTAATAATGCAAAGGTTATATTTGCTGTATTGGAGTTTAATGGTTATGCCAACTTGTGGTGGAAGAACTTGCAAGCCACCAGAGGAAGGGAAGGAGAACGAGAGATTAGGAGTTGGGATGAAATGAAAAGAGTTATGTGGAGGGGGTTTGTGCCGAACTATTATTTGTAGGATGCCTTCAAAAGACTGTAAGAACTGAGACAAAGAGGATCGAGTGTGGATGCTTATGTTAAGGAATTCCAAATGTTAATGATCCAATGTGAAGTCATAGAGCCAAAGGATCGAACTGTATCTCGATTCATTGGTGGATTAAAGTATGATATCGGGGACGTTTTGGAAACCCTGGATGTTGGAACACTCGATGATGCAATCCGAGCTACCCAAAGGATAGAAAGGCGTTGAATAAGAAGATTCTAACCACCTTTTAGTCGATTAGGTAGTAACCGAACTATTCCGAGCAAACCTGTATGAATAGAACCAAGTAAGGTTGTTGAGACTCAACTTGTTCCGGCTACCTGAGCCAAGAAGGAGGAACCCCCAAGGAAGTTTGAGAAGGGCTAAAGTTCGGGGAGAAAGACGAGTGAGATCAAGTGTTTCAAATGCCAAGGATTTGAACATATGGCCGCTTAGTGTCAGAACAGGTAAACAATGGTGATCCGAGGTGAGGTGTCGACTATTAAGCTCGACAGTAATGATGAAGAAGTTGAGGAGTTAAAAGCGAATGAATAGATCAGACTATTCGAGGAGGAAGTTATCTATGGAGAGGAAGACAACTTTTTGCTAACCACTTTAGTATTGAGGAAGACAATGAGCATCAGCTTCGTACTTAAAGACGAATAAAGGGAAAATCTCTTTTATATCAGGTGTAAGGTGAATGAGTTGTTATGCGCCTTAATAGTTGATAGTGGAAGCTGCATCAATGTAGCCTTTGCATTTATAGTCTAGCAGCTAAAATTACCAATCGTACCCCATTCGAGATCTTACAAGCTTTATTGGCTTAGCGATAAAGGAGCCCTACAAGTGAACAAATAGGTGTCTGTACCGATCTACATTAGCAAATATCGAGATGAAGTGCTTTGTGATGTGCTGCTCATGAGTGTGTCCCACATTTTACTTAGACGACCATGGATGTTTGATTGAACAATTATGTATGACGGTAGGAGGAATATATTTTCTATGGAGCATGAAGAAAGAAGGTTGAAATTGAGTCCCATGACTATTGAGCAGGTTAAGGTCTTGCAATCCCAACTTAGCTGAACCTTAAAGAAAGAGGCCTTGGTATTAACCCAAGCCAAATTGAAAAGAGAAATGGAGTTGGAGGGACCAACCTATCTGCTTGTTCGAAAACTTCTAGAGATGAGACCCAGGGAGGAAGAGCTATCGACCGAAGTACAAACCTTACTCGAGGAATTTGCCGATCTATTTTCGGAGGAGTTGAAGAACGGTTTGCCCCCAAACCGAGGTGTCGAGCATACGATTAATCTACAGCTAGGAGTCACGCTGTCGAACAAGCTTGCCTACAGGCTGAATCTTGAATAAGCCAACGAACTGCAAGGTTAAGTAGACGAAATGCTGAAGAAGGGGTATGTGCACGAATCCCTGAGCCCCTATGCTGTATTGGCCTTATTAGTGCCAAAGAAGGATGGTTCTTAGAGGATGTATGTAGACAGCTAAGTGATCAATCGAATCACTATCAAGTACAAGTATACCATATCTAGGCTTGATGACATGCTAAATGAATTAAGTGGAGCAAGAGTGTTCTCCAAGATCAACCTTAAAGTTGGGTACCATTAAATTCAAATGCGCAAAGGTGATGAGTAGAAGATTGCATTCAAGACATGACATGGTTTATATGAATGACTTGTAATGCCATTTGAATTATCTAACGTGTCGAACACATTCATGCACCTTATGAACCATGTGCTTCGAGAATTATTGGAAAGGTTTGTTGTAGTTTATTTTGATGACATTCCAGTGTATAGTTTTAACCTAGAGACTCACCAAGAGCATCTTCGACAAGTGTTTGCAAAACTCCGAGTGAATAGCTCTACGCCAATCTGAAGAAGTGCAACTTTCACCGTTTTGAGGTGATCTTCTTGGGTTTTGTTGTGAGTGAAGTTGGCATCGAAGTCAATGATGAGAAGGTAAGAGTGATTATAGAATGGCTTAAACTGACCTGTTTTGCGGATATGAGAAGTTTCCATGGCTTAGTGTTGTTTTATCGCCGATTCATAAAGGATTTCAGTATGATTGCGGCCTCGCTTATTGAGTTGTCAAAGAAAAATATTGAATTCAGATGGAGACAGAGAGAGAGAGAGAGAGAGAGAACGAGTTTTGAGGAAGTGAAAGAGCGGCTAACTACAACCCTAGTTTTAGCTTTGTCGAGCTTTGTGATGCCTCTAGACTAGGCATAAGTGTTATGCTAATGCAAGAAGGCTAACCTATTGCTTACTTTGGTGAAAAACTTTAAGGAGCTACACTTAATTATTCCATCTAAGATAAGGAGTTCTACTCCTTAATTCGAGTCTTGACAGTGTGGCAACATTATCTACTGCCTAAGGAATTTGTGATCTACATTGATTATGAATCCTTGAGGTATCTAAAGAGTTAATCAAAGTTGTCTTGAAGGCAAGCGAAGTGGATCGAGTTTATGGATAGTTTTTCTTATGTTATAAAATACAAGACTAGAAGAAACAATATAGTGGTCGACGCCCTATCAAGACAACATAACCTCCCAATCGAACTACAAATAAGGCTACTTAGTTTTTCAACCATAAAGAATCTGTATGTTAAGGATCCATACTTTGGTCCTATATATGCTCAATGTGAGGAAGGACAGACATTAGATGACTATCACAAGGAGGACGGATGCTTATTTAAGAAGAGGAGGCTATGTATCCCAACTTGTTCAAGGAGAGAATTGCTAGTGCGTGAAGTGCATGGAGGGGGATTAATAGGATACTTTAGCCAGTGTTGAACTTATGAGATACTGTCCTCCAGATTCTTTTGGCTAAGGATGAAGAGAGATATCCAATCCGTGCTAGCAAAGTGTATGACCTATTGGAAGGTGAAGAGTCGAGTTGAGCAAAGACACTACTAACCCTTGCCGATCTTGACCAATCCATGGTTCAAGCTGAGTATTGACTTCATGTTAGGATTGCTGAGGACGTCCCGAGGGAAGGACTCCATCATAGTGGTTGTAGATTGATTTAGTAAGATGGCACATTTCGTACCCTGTTTCAAAACTAACAACGTTTCGGCTATCTCTTTTCTTTTCTTACTGGAAGTAATCAAGCTACATGGAATTCCTAGAACCATTGTTTTGGACTAAGACCTAAAGTTCATGAGCCACTTTTAAAGGATGCTGTGGAGGCGAATGGGAACTAAGCCATTTTACAACATGTCTTGCTACCTACAGATCAATGGAAAGATCGAAGTTGTCAATAGAACCATAGGAACTTTGCTACGGGTTGTTGTAGGATGAAACATGGCTGATTGGGATCTGTGCCTACTAATTATTGAGTTCACCTACAACAAGACTGCCTACAGTGTAACAAACATGTCTCCATTTAAGGTTGCCTATGGGTTTAACCTTGAGTTGCCATTGGACCAAGCGCCCCAGTCGATGTTTGATGATAACCGTCCAGTCGTTATAAGAGTTGAGGCCATCAAAGCCATTCACCAGAAGGTTGTAGAGCAATTGGGTCGAGCTAATATTAAGCTTGAGAAGTGAAGTCAAGGATGGAGGAAGAGAGAATTTCAATTAGGTGATTTAGTCTGGATATCCCTTAGCAAGGAACGATTCTTAAATTTAAGGAAGAGTAAGTTATCTCCTAAGGCTGATAGACCTTTCAAAGTGCATGAAAAGACTAATCCTAATGCTTATAGGATTGAATTACCTGAAGGATATGGAGTCTTAGACTCCTTCAACATTGTTGACCTCCAACCTTACACTCTTGAAGATGAGCAACTTGGAGCTAAACTAGATTTGATCCTAAGTCTCAAACAATCTGGGGGAGATGATAGGGATCAAGGATTGATCACGCGCTCCTGAGCTTGAGGACTTTCTCAGCTGGTTCACGGATCTATTCGAGGTGAGTTAAGCACCGAAGAGTAGTGCTTATCCCAGTCCGATTTGCCGAGATACTTTGCTCTCTACACATTCCAAGATGTTGTCGAGGTGACCAACCAATGTGCCAAACTGAACCCTCCACTTTACACTAGTTTAAGTGCCAAATCTGAATATTGCAATCTCTACTGTGCCGAGGTTGAGCTGACAGTAATTAGGAGTCAACCATCCGAGGCTAACCCTACAAATGAGTTACCTTTGAGCTAACCCAGTCTAGTACCGATTATTTGAGCTACTGAACTGTCGATGCAAAATTGCCAATGCAAAATTACCTTGATCGGGATCCACTCTTGCTCAGCTCGTAGTGTTATTAGGACCATGGTTAGTAAAATACACGTGCTATCCTTTTCTAATATCTGTACTATCTTTTTTGATAGTGAATATTCTTTTGCATAATTACATGTTTTCCTTGTAAATTATTTTCCTTTTCTTAGCAGCTAAGGATTTATTTATGTAATTTTCTATTATTTAGGACTTACCTTAATTGGGTATTATAAATACTCGCATATTGTAATTTTTGCATCATCATATACTGAGAATATACTGAACTTTTACTCTCTTGAGATAAGTGTTCTTCTTACTCTTGAGTTACTCTTATCTAGGTCATTGAGCGTGGACTAGAGGCAAGCAACCTTCGGCTATACTTGTGTGTTATATCAAGTGTGACCCGAGCTTGTGTTAGGTATTGGTGCATCATATCCTTCATCGGTGCACAGGAACCCCTGTTTAACCTTCGACTATCATTTACTCTAAGAGCCATTGTATGGCTTGGACCTATCCTGTTAGCTACGCGTGATATTGGCTTTGTGTGTTCATCCACAACAGTCCATACCACAATGGCTAGGCAGAAGCTACGAATAAAGGTTTATTGAAAGTAATTAGTCATATGGTGAGTGACATTATAAAGAATAGCACGATAAGTTGCCATTACCACTTTAGGCTTATAGAACTTCAAAGTGATGACCGATATAGGCTACACCTTTCTCTTTAGTCTATGGATTTGAAGCAATAGCACTGATAGAAGTCTTGGTTCCTTCTATATGATTAGCTATCAATGTCGAATTAGACCTAGATGCTTTATGCATGATGGACCAAGAAGTGCTAGATGAGCACTGAGATACCGCAAAGTGCAATCTCACTAACTATCAACGACACTTGAGCATCACTTATGACCAGCTAGTACGAAAGTGGTCTTTCCAACAAGGTGACATAGTCCTTCATGCAACGGACCATGTTCAAAGAGGTATTCTAGCACCAAAGTAGGAAAGACCTTTCATTATTGAAGAAGTTTATCATAGTGGTTATTACAAACTTTAGAATCCAAAAACAGATGTCATTACCGCTCCTATAAACTTCCAATATATGAAAAATTTTATTTGTAATAGCATGATGTATTGCAATTGAATAAATGAAATTTGCAGCTCCCCTCATATGAGCTTGCCTTCATGAATTACTTCCTCTCTTTATTTCTTCCTTTTATTTTATTGCTGCAAAGTTCGAGATTCATCTCCTTAGCACAAATTATATGCATGCAAAAGAACATAATGATACATTGCTGCTGCTTGGTAAGAGACTTGCCTCCTAAGTGTGTGGTATTTATGGGTTATGTTTTGTTGATTGATAAGAGTAATGTCTCCTAGGTGCATGATATAATGCCTTCCTGTTACTTAGTAGGACTTCACTCTATTTGAGTATATTTGCACATCAAAGATAAGTGAATTTCCTGTTAAGATTGTCTATTATAAAAAACTAAACGGTTAAGTAGTGGATAATATCCCCTTAACTAACAATGCAACGGTTTTAGAACAATCAATACTTATCACTATCGCCTTTATAACATTCTTAGGAAGGATCATTGTTACATGTGAAAGTATTGCTTTGATGTGCAGATCCTACTAAGGCATAATAATCTGCAAACGTAAAGCATGTTTAGCTCTCCATCTAAAGACATCTACGTGTTGCAAGGCTAAGTTGCGAGTAATACCCCCTTTGTTATCATATAATTGGTTTTGTTATGAGTAACGTATTTATTTCCATTTGTAAAACAAATCCAATATGCCATTGAGGATTACTGCTTGTGAATGAGAATATTATTCTATTGTACGCCATCCACCCAAAAGCCAATATGAAAGGATATTCTAATGTTTCCACATACATTTAGTTTTGTTGTAGCTAAGTGAGAATAATATCTCCTAAGTGCACAATGAAATGAATATTAGCAAAAAAAAAGAAGGCATTCATTTAAATTTAGTGAATAACATTAGACTTTGTAGTAGAATGAGCGCCCTCATGACCTTCAAAGAGCTCTTAACCTTAAGCTCAGCTTCCTCTAACTTAGCCTAAAGTTTGTTCTGTTGCTATACAGCTTCATATAATTTCTAGGCTTTATAAAAACCACACTCAAAACTCCCAACCTTGAAATTAAGGCTACGAGCCCCAATAATACTTTTCATCAGAAGTTTCAACTCTTCTGTTGACAATGAATCCCAATGCCTCGAAAGGAGATCAATAGCCTACCTTAACAATGCCACCATGGTACTAACTACGTCAGTACCCAAAGCAAGGCGTTTAAACCGAAAGTCTCTTTCTAGAGAATGTAGCCACTCTAATGCCTCAATAAGGTGCGAAGGTATTGTAAAACCATGAAAAGAAGTAGTATTGACTAGTATTATAGTTGTATCACGAGCTAGCACCTGACTTTGTTGTGGCAATTCAGTAGCTAAGGGAGGATTAGCACTAACAAGCATTATGGGTTAATAAGTGTGAGTGGAGGAAGAAAGAGTATTAATAGTCTAAACAACATTTTTAGTGACATCATTATGTGCACCACCCATGTCATCACCATGAACACTGGCATGAAGTAAATCATCAGCACATGTATGCATTTCAACTTCTAGTAAATGTTGAGGTTGACTATCATAATCATTACCACCATTATTACCATCACAATCACTTTCATTCATGTCACCAAAATCAGTATTAGATTAGGACTCCTCATTATCATCACTATCTACTTGTGTTGTCAAGTCCTCCCTATCATCTTCATCATCATTGTTGTTTGCTACAGAGAAATCTTAACTTTCATCTACGGGTATTGAGAAGTCTATCGCGTTATCATCCTGTCTTGGCAACTCATTGTAATTGACCAATTCCTCGTCTTTACTTTCATCTATAGTCATAGGAGGTACAGGTTAATCTTCAACACGAAGTTGGTTCCTAATAACATACCGATGGGAGACAGAATGAGTGACAATTGGGTGTAGAACTCGATACACCAACATCCTTTGACTTTTGCTTAGCTGTAACCTGAGCTATATTACCTTTTTCCATATCCTACAAGGAAAGACATATGATAGTTTATGCAATGACATATACATGCAAAATACATAAGGTAAACCAGATAAACTAGACAATAATGATGGATAGTTTATTAACGATACCTCATGGATGAGTGTATGATTATTATGTTCAGTAGCTGGTAATACAGGCAACAAAGGTTTTCCCCTATTCTTTGCTTGGAACTTTTTTTGGCGGTTTATGAAGTCGTAGATAAAACTTACATCTATGGATGACAACCTCTTCTACCTCTTCAGCTAATTTAGCAAAGGCATAGTTATGAAACACCTCTAAACAGTCGATCCAGTATGTCAACCACTTAGTAGAAGTTACTCCAATACGGGTGGGAGATGGAAAATATACTTGTTGGACATCTGGGTAAATATTTTTGAAGTTTGTTGGTGTTAGTGCTTTGTAACATACATTGAAATCATTATTGATACTTATGCGAAGAGGGACACCCTGGTCAAACCTAAACTAACGTGCAACTTGATGAGGTGCACGCATCATCATCTTTTGCACAAGGAAACAAGAAGAAGAATCATCCTAGTCTTAAAGTTAAGGAAGACTTCCAAGTATATACCAAAGAAGGAATTTGACCTTAGCGTGTGTAACTTTTCATGAGCTCCTAAGATATCCATTAGGCCTTAGGAGCTCAAAGGATAGAAATGTAGATACTCTTCATACTTAGCCAACCTATTTGTATAAGGTCAAAATGTGACCTTACTAACTATATTGATCGCATTAAGCAATGATTGTGATTTTCTATCGATCTATGTCCAAGCTAAGGATATGTACAATTAAGCTTCTTATAAGGAGGATTAGAATAATTCTTGTATCGCTCAGATAAGAACAACTGTAAAAATAACAAGTCTGCATGTGACAATACTCTATAGCGGCCCTTTGAGTGCATTGAAGCTTTACGATGGAGATCTAAGTGTTGGTATAGTGAGCCTAAGTAAAAGGGCCTTAATGTGAAACATTCACCTTAGGCAATGTTAATCGCCAAAAGGAAAAATCGTAGGCTAACACCATCCTTTGGTCCATCGGGAAATACATATAATGATAAACAAAATACTCTATAGCGCCCCTTTGAGCGCACTGAAATTTCATGATAGAGATCCCAAGTGTTGGTACAGTGAGCCTAAGTAAAAGGGCCTTAATGCGAAACATTTACCTTGGGCAATGTGAATCGCTAAAAGGAAAAATCGCGGGCTAATACCGTACTTAGGTCTATTGGGAAATACATATAATGATAACCAAAATGAAAGAAAAGCCTCCAACTCGTATATGAAACATCAACACACAACTTACAATAGTCCAACAATATAAATGAACAAAAATTCTAAATAAGGGAGAGGTTAAGGTATTAATACTTACTCACACCTACGACAAGGTCCCATAGCCCATTTATCATTTTCCGTCGATCTGTCAAAGAAATAGCTGAGCCACGAAGTGAAAGTGGACTTCCTACTACTTCCCATAGATGCCTTCATAGCAGCCTCTAGAGTGGACAATAGTGCTTGCACTTTCTATGAGATAGGTATTGTAGTAATGTAAGTTTACCCAAAGTTTCGAAAATTCAAGAGTACATAGACATCCTCTAGTGTTGGGGTGATTTCTCCCCATGCAGTTACAAACATATGTATTTGAATACTCCATCAAGAAATAACAGCTTGCTACATTTTCATGTCCTCCATACGAGGAAAATTAAAACCACAAGTAATGATCACTGCCTAGAAGAACCCCCGCTTTACTTAAAGCCGCCTTACATTGTGGATTTGCTACTATGTGCTTCACCTAAGATTGCCAACTAGCCATTGTTTTTCTAGGATATAAGAATTGAGTATGTGAGAGAGGAAACTCTTTTCTCTCATTGCTAAAACGTAACATCGACTTTCTTCGTATAGGCTTTCTTTCTTGTAATCGAGGCTCTTGCTCTACGAAGCGTAATCCCCCATTAAGAATAGGGTCTAGATGGGTGTTGCGCTTCTTCTTGTCTTTCTAAAAGAAGTCCTTAAAAATAGTTTCATCTAGCTACTTCTCTTAGGGAGAAGGCACCTCTAGTGCTTAACCATTTATATGTAGTCTTAAGCTTCTCTTTCCGAAATTCTTACTCATCTTCAAGATAACAGATTTACCAACCGTAAAAGCAAGGATATCGAAAGTGGTGGGTAACAACAAAAATACTATCACCACCACTTGGGGGAGGAGAAGGAGATAGATATCAAGTGGACTCTAATAAGTTGATAGCCTATACCTACTTGGAAATTTGCATAAAAAGAAAATAGGTAATTTGATAAGCTTAAGAATCACAAGCTAGCAAGTATAGCATATGCACATTAGAGAGGAATATAAAAAAAAAGAAGGGGAAAAGGTGAGGAGATATTATAGTAGAAAGAGCAAAAGCTTATAAACATGGCATGCTAAGTATAAGAAATGACCATCATGGGATAATATAAATACAGGGAATGTGGCATGGCCATATAATTAATGGGAAGATATTTTAATGCTATTTATCAAATAAAGATTTTATGTAGTTTAAAATTATCAACATAGAAAGTCAATATTTGGAGTCATAATAAGGTGTGACAACATCTTCACAATATGACAACATGAAGACAAGCATGGAAACAACTCAAGTGAATAGAACATGGGTTCTATGATTTGATGATGGATGCCATTATGTGCACATTATTTGGATTGTAAGCAAATATGGCTAATGCAACACTATAATGAATGCTTATGATGTGGTGGGGAATTGATTCAAGAGAAAATACATGTGGCAAACAAAGACACCTTCATTGAAATCAAGACAAGGAGACATTTTGACCATACCACTTCAAAAGAAAAAGTGTTTAGGCTTTAGAAAGAAATTTTAGCCGAGGATGCCTTAGATTAGTATGTGTGCATATATATATATATATATAAAAGAATTAAATCTTCTACCAAACATGTTGGGAAGGCATGATGGTTTCACTCTGAAAAAGTAAGAAAAAAAAATCATCACAATAGAATAGCTTTTAGCCCCTTAAAATTTCAAGTAAAGGAAATTATTTTGAGGAGTTGAGGCATAATAATGAATTGCGGCTTGAAATATGCTGCATGTTCATCAATATATGTTGTTGTTGTGTTTGGTTAAGGTAATAAGTAGAAGAAGTGATAGATAGGAAACTATCATTAATATATGCTATGGTGATCGATAAAGGACATGATAGCTAGGAAACTATCGTCGGTACTCATTATGTGATAGCTAGGACCTATTACCGATATCTACTCACCATCAATCACAATAGCTGGGAAACTATCGTAAACACTAGTTCATCGCGATTGTGTTCTCTTATTTTATACATGACTTTAAAGTAAGGGGCCGGAATTGAAAATAGTTGAAGAAGGATCATGCATATAATATCAATTTATGACATTACCTTATACGTAACACATGTTAGAGATCATATCATTAGTGGACATAGGATAGGTGAATAATATCGTCTCTTATTCCCAACTAAAAGAGAGTAAGCGAAAGTGACAATATATATATATATAACAAAGGAGAGGACTTACCACCATCGAAGCTTAATGTTGTTACGAATGGAGACAAAGCTAATGGTGAAGACATATTTATAGCCAACACTAAGAGGTTTGAGGAATAGAGCTCAATGACTTGATTCAAGATTTTGATAGATTTAAATTAGCTATGGGTTGAAGAAAAGATATTGGTAATGTCAGGAAGTGACAACATGACGAGAGAGGGCTTTAGGAAATTTTGAAAAAAGAATATTTGAATTGAGATTCAAAGAAGATTTAGGACAAAGATTTAGTAGATTTGATCAAACCGAATGGTGTTTATTAGATTAAGTTTGATTTTTATAAAATAAAAGAAAAAAGAAAGATATAGATGGTTATTAAAGAATACGAGAGAACTATAAGAAGATTCGGAGTGAATTCTTTTGGATGATACTTATTTAAAGAAAGAGAAAGTATTAGGATCTAGATGTACCATATCTTTGCTATGGGTTTATTTAATATTTCATCTTGGTATAAATAAGGTGTAAACATTATTGAATGGTTCAAGATTTTGGATCCTTGAAATTGCAAGAAAAGAGATTGGGATGACTAAGTTATAATCATAAAAAAAAGGAAGAAGAAAGAAACTCGTTCCAAAATATTCTCAAGTATACTAACTCTTTTCAAGGGAATGAGATTTGAAAAAAGAGAAAAAGGAAGAAGAAGAAGAAGGTGATAAAATCAAGATTGGCATTATTATATGGGAGTCAACCTAATGAGACAGATAATGTCATATTAAAGTATAGCTAGCTTGTGGAAAATTGTATAGTATTGAAGATTTATTAGTGTTGCCGTAAGGGCAACATCTCTCCAACATGCCAAAAAGCGACCAATGTAGTCAAACGATGCCATAAGCTTGTGCACCATTATATAATAAATAAATTGGTAGCGCTGGCTTTAGACTAAATGGAGTTTTTAGTTGTATGAGCACACTTGGCAATAGTATGGCTCTTTACAATTCATGTGCCCCAAGTAGCGACCTAACTATTCAAAAATAGTAATTGATGCCTAAAATACGTAAACCCCATCTAAGAATTTTGGTCAGGGGGAAAAATGTAGAGGGCCGAAAATTGCCATGTTAATTATTTAGGTTAAGCTCATTATTTATTTGGGCTTGACTCTTTGAATTAAGTAGTAGGACCTAGGAAGTTCGATTTAAATTTGAGATGACTTAGGGAGATATGGTATGGCAGGCTTGAAGTAGAGATTATGGGATTGACCCGTTCATTCTCGACCTTTCTTAGAGAAGCTCATGCACATATAGAGGCTTGTCATGAGCTTGGACTCAATAGAACCCCATGAAAGAATCCATCAACGAGAGGGGTCATCTTGGTCATTCATTATTATTGTGATCTGATGAACGTCGTCGACAACTTAACTTTATAAAGAATCTAGAGCTCCTCTTCATTTGACACAACTTAGTTATTGAAAGAAATGGTGTTGTGTTGTCACATTGCTATAGTAAAATATCAAATAGAGCTCAAAGCGAAGAACGCATTACCTCTCATCTAAAACAGTGGAGTTGACGCTTTATAGCTCCTTCACTTATCATATGTGCATTCGAAGCTCTCTAGGACTGCCTGCTTCTCCTTCATGCTTTCTCTTCTCTAAGTCATCCCTTTCATGTTATTCTACTCATTCTTCTAAGGTTACGTGTAGTGTAAAATTTATGTTGCATGCACGTGACCACTACAACTAGATCTATTCATCTGCATATATACATACATATATATACATATACATACAATATACATCTTATGGAAAGCATTGTTGCATATGCATGCATCGTATACATAGATTACTAGAAAAATCATGTTATTCTATCTCTATAAGACGGAGAAAAATATCCACATTTCAATAATCTATATAACGTTTTTCAAGATTTTGGGTCCTTGGTTTCTACTATATATGTGTGTGCTTAATTATTATTTTTATTATTCTTAATACATGCTTCTAGATTAACTTGGCATATTAAAATGGTTCTTTAATAAATTGATCTTATATTAAAATATTATTATAATTTCCTTTCCGACTCATCAAATGTGGAAATTTTAAACACGTGTTAGTACCTAAGCCGACAGCTTAGTAAAGCAAAATTTCAAATATAATATTGCAGTTTGGCTTAATAGTCATTCGATATAAAATGTTGAACTTTGTATCATGTGGTACATAAGTTCTACCTCATTTTGGAATATCCTTCGTTATATTATATTGATATTGGTGGATAATAATATAAAAAAAGTCCTAATTTCTTTGTATAAAAATAATTTCTTAAAAGAAAATCAAATTTCATCTAATTAAAAAAAATAGACATCAATCACACCAATTGGCAAGAGGATTAACAGACAAAGATGCAATCCCAACTTAATAGACCTTTCTCATCAAGCGTCGAAATATCTCACAGAAGGAATACCATCATTTCTCTTAAAAAGAATAAAATCTACCAACTGGTGAGTAAAATAAATCTCACGAAAAGGAGTAAAAAGAAAAAGTAACAAACACATAAAATTCATTTACGGTTGTCACGATTTTCTAACTAATCAGATACGTTAAAACAAATTCAAAATGTAAGACAGAGAGATAAACACAAAACAAAAGCCATTATTCAATCCTTAAAAACATTTCCAGTTTTTGTTATGAGTGCTTCTTCATCTCATCATCTTAGTGAGCCTTCATGGAAGATCATTTGATCGCTAGATACCATGCTTATAGTGGCAAGGCCGGAGTTGGAGAAGTGTTGCCTGTTCCCTATGGTCAGCTTGTAGTGGGAATGAGCAAAGAATTCAGCGTGGGAGATGCGGAATCTGCAGAGAAGCTGTTGCTGCATTTGAGGGCCTCAAGTTTTGTCAGTGGAAAGGTCGTAGAAGGGTGATTCTAGAGATGGATTCGTCTTTGGTAGTTTGGGCCTTGAAGAACAGTTCCTCTAGCTGGCTTATTAGACCATGCCCAACTGGTGGACATACCGGGTCCTTTGCCACGTCTGAATTTGTCACCATAGTTTGAGTCTGGATCTTTTAAGGAACGTAATATATCGGTATTAAAATATAGACAAACCCGGCCCATATCCATGTTTACCATTTGAGTTAATTAATAAACTCAAGTTAAAAATCAATTTTTTCCTTCTTTTTTTTTTTTTTTGGGTATCTGTTACAAGAAGTCCATTTCCTCCTTCAGTTTGCTTTAATAATTCCTTTTTTCCCCCTAGTTTTTAAACCCTGTAGAGTCCAGTTTTGAAAACAGAAAATCTACATATAAATTATATTCTGTCAAAGAATATTACAGCTAGATGAGAGAAAATTATATGTTTATGACCAAAATTTTAAAAAATTACCAAAATACAAATTATATGAAAATAATTTTCAAATTACCAACCATATAGGCAAACACAATTGTGTTGCATCTTTAATATACGATACACGTACAATAGTAGAAGTATTGCATCTTAAAAATGCTTATATTTCTTTATGTTCCATCTTCTAGATGTGACATTAGTATTACTGTACTAGTGTCGTATCTTTAAGATGTAACTCTAGTATATTTTCACTTATTTTTTTTTTATAATATTACACTATCAAGATTTTTTTTTCTAACTTTATTCATATATTGTTGATCAAAAAATTTATTTGAAACTCATTTCATAATTAGAATATTGTTATATTGGATTTTTCATACTTACAATAAACATATCATTTTAAACTTTATATTTTTCTTTCTTTTGTTTCTGTATTTATCATTCTTATTATTTATTAAGCACTATATGTGATATTAAGAGAAAACATATATATTAGTAGTAATAGGTAAAAATTACAATTGTTTTTGAGTTTAATCATATACAAAATCAACTATCCTATATTTATTTATGTTTTCTCTTATTTTTTTCCCTTCAGCTTGTAATGTATTTATTGATTCTTGTAGATCCTTAGAAATTTTCCGGGGCTCGATTTGCAATATATAAATAAATTAAATTAGTGATCAAAATATTATATAAATTAGAAATTTTTACTTTAAGCCTAAATTTTATTAATTAATAATTAATTATGTGACTGCCTCTCCCATATCTGATGGTGCTGGATGTGTTTGTTTGATAGAGATAGGTAGGGTGACAACGGATGATGATGATACAATCATCTCTAGTATTAGCAATATAAACGATGGTGCATCATCTATAATATGATCCATTGGAGCCTGTGTCAATGGATCTACTGTCGAAGGATCAATCGTTGAAGAATTAGTAGCAAGAGCATCAGTAATAGGTGGATTTGCTACTGGATGATCATTTATGGGAGAATCAGTAGCAACAACATCAATAATAAGTAGATTTGCAACATCATCAGTTGGAACCTGTATATCCATATCTGCTGTAGGACTCGAAGACCTATTTTGTAGTTGTGGCTATTGATCTTGAGCTTGACCCTATCCTTTTACTAGTCTTCTTTGTTTAGCTAACAAATCCTTGGGTTGCTGCTCTTGCTGAGTTGGATCACCTAACATAATACCTCCATATCCCTCTAACGTGTGCTTACCTACAGCAATTAAGGCGTGGATGTCTTGTATATCTATGCTCCCCTTTATTTTTGTGAATGTATCAGACTGCATTTTTTTTTAATGTGATTGTGTTAGTTTATATTGCTACAATATTGAATTTTAATTATATTTCATTATTCATTGTAAAAAACTTACCAATGTAGCTAAAAGTGCTCCTAGTTGACTGATGTATCTTTGTATCACTTTAGAGTATCAGTTGAAGTAGTTGGTAGAGACTTTACCAGGTAGAGTATCATCATGTATGATTTGAGCCAGTCTTTCCCTCTTATCTTACCTTTGGGTGATATATCATGCATTCTTTTTAGCTTAGCCTTCTTTTAACTTTCCTCATAAATCATCCTATATATGTTGTTCAGATTTATGTTGCAGTTTTCTAAGATTTGCTGTACTTCGCCAAACTGTCACATTACTCTATCTAGCTGGTACATCTCCATGATGTGGAAGTAGATCATGAGGACACAGGCTTGCCATATATCTCTCCCCTCTAAGCATATCTCAAGTAGTATATCTAATATTTTCGGGGTATAAGAGATCTAGCAAATCTACAAGTGATAAATTTATTTCAGTATATAAGTTATAGAAAAAAATTTTAAATAGTACAATTGATAATTGATTTGTACCTATTTGGGTGTCTGATGGTCTAGAGCCTTATGATATTAAGATAAGACATGAGACAAAGTCTGTTTGATATCAAACGTATCATCCCATTGGTATGCCAGTAGGCTGGGACAAGTTGTATGTCTGTGTGTCCTCTATGGTGTCAAATGAGAGAATCTATACCATGCCCATACTTAAATTAGTATTGTTGCACTACCCATCTTTGTTACCCCGTACTTTGTGACTTAACATAAGTATCTGTACAACTACGCAAGGCAAGCCGATCCTTAGCTATAGCTACATACAACTTGTAAATCCTCTAATAGTGGTAAAAACATTAGGTGTACGTAGCTAAATGATGTACATTTGCTACTTGTTACAGCTATATCTGTTGTTATTTATGTCAATTCTATGATAGTAGCTACCTTTTTGTCCATATTTACTCATGTATGCTCCTTTTTGCATCTCGAATATTTCTATTCTCTTGCTAAAAGTTTTTACTTAGTCGCAAGTAATTATCTTTCTTCATCTTTCTATCTTTTTGAGAGTCCATTTGGGGTAAAATATTCCTTTACATATAGCCTTAACTGCCTTATCACGCCTTTCTTGGAAATACTCCATACAGTTGTAGAAAATCTTTAGAACTAGTGTTGATATGGGCAATAACCTTGCACCTTTCAATGCTATGTTATAACTCTCACTCAGATTTGTTGCTATTTGATTGTACATGAATCCCCTATCATGTGATCGTGTCTATAGCTCACTAGGGATGTTTGCAAAATAGTTTGGAGCAATGGCATTCCTTTTTTTTTTTTTTGTAATCTCTTCTATGTAGAATTTAAATTTGCTTTCTTGTGCTTGGAAAGTTGCTATAGTTACTAGCTTCTTCATAAAGTGGTTTTTGTACTTTGTGTTGAAGTTACTGACAACATGTCTTATATACACTCTCCATTTAGCATAAGGAAGCTTCCATCTAATACTCTTATCCTTCATTGCTTTTGCTATACCTTTGTGTTGGTTTGATAAAATACATAGGGTGACATTATCATCACGCGATCCATGGAGGCATTGTTTCAACTTTTTCATGAACCATTTCTAGCTTTTACTTGATTCCTTATCAGTTAGTATGAATGCTAAAGGGAGTATGTGATTTGCACTATCCATGCTATATACGATTAGTAAGCTGTGTGGATATTTTCCATACAAAAATGTGCCATTTATACTAATCATTGGCTCGTAGTGTTTAAAGGCTTCTATACTTAGCTGAAATGCCTACAATAATCTTTTAAAGACCACATTGGTTTCCTTTTCAATTGATAGAAATTTCCATGCAACACATATACTTGGATTGGTTCTTTAGATCACATTCATCAGCTTCGACAGTTCATTATATGACTCATCCCAATCTCTATACACTTTCTCAATTGCTATTTTTTTTTTTTTTTTGCCCCCCAGGCTTTTCTCTTTGAAGTTACATCTTCTATTTGCTGTCTAAGTGTAGTGATCTTTATACTTGGGTCATTCTTGATTTGGCTTAAAAAACACTAGCTCATGAATGTCTAGTTGACTTGTGGATGATCATTTCCGAATGTCCTTTTGGTACAAGTATGTAGGCCTTTCGCGATTATAACTACAAAGTTTGTATCCCAATGCCTTAGCCATATCAATAAGAGTCTCAACATCTTCATCATTACTTATGTCTTTCAATAAGAATTCTTTTGATCCATTTCTATATATACATGTCTATCAATGTTACGTTTATATATTTCTTGTATTTGGATTTACTTGCAACAACCCAAATAACTTAACTAGGAGACTTGAATAATCAACATCCATCTCTACTTTCATGTTCCTAATTGGCCCCTTATCATAATATGGTCCTTTTGGACCTGTTAGAATCTTGTTATTTGCAAAAACTAAGAGTTTGACATGCCATTTTCACTGTTATTGTCACTAACAAACAATTGTGTTAATAGAAATCGGCATAAGAAAAGGTTCTATATTTTATAACATGAGACACATTTTAATGTTTGGTATACTATTTTTTTTGGTTATGTTAACTTATACGTTAACATAACAGTTATCATAACATATAGATGTGTATAAGTGGGCTTTAGCTCGCAAACTAGCCTATTTAACCTACTTTTTAAATTGATTTAGCAAAAGTTTTTTGACCCATTTAAAAAACGGCCAAATGAGCTTGGTTCGTTTAACTTGCGGGTTAAAGTGGGCCGGTTTGGGTCGACCCGTTTAATACATTTATGCCTTTGGCATGTGGATTGACTCATTTAACTTACTTTTTAAATATGTTAGGGTCAAGGTTTTTTGGTTCGCTTAATAAGTGAGCCAAATGAGCTTAGCTCATTTAACTGTAGGCTAAAATGGGCTGAGCCGGGTTGGCCTACTTAACTCGCACATCTCTAATAACATACATTGTAAAGTTATGTTATGATTGCTAACTTAAGCAAATGTATAACATGTTATATCTTAATATGTTATAAATTATTGTTGCAAATTCTACCTTGTAATCACTTTAAGATTTTAAACAAATAAACCATGCTAAGACAAACATGTAGGAGATATTCATGTTAAATTAGTGACCATAGTTACAATTACACCATCTAATCACTTATGTATGGACTGTTATGGTCAAGCACTATGTAAATGTACACCACCTAGCTTTTCAATACTATATTACACCATTGCATACAATACACATTCACTTCTCCTTGTTTTCAACCTTTCTCTCCCTTCTGTACTACTCAATCATTCTTGCATTCGTTCATTCTTCTTCATCCTTGCAGTTTGTCTTAGTTAGAAACATTCTTTTAAACCTAGTCTAATGTTGTTGCTGCTTTTATGATATCCATTTATTAATAAATTTACTAATAAATTACGGCCCTTTTCACATTTTTCAGTAGAAAAAATACACTTATGCATACAATAGACAAGTCATTAGAGTAACTATGAACAATATATATAGGATTGTACCTAGAGCTATGCTTTCTTGATTTTGACCATATGATATTGAGTAATAGATAGCAATAATGATTGCTAAAATAGAAAAAGAAAAAGAAAAAGGAAAATATTTGTCTTTGTCTATGGTATAATACTAGTTTAGATGAAATCGTCAAATGAAAATATGATAAGGATTGTCTTGACTCTACTCACTATTCTGATATTCAAGTTGCTAAGCAACTTGAAATAAGATGACAATACAATCAAGAATTGAAAGAGTTACTTGATTAAGTTCCAGAATCTAGCATGTTTAACAAAAGCATCTACAATAACCTTAACTAAAGCAATAATATTTAGTAGAATTTGATAGCTCTCCATAAATGAACACTAAAACTAACTATCTGAATTCCTATAATAAATAAAATTATGATCTAATCATTATTTTGCAACAACATTTTAGCTCTGCTAATCTAAACCCAAAATTTTTAATCAGCAAAAATTAACTAATCAAAGTTTGTTTTGTTTACCAAATAGTACACCTATGCATCGGTTTAGTTTAGTCACTTCCTAGTGCTCCTTATGCTACACCACTACCATCACTTACATCCTCATTACATTATAACCTAATATCATAATTAAATTTGTAATTTTATGTAGCTAAAGTTCAATGTTAAATGCATAATTTTTATTGATAGCTTATGCAATACGACACAAATTCAACGGATGGAGATTGATTCCTTTCAAATATGCTTTTGGGCATCACAACCAGGGAAGTGCTTTTGATGGTGGTTTATTTATTTTCTTGAGTAACCTACTAAATGCTTATTTTATAGGTATGCATGCTACTATAGTTGATCTATGGAGAATAGATTTAGTGCAAAAACACTTATTAAAAATAGATCTAATGTAGGAGTATTTATGTTGCATTTGCTAAAATATAAATTGGTAGTGCTTTAAGCAATTAGATAAGACAGTATTGCAAGTACTAAAATATTATCTCGAAGGAATAAGGAATCATTGCTCGAATGGTAACATGTTAGTCAAAAACTTCACCCATACATATATGCATACATTATGTAGTAGAAGCAATTGATTATAGCGTAGAACATGAATTAGAAAGCATTCTTACATTTGAAAACTTGCTTTAGGGTGTTTTAAGTGCAAGAGAAGACTTTAGTGTGGCTAAAAATTGCAGCTGACCCTGCGTGAAGAGACAAATTAGTTAGCAATTAGTTTCCTGTATCTCTCTCTCTATTGTATAATAGGAAAACATGAGCCTAGAAGAAAAGGCAAGCCAAACCTGTGTTATGAGAATGCCATTGGGAGATAGTCGGGGTTTAACAATGTATTAATAGAAGGATTTGGTATAGAGCTTATAGCAACGACCTCCTTTTAGTAGATCTGCAAGGTCACCTACAATGACATGAAGATCACGGCTATTAAAGTGTTGCTGTATGCTTGTTTAATGAAGTAATAAGGCTTGAGTTTAATAAAATCGATCTATACTATACAAACCAATTTATCCTAAAAAATTCTATTTATCCAAAAGATGGTCGACAACCCAACTCCATCAGAGATCCATCAGACAATTTGCAAACTGCAACCTCTGATCGAAAGCATAAACAATACTTATCTACCCTTAATTAACAAAAAAAAAAAAATAAATTATCCACCCTTATTTAGTCTAAAACAAGAATAGCTAGGAAAACTAACAACAAATAATGTTTGACATAAGCTAAGGAATAGATTGTATCTTCACTAAATCTATTCCTAAGTTGCCATTGCTTTTCCTCTATTACATGCTAAATAGCATGATCATTGTACAAGGTCTTCAAAGATAACATTTATCACAAGATTCACACAAACATAGATTGTACTTTTTGATATTTGTTGGCAAGGTTCTTACAACTTGACTAACTATAGAAAGAACAAAGCCGAATACCATGCATTGCATAATATTGTAATTAATAAAATGCATTCAAGAGATGATCAATAGTTCACAATAGCGATATTGAAATAAAGTGAGCAGCGAAGAAGTAGGCAAGTTTCAATGGTAAATGATAAACGTGAGAGTCTAAGCTAAACCATGTAAAGGAGATGGGAAATGATATGCACCATGTTGGTTGTTGTGCATTATATTGTAAAGAGGCACCTATGTCCTTAGCACCTAGTGGCTTTTAATAACCTTGCCTTTAGCAAATATGATTTCAACCTTGATGAACAAAGATAGAAGAGAGTAGTTGAGTTTCAAAACAAAAGTACTAGAAAGAAATAATTAGTGACAAGTATGCTCGATATTCTTTTACCATAGTAGCGCACATATACCAACTTACTAGCCTAACCAAATTTAAATAGAAAGCAAAGTATTGACTAGGTCGAATCACCTTTGTCGCCTATTTTTGAATTAGTAAAATTATGTCAATTAATATCATTGGTACTATAGAGTAAAAGTAAGCTTCATATTTAGGCTTTGCATGGTAGGTCCGCTTAGAGAAAAGCTCAGGTTGTTGCTTCGTGCCTTATTACAAAATGAAGTAATCATTATCCCGGTCATTCAAAGTCACATTTCAGTCCCATTGTTGTTACACAAATCTTAAGGTTAAAATGCTAAACCATTGTAGTTGAAAAGCCATAATCAGATCAATTTGTCCTAAGTGTATGTAGATTTAGTGCTTATATTCCTATGGTCAGTTGATGAAGTATAAGTGACTTAATGAAGGCATGAACTAAAAGATTCCAATGACATGTTTATATTTGCCAGTCCACTTTTCTATTTCCCCTTTCCTAAGGGTCTTATGGTATAGGCTCCTTTGGTTCAAAAAAACCATATCGCTAGACTCTCCATTCTCTTAAACAGCTCATATAAACAGCTTTTCACTTTAGACAAACTACTTCTTTTGTACTAAATAAAAGCTACAGTCCTAAAAGCTATATAAAAGAAAATTGGAGTAGTGTTGATTAAACCTTAATTATATGCTTTCACAATTCTGAATGCAACATAATAGTAGTAGATAGAATAATGAGAAGTACGTTAAATGTTGAAGGATCCTCTTTATAGCAAATCAACACACTTTGTGAGCTTGAGTGAATTTCGTAAAATTATAAAGAACATTCGAAATAATTAAAGTGTAGTACCCACCAAAAGTTTAATCTACATTTGGGATACTCAATTTTGAATGAGAAATTAGAATTTGTTTGTGTAGAAGTTGTGTGAATTTAGGGATTAGAGAGTGCTTTTTTTTATTGAGGATGAGGAAAAGAGAGGAGTGATCTAATTGGAGGAAGGAAAGTTTTGTTTCAATCTTAAGTCATACTCATATCGCACTTTCTAAATGCGATATAGCAATATGTTGCATTTCATTTAAGCTATATTGTATTTAACAAGTGCGATATAGGGTTTTGTTAATCTTTATTATGACCTAGCCTATATCGTATTTGCCAAATGCGATATATTGTTGAGAATCATATGGCATTGCCTTATCTTATCTTACATTTACTAAATGTGATATGAGGCAAGGCTAAGCTTATATAGCATTTCATAAATGTAATGTAAATCTTACCTTGGCCTAGCATAAAACTTTCAAGAGGGCCAAGCCTATATTACATTTGGTAAATGCAATATAAAACTTATCTTATCTTGCATTTACAAAATGCGATATAATGAGAGGCAATGCAATATCACATTTGGTAAATACGACACAAGTCTTATCTTATCTTGCATTGACCAAATGCAATATAAAGCATGGCAAAGGGGGTCAAGCTTGTCTTGCATTTCTAAAAAGTGATGTATTTGAGCACGGCTATATCACATTTATAGCGTGCATGTGTTATATGGCATTTGTGAAATATGATAATTTTCTTATAATAGTGTTGGACTTTCAAAATGCGATATAGAATTTTCAAAATGCGATATAGAATTAATGCAACTTTAGTATTGTTACATTTCATAAATGCAAGATCTTTGTAAATACTTATGTTGTATTTTTCATATACAATATAGCATTGATTTGTGTAATTTTTTTCATACAATTTATATTTGTATAATTTTTTTAAAAATCTTGATAGATACGTTTTTCACTTGCTAGATGACAAGGTTCTCGTTTTGATTGGATATAATAAAAGCATAAAAAAGTATCTTTGTTCTTGGTCGAGATTTTGAGTTTCATACAATAGAAAGAAATAATGCAAGGATATCAACAAAAATCAATATTGCAACGTCTATACTAAGAGGCTGATGGGGGAACGAGAATGGGACAACAATCAAGAAGGCGGAATCTTGATTGAAGTAGAATTAAATTGGGATTATAGTTTTTTACATTCTTGATCTTTGGAAGTCATGAAATTTCAATAATTTACTTTTTACTTTTCTTAAATATATATATTTATATTCTTTCTAAATTAGTGTATTTTCTAAAAAACGGTAAAAGAAATTAGTATATTCCAATTCATCCTATAGAAATTAGGTTGTACTAGCTAAGTCAATCAGTTTGAATTGAAATCACTATTAATTTAGGGATCAAATAAGTGATCCAGTCTGGTTTTATGATTAGGCAAGATCAAACTGGATCAAATGGGTTAGCTTGGATCTCCCAACACTAATGAAAATGGGCAAATGACAAGATATCGTTTGCGACTTTGCCTTCTTTTCTTGCGTACTGGTAGTGAAACCCGAGAGCTACGTAGTGTTAAAAATAATGATTTTTCATATCGTCGTCTTATTTTATTAGATGGTTGGATTTGACAAAATGAGATTCCGTTTTCTGTTTCTATCTACACTACATATCAAAGTCAATCAACATATAGATATATAATATACTATATCAAGAAGTAATTTTCCCCCAAAATAGTCTCTTAATGAAAACCCTTTTTGAAATCAGATAAAGTTCTCTTCTTGCATTGTGCAAAAGAATTCTCTCTCTTGTGGAAGACTTTTCTCTAACAACTAGTTAAGCTCAACACTTCTTTATATTAGCTTTATGTTGCTCGAATCCTACATGAGCGTTTAAATATGTCTAAATATTTGAAATAAACTTTCATACACCATTTTATTACGGTGTTATTGGATAAATTAACATGAAAAAAAAAACTAAAATAAAATTAACCAGTTACATGAAATTCAAAAAAATTATACTAAATATTACTTTTTATTTCTTGATTTTTTTGCATTTAGTTAATGGTGAAACGATTATATAAAAGTCCGAAGCATCTTTATATAAAAATTTGATGTCTTGAGCAATCAATTTCAACATGGAACAAACGTAAGTCCATTTGCAACTCCACCATACAACGTCGAAAAACTTGACTTCTATAATCTTCTTAGTTGCCATTCATGTCATCATCAATTACACATTATAGTAATCAGTCTCTCTTTGAAAAAATTAATTACAAGTAGATGATCAATCCATTGATTTATTTAATTTATAAGATAACATATTACATATACATGTTCCTTCCTTTTACCGTCCTAATATTCTATTTGTTAAAGAATTATACAAAAGGACTAGATCATCGTCTGCTCCAACTTAGACATTGGATGTTCATGTAGAGGTCAATGCCCACATCCGACAAGTTACTCTAACTAATAATTAGTTATTCAGTATATGTCACCAATGAAATGGTCTTTGGCTTGTCGACAGAGACTTCCTCTCAACTTGGTTTTATAAATCAAGATATTATGTTTCCAACATAAAAATGAATTCTCTTAATTTACCTTCCTTTGATTTTCTTTAATTTTTCTTCTTAAAATGTTATCATTATAATTAATGGTTAAAATTATAAGGAAGATAATGGAATCATGATAACATTATAATACATTTTAAAAATCTAGATAATTTTAATTATTGATTTATAAATTGAGAAATTGAAAGAAAACAAATTGAGAGAATCCCACGTAATGCAACTCTTTGTGGGTAAACTAAGGTGAATCTCCAAACACATAGACAAACTCTCATTTTTATTTTATTTTTAAAGAAAAATTTATGTCGGTAAATGCTTTTAAAAAACTTAGCTTAGAATTAACAATGTAAGCTTACATTCTTCTATTTTTCTTTACAATTGCCCAAACAATAATGATCATATTATGTATATTAGATATATTTATATAGTTTCATAATGTGCAAATCGAGTTTCTAATAACACATGTCGAACTTATCATGTGATAATCTTAGCATAAAAGGGTTTAGAAGGGTTTCATGGTGGTTTCATTCATATATCTTAACCAAACTAAAAAGTTTGGATAATTCATTTCGCTATCATTCAAAGAGTGTTTCCATTAGGAATTTTTTTTTTTGAATCATAAAAGATCAATTTAATTAGATTTGATTCACATTTTCAGCCATTGTTAATGATCAAAAACATTTTTTTGATATACATGAGATATTTGGAAAGAAAGGCCATGTCATTTGTATAAATGTTGATAAGATTTAAACATTAAACTCAGAAGAAGACATGTAAAAAAACTATTATATTGTGATTGTGTTTATTTACAAATAAATTTGGATATCTTAGATGTGGCATTTTATTCACAATGATTATATGTGTGTATGTGTACAACGACTCAAAACCTACAGGCCTACAACCTACCACATGTCCCTAATATTCTAATGACACATTAAGGCTCTAAATACTACTATAGTCTCCAAAATCACATATATATCAGTCAATAAAACATATTGCATGGCCTATAGGTGAGCCATTTCAACCATAATAATTTTTATCATCAACATTTTCTACTCTACATTAATAAAACACATCCTCAATACTAAATGTTTCTCTTTTTGAACCTTATATTAGTTGCCCCGACTCTACAAATAACAAACTTCATCTTAACAACCTACAATTGTAAAAGAAAATAAAAGAATGAGCTGAAACCAAGTATGTGATGCACATGTATACACAAATACCAGGCCATGTCACATACATGCACATAATGCAAATTACATCAAGTTTAAAGCAAACAATCAATTAATTATCTTGAATTTAAGCCAGTAACTAATAAAGGAATGTTCATGATGCCCCCATAGTATGATCTTTGCTTATATACATAGATAGATATGGATATAAGTTTTCCTTTAGGTTCTTTATGCTCAAAGTTTAGAGTCTAGAGTCTAGAGTCCTTCAAACGTAGTTTTCTAATTGTGTCATGCCATATGTAAGTTTACTAGGAAATCCCTATATATAATTAGCAATTGCTTCTCTAGGGATCTATTACTATGAGTTTTTAGAGCAAGTGGGTCAATCACAAGTAGCAACCAAATTTAATTAGGTCAAATATAAGTTAATTCGGTTTACTTACTAAGTCCTAATAAGCACAAGCAAATAACCAAGCGCAAGCAAATAACTAAGCATCACAAACCTGAAAAGCTGAATTCAGACCAATTGCAAAGCATGAATCAACTATGAAACTTGAATCTAAGAACTTGACAGTTAAAACAATAAACTTATCTTAATCCTCTATTCTAAGTAATCCCATTCAAACATCTTAAGTAACCAAAATTGTCTTTGGATAATACTCCTTAGAGGCTCCTTAAACTCCTATCATGTTCTAGGATTCTAAAGATAATTATGATTAAATGAAAGGGTAAATATTAGATCTTGGCTTCAGAAATGAATGGTTAAAACACTTAGAATGAGGATTTGGAGGTTTTAAAGTAGGAAATTTCAAAATAGAATTTGATTCTTTGTAAAACATGTTTGTAAATAAGTTATAACACTTAAGATGTTCAAAAATGGTTTTAGAGGATAATATATACTTTAGAAAATGGGTTAGAGCATAAGGAAATTGATTTAAGAAAAATGAATGGAAGAAAACTTGATTTAGCCTTCTAATGTGAACTAGCCACATGAATCAAATTACTTCTTTTCAATTATAATAGAAATGAAAATTTTAGTGAAAATAAAATCCAAGACAATCCTAACAAATGTCAGCTTAATTTAAAGGAAATTATGCAAAAGCTTTCTTATCCACCTTTTTGCTTCGATATAACATTAATATCTATAAAGTATCCTCTAGATATAGGTAGATGTTCAGTATTAATTCTTATAGTACTGTTTAGGGTTTAGGGGAACTAGTCAGCTAGTCCTTAACAACCTTCTATGACTAGAGGACTAGTTATAACTAGCCCTATGGTTCAAACCAAAATAGCAATAGACCTTTGAATTCACTCCTCAAAACCAACTCAAATCTAACTTTTGTTTTTCAATCCCACTTCAAATACACTTCGATTACTCATTAACCCATCACATTTTTACTCCATCTAAACCACATATTTAGATTCAACAACAACTCAAATCACTCCATTTCTACTCTAGATTCAATAACACCTCATAAACTAATAAAATATGAGGGGAGATGTGAGAAAACTTACTTAAGGTGAAGTAAACACACAAGAAATCCAAATGAAAGTCTTAACCTACCAAAAACTGTAATGAACAACTCATTTTAAATTCACTTCATGCTTAAATCCAACTAAAACTCCTTTAAGATAATGTATTAAGCTTAGAAATGAACTTTGCTTAAATTAATCTCTAAGAAACTTACCTGAACTATTGATAAGTTGTCCTTGATAAAGATTTGAGAATTTCTAGTTGAAATCTCTTGAAAATAAGCTAAGATTAACAAGGAATGAATGGTTTAGGACGTTGGTTTAAAAGTAAATTTATTTAGGAAAATCCTTCAACACTTACCTCAACCTCCTCTAAGTCTCCTTTCTTAAGAACTTTTGATGGAGAAACCCTAAGCTTTTAGCTACTAATAGTTGTATAAGGAAAGGAATCAGGGTTAAGACAGTGCTTAGGAGGCTATATATTAAAAGGAGTAAGGTGTTTAACTAAAAGGCTACCTTAAGTAAAGAGTAAGGTTTTAGTAACCTTGCAAAAAGACTAAAATACCCTTGTAATTGAGAACATTTTTTCTTAAATTTTATTAGGTATTACGATATATTTTGGTAAAAATTCTCACATATAATCAATACGTGTAATATGGTCTTGCATGTATAATATAAATTAATAATATTTTCATATATATATAAGGACGTGCACAGGGGGCCTTAGGCCCTCTTGGCCTAGAAAATTCGTCTTAAAACTGGTGTTGAGTCGTAATGAAATGTAAGGTACAACCCATGATGCACCAATGAGTCTAACATGTAAGAGCATCATAACATAATGCACTGTTTGTTCCCACATTATACAATTTAAGCTAATTGACATTAGTTGCATTGAAGTCTATCATCATTCATTACAACGTTAGTGATACTTTACATCTTATATTGTGATACTTTAGTAGTGGTTGGTCTTGGTTTGGCAAGTTACTAGAAAAAATCTTTTTTTTTTTTATATATTTTCCATTTTGAAATTTATGATACTATGACATCTTTCTCTTATTATCCATCTTATAATATATTACTTTAATAGTATTTAAGAAAATAGATCTTTTGTTAAGATTTGAAAATATAAATTATTTTACATTTTAGTATGTAATTTAAAATTTATCATTAAAAATAAATAATTCTTTTATATTTGAATTTATTCAAATCTTCAAAAATCGAAATCTTTAACCTAGATAGCATATTTATCTCTTTTTTTTTCTTATGACTTTTATTATAATTGTATAATTATATTTTGTTTTTCGTAATATTGATAGAACCGGGTCAAGTCTGTGTTGTATTTTATATTTTCTTTTCTTTATCTTATTTTCTTCATTAAAGTTTTTCATAATATAGCTTTTTTGTGATTGCATTCACATATTATTTCACATAAATATATACCAATTATTAGAAACACTATATGCTAAATTTATAATTTATATAAATAAATTCCATTTAGTCATATAGATATCAATTTTATTATATATGATTTTATCTATATAAATCATATTATAAATTATAGATAAAGTCCTACTTGTATATTGCATATGTAATTTGTAATATGACGCCTAGACAATATAACTAATAATATTTGTTATTCATAACATGTGTTATGTATTGTGTTATTGCCGGTTGTTTTTTGATTTATGTAGAAAGAAATATTGCTTTAAAAATTATATAGACCGTACCGTAGATGAATTTAATGATACGAAGGAAGGATGAGTTAGACTTCAATATATATATTTTTATTTTGACAATTTGAGGTTGTACATTTTTCTTTATATAAATATAATATGGAAGTGACTTTGACGATACCGTATTGATGATGCTCCCCCACCAATAAATTCTGCATTTGTCCCTGTATACCTACAATGACGTGCCCACCAACCAATTTTAAATTTGTCCCTGTATACATACAATGACGTACATGGGTTTTTGTGTCTAATTTATATTTCTGAATGTTAGATGCATTTGTATATCTATTATATATATAATTTCATATAGTTAGAGATTGCTACAGTAGTTTCAATTATGCAAATCATATATTAAGTTCGTATCAGTTATGGTATATGACTTTATTGTGATTAATCATATCTAATTCAATAAATCTTATCCCATCACATGAACTTTTATTGCATTATATGAATGATGATTAAGAAAAAAATATTAAATTATAACTTTCCCTTCCATTATACTACTTTGATCATATATGTATATAGCCACAATTCCTGATCGTGGAAATAGCCTACAGGCCACATGCCTTTATTAACATATAAATAGGGAAGTTTCTCCTTTTTTGTGAGAAACTTATTAATAATTTAATAGAAAATTTATTTTACCCTATGAGAAAAGATAAAAAGAAAAGTATCCACTTTTTCATAATTTTTATTATGTTTTTCAAGATTTTGAATCCTTGATTTCTAGCATGTGTATGTATCACAGTTCATAGTTTGAATGTTAGTGGGGTATTTAGCTCAAGCTTAATATGAAATAAGTGGCGTTAGAAGGTGGTTTAGGAGTTGATGACTCTCTCCTAATCATGGCTGCAGCAAGTGGAAGTTAGTTGAGAAAGTTGAGCCTCCAAACATATGGGGCCCTAGTGACTATATTAGAGGGAACTCTTAAAGATGAAAGAGCTTGGAACATCCCTAGGTAAACAAGAAGGGAAATAGCTAGCTCACCATCCAAAATACGAGCAAATATGAAGAGATAAAGGATGGCTGAGTATCGTACGGATACTTAAGGAGGAGTGAACTTTCTGTCTCATGACAGGTGGTATTAGAGCAAAATTTTTAGCCTAAGGAGTCACCTAAATACTACCTAATATACTAAATGAAAAGGAAGAGCGGTCACCAGATGGAGGATACTATTGTAGAGGGGGTAGCTGTGTTGCAAGTTACATTGCAATAAGACTCTGCCTGAATCTTTATAAATGAAGTGAACTTAACTGGATAGACCATATAGTTAGGCTACTGAGCAAGAAGCGATCTCAGAGGATAGAGGAATGAGTGAGGGCATAGGAGAAGCCTATGGAAGCTCGAAGTTTTGGTGGATGGAGTTAGGTAAAGAGTAGGAGTAGTATCAATGATCCTTTTATAAAGGGTAGTGTCAAAGAACTAGCTACACAATGAGGGGTGTTGTGGATTTAGGTGGAGGAGAATATTACTGTTTGTAAGTTTGAATGTTCAACTTAGACTTAACATGAAGTGAGTGGCATCAGTAGGTAGTTTGTTTGCAGGGTGGGGTATTCCCTAAAGGAGGGTTTGGTCTCTTGTGAGCAAACTAATCAGGAGTTGATGTTACTCTCCTAATGATGGCTTTGGCAAGTTGAAACTAGTTAAGAAAGTTAAGCCTCTCAAACATGTGGGGGCTTGTGACTATGTTGGAGGGCACTTTTAAAGATGGAAGGGCTTGGAACAGTTCTAAGTAAATAGGAAGGGAATAGGTTTGCTTGCCATCTAGAATACGAGCAAATATGAAGAGATAAAAGATAATCTAATGTTGCACTAGCACTTCAGGAGAAATAAAACTCCCGTCTCCTGACAAGAGAATGTTATGATTTGTAAGTTTGAAGGCAAGTGGAGATATTCAACTTGGGCTCAATATGAAATGAGTGGTGCTAGTAGGTGGTTTGTTCGTGGGATGTGGTATTCTCTAAAGGTGGGTTTGGTTTCCCTTTAGCAAATTGGTCAGGAGCTAATACCATTCTCTTTATGACGATCATGGTAAACTGAAATCAGTTGAGAAATTTGAGCCTCTTAAATATATGGAGGCTTTGACAATGCTGGAGGCTACTCCTAAAGATGGAAGGGGTTAGAACTAGGTAAATCGAAAGGGAAAAGGCTGGCTCATCATCTAAAATATGAGAAAATGTAAATAGAAAATGAATGGTCAAGTACCGCATAGGCACTTCATGAGGGGTAAACTTGCTATCCCATGACAAGTGGTATTAAAACAAAAGTTCCAACTGGATGATCTACCTAAATACTACCAAATGTGTTGAATGAAAATGGTAATACTTGTTGACAACTAGGCTTATATGCATGAAGCTTAAGAGGAGGGGTAGTTATTAGGTGGTGGACATCCTTGTTATGGGTGGGGGTGGGTGGTATCGTGAGTTGCATTGTAATAGGACCCTACCTAAATCTTTATAAAATGAAGCGAACTTAATTAAGCAAACCTTATCGTTGGGCCATTCAGTAAGAGGTGATCTTGGAGGATGGAGGAATGGGTGAGGATGTGAGGAAAACCTGTGGAAGTCCAAAGTCCTGGTGGAGGTGATCTTGGTTAGAGTTAGGCAATGAGTGGAGTACCATTAGTGATCCTTTTATGGAGGATAGTGGTGAAGAGTTCGCCTTATGACGAGGGTACTGTGGATTGAGGTAAGAGAGAGTTTTATGGTTCATGGGTTTGAAGATAAGTGGAGGTGTTCAACTTAGGCTTCAAGTAAAGTGAGTGGTGACAACATGTGGTTTATTCCTTGGGTGAGGTATCCTTTGAAGGTAGACTTAGCCTCTTATGAGCAAATAGGTCGAGAGCAGATATTGCTTTCTTGATGATGGCTATGGCAGGTCAAAATTGGTTAAGAAAGTTGAGCCTCCCAAGAGATAATGCCAAAGGATACTCCTAAAGATGGAAAGGCTTAGAACAGTCTTAGATAAACAAGAAGGGAAAAGGTTGACTTGCCATAAAAAATATGAGCAAATATGAAGAGATAAATGATGGATGAGCATTACATGACACTTTAGGAGGGGTGAACCTCTCGTTCCATGACATGTGCTTAATTATTTATTTTTTAATACATGCTCTAGATTAACTTTGCATTTTAAAATGGTTAACAAAGTAGTCCTTATATTAAAACCTCAAAATTTGGAAATTTTGAACACTCGTGTCAGTACCTAAGATGACATATTAGTAAAGCAAGTTCTCAATATTCAATACACAATGTTTAACTTTGTATTATGTCGTACATTAATGCTAACTGATTTTGGAGCATCTTTCGTTTTATTATATTGATGGATATTAGTATAACAAAATCTTAATTTCTTTGTATAGATATATTTTCTTTAAAAACAATCGAATTTCATCTGATAGAAAAATATACATCATTGAAACCAGTTGATGAGAGGATTAATAGAGGAATAATTGAACATATGAAATCCCAATAAGATAGATAGAGATTTATCTCAATAAACATTAAAATATCTTACAAAGGGGATACCATTATTTTTCATAAAAGAATAAAATCCACACTAAGGGAAAGTACTATAAGTTCCATATATAAAGGGATAAAAACAAAAAGAAAAAGAAAAGTAGCAATCACGGAGAAAATTGATATTTAAAAATTACTAATAAGCTAGTCTTTTCCATTAGTGTCATAACATTTTCAACAAAGAAGTCACGTGTCAAAGATAAGCACTGAAGAGTTTTTTACGATTTTCTAGTCAAATCTTTCAACTCCTCCTATTTTTGTGTTTTGTGTACTAAACTAATAACCAACAAAGCTATGATGCGATTTGCCAATTTTTTCCTGTCATCCATTGTAGTTTTTTTAAAGGAATTGAAAGGTACCACATTTTCATTAGCCTACGTGGAAAAATAACCTTGAGTGTATAGGTTGTACTAACGACCTCTTTTCTTTCAAATTATTTGAGATGATATTTTGGTCTTAATAGGCATTGGCACGTGTAACCGCCCATACCCAATTTGGCAAGAATATTGGTGACCTGGGTTTAGCAAAGAGGCAAAACAATAGCAGCCCGTTTCCTAGCTAGTTCCTTATTGGGTTCGGGTTTGGTTCACAAGTTTAGATCTGCCAGACTTATGGTGGTTAAATTTTTTCTTTTTTTTCTTTTATTTTTAAAATTCCTTCAGCAGACTGTTAGGACTCGTCGAATCCATGAGCCTTCAAGGGAAGGTGTGCCCAATCGATGGACCCATCCGGTCCTCTGCCTAGTCTAAATCTGTCACCGCGGTTCGAGTTCAGCCCTTTAAACAAACGCGATAATATTAATACCAAGGTACAGACAGACCCGCCCGTTAACAATATATTCTTTTAAGTTAATCAATGATCCACAAGTTAAAAATCAGGAAAATTTTGCTAGGTTATCCGTTACACGAAGTCCATTTACTCCTTCGGTTTGCCTCAATAATTCTGTTTGCCCCAATTTCTGAACCTTTTGGTGTCGGGTTCTGAATAGAGAAAATGAATGCCGCCGCTCCCCGCAGCCAAATAATTCCACGACTAGGTGACAAAATTCTTGTTTTGACCGGAAAAATGCGTCAAAAAGCATCTTCGACTTTTCTTTGATTTTGAGTTGGTATTATAGGGAAAAGGAAAAAAAAAAAAAAAAAAAATCCTGAAGATGCTACTCGTTAAAAAATATGCTCAAAATTTTTAGTTTTCTCCTCCTTTTTTTCCCCACAAGTATGGTCTTTGAATCAATATATAATGTTTTTTTTATTTATATGAATTGATATTACGATTTTAGTTTGGTTTATTTAATTTTAGCTCAATCCAAAATCATATTTGAATGAAATAATATACTTCAAATCGAATTCTATTCAGAACTATGTGAGTAAAATCTTCAGTTTTTTCTTCTTTTTTTATCTCATAGGTATGACATTTGAATCAATAGAAAACCTTTTTTTCTGTATTTGTATGAATTGATACTATGATTTTGGTTTGGTTCCTCTGATTTTGGCTTAATCCAAAATCATCTCTTCTAACCTAATTTTGACTCCTCTTCAGGCAATTTGAAACATGGAAATATATAGTAATTTGTAATACAGTTGAAGGACTTGAATTTAAAATAATATATTCACTTATAACAATATGAATGTGTTACGAAAGCTCTAATAATAGTTTCAAATATTTACATTGTGTTTATAAAGTAAGGATCAAACACAATCACAAATATGAAATATGTAAATCTAGTGCTTAGCTAGTGTCGTCGGTGCATATATGGACGAACATCCTAAGGATTTGGATCAGGTTGGGGCTGTACCATCTAGTCCACATCCAACCAAGTGATCTGTGCCCCATCATGACTGTAAGCACCCGAGTATGATGCATACATAGGGACTAAAGTAAGGTGCACCTGTATGAGTCCATCACCCATGTCGTCAAGCTGATCTCTAACTGGCCTCTTTAATGGTGCAAGGGAAGTACGCACCTGACTACTAAAGGTCTCTCCAATAATAGGGGTGTGGAAGATGTTATCGCTAGAGCTTTTCCCGATGAAGGGTATCCGAAACTCAAATCTAGGTGGTCTAGGAGATGCTATTGGTGACAGGTGCGCTAGAGATGGATCGTCCCTAATGTTGAACTTAACTTGTTATCGCCTTCAACCCCTATCTCGCCCTTGTCCTTGTGGTCAATGATGCCCTCCTTGCTGAAGTCGTGAGGTGGAAAGCCACCTTGCTTGACATCTGGTATCGGCCTTAATATATTGTTCAGGTGAATATCCTTGAGTTGCTGAATCACAGCATCCACTCCTAGTTACATTACCATGATATCCTTATATGATACCTTAGGTAGCTTGTAAATGAAATCTGCCTGTATGTTATGAAAAATGGATTTGTTAGCATATAAAGGTAGAGTTGTAGTTTTGGTCAAGGAGAATTAAGCTGAATGTGTACAATATATACCTAAGAGGCCATTGATTGGCCGATATATCGACTAGTTACTTATTGGTACCAATCATTGTAATTTGAAGCTACACCGGGTGGTGGTTAGAAGAATGCAAGTAGGCTTTGATTTGTGGGTCGGCCCATTTAACCTATTTTTTAAATGGGTTTAGGCCAAGTTTTTTTGGCCCATTTAAAAATAGGTCAAATGAGCTCAATCCATTTAACTTGTAGGTCAAAGTGAGTTAGTTTGGGTTAACCCATTTAATATATTTATACCTTTGTCTTGCAGGCCGGCCCATTTGATTTACTTTTTAAACAAGTTAAGGATGATGTTTTTTGGCCTGTTTAAAGGTAGGCCAAATGACCTTAGTTCATTTAACTCGTAGGCCAAAGTGAGCTGGGCTGGGTTGGCTCATTTAATCCATTTGCACATTTGTAGTGGTGGTATTATAGGAACAATCGTATTACGCCAATCCGTCCATTGCTCCAACCAGTTAGCGTGAATGGTAACCCAATTTGTCTCTGTTTAATGCCGTAGATTTGTATCGTGTAACTTTCGTGATGTATTAGGAAGGGTAAGAATCCCTTGCATCCTATCGAATTGTCGTGTAACCTAATCTAGGTAATAAAACTCGATAATGTGGAAGCAGATCAAGGGTACTCACGTAGTCCATATTTCATTATCGGCATGATAGAAAGCAAGAAGCCTACCAATGTTGTCATGGGAGTAAGGCATCTATATGACTTGCAAAATTAACTAATTAGAACATTCAGCCACATGACATTGTAGAAGAAAATATAATTGTAGTTAGTAATTTGTATATTTGCTTTGGATGCTAACAATCAAATACATCCCTTTACTGGCCAACGACATTTGTGGGAAGCTTTGTAACATCGAACTTAGCACCCCATTGGCTCATCAATAGCAATTGTTGAAGTAGTCATTGTAGTTGTAAAAGGTTTTCTTTACCATTGAAATCTTCCACTTGTTACTTTGTGCCATCTATCTATCAGCAAGTTTAATCAACACTTTGTCTATACTTATCTGGTTAACTATCTCGATAAGACGTTTATTGAAGTAATCATTGCAGTTGTAAGAGATTTCTTCACCAAAGCCACAACAAGCAGGTTCTTAGTGTCCTTTAGTGCATTATTATAACTTTTAGCAATATTTGTGGTCTTAATACCAAAGCGAACTCCTTCATCATATGATAGGATTTATATCCTTGGATGCAATCCCTAAAGTATATTCTAGTGTGAGGACTCATCGTCTTGGCCTCATCATAGTATACCTAAAATTTTTAGGTTTGCAATTAGTATGCTACCTCTTTTTTATTAATTCTTTACACTCCTTGTTCCTAGCTCAGGAATTGAAATTACTAGCGAAGCGTCGGATACACTATTGCTACAGCTACCCATTTAGCCACACTGCATTCTATCCTTCAACTGCAGCCCATATTCTAGAGTGACGATGGGATATCAAACAAATGTCTAAACAATTTTTTATTGCTTACATGAATAGACACTTCAAGAACCATCCCCAACCATCCTTACACTCCTCATCAATCAAACCAAATCTAAGGGGGATGATATGATTTGCACCATAAACTCCAGTTGCAATAAGAAGGTTGTACTTGTACTTCCTACACAGAAATAAAGAAAGTTACAAATTCTATAAACCACCATATATAGAATCGTAAGTAGAAGTATAAAAGAAGTTTAAAAGTTATAAATTTTACAACATCAAAAGTTACAAATTTCACATCTAAAAACTTAAAAATAATAAAAAAAGTAAGTTGTTGTTAAGAAAATAAAAGACATTCTATCAATTTATCGTCTTCATGGAGGCACTGTCACAATGCTGCCTAAGAAAACAAACTTCAGCAATAAGCTTTATTAGCGTTATCTAAAGTGAAACGGGTGCAGTAATAATGTTGTGTAACGAGTTTAAGGAAAGACAAAAAAGCTTTTGAAGATTGAGAATGTATCTTGTATATAAGAGCAATCAATTACTCTTTTCTAAAAATGAAGCATCACAATGTAATAATATTATAATGGTAAAAATGAAGCATCATAATATAAATAACGAATAGATCTTTAAAATAAAGGGATTAGACTATAACCGGTGCATACTTAGGAGAATAGTGTCAATTGAGTATTAATGATTTTGTACTTGTTATGGATTATATAGGGAGAAGTAGGTTGATATGAATAGAATGTTAAAATAAATTAAATAATAATTTGAATTAATTATGAATATTCTATACTAATTGCTAAATTAGCAATGTCAACAAAAATGGAAAAAAAAATTTAACTTTTAGGAATTGAATTGCATTTCTAAATTCAAGAAACCTAATTATTAAAGGTATTATGATTGTAGAACTATATATAGAAAAAGCTTTCAAAATTATATATTATAGTATGATTTATAGTGGATTTGATAGCTTTTAATCACTCATCCTTCAGTTTAAGATGATATGGAATATCACCGAATATCTGATGGTATTACTTATGAGTCATTCACCTTCATATGTTCCTATGGAACCAAATCATGACATGCAATTGTTTGTACACCAATTAATGTGTGTCCAGCAGATTTTATCTCCTTATTCATGTTTGACATCTCTCCTAGACAATATTGGGTGTTTCTTGTGGGTATTGCAACGTGATTATGAGCCTCTTCAGTTTGCTCTTTATTTTGGAATTTTGCATTGAGCGTATCACATCTCTTTCCCCACATAATATTGCTCAAGTTAACACATGATATTATCTTGCATACTACTCAATATTATGATGTGAACTATCATGGTTTATTCGATCAGTTGTTCCAATCTCACATCTATCATGGTTTAGAATTTACACCATCTCATTTTCTTTAAGGATATAATAAGCTTCTCGGTGCAAAATATATCATAATTTTCATGATTGAACTTTACCTTATGCAATTTGTAATGATATTTTTAGAAGTAGAACCCATTTTCAAAGAAATATATATTTACATATATATATATATATATATATATACAGTTTATCTAGGCACATATAAGAAAAAATGGTGTTTTCCGTAAAACATATATACCAAAAAAAAAAAAAATCAAATTAAATGATAATTTTATATGTGATTTAGAATTGAAAATTTCTTGAGCTTTATATTTGTATATTCAATTGTCATCATATTCAACACACTTTTGCATGAAATTTTAGATTATATTCTCCTAGGAATTCATTAATCCAAAATTTCCGCTTTAAAATAAATAGGATTAAATAACATAGTCAAAAACATATTCAATATAAAATAATGGTATAAGAAGCATAAATAGAAGCATCTGCAAAATTAGAAGGTAAGTTAGGTATTGATGAACTTATTTTATTAATTTTTATTTTACAGAACTGACATTATATCCTGTACCCCACTAAAAAAACTACCACATCCCACGATCTCACTAAAAAAATTGAATTATTTCCCTTTAAATTATATCATATTCGATCTATTCAGCTTGGTAATTAACTAATTGATCTTTTTTAAATTTTGGACACCCTCATCAGATACGAGTGTCTTGCTAGTATCTTTTTAGATTCAACCACAATATGCATTCATAAATTTCAATAAGCTCAAGTGAGGATACAAATGGACACAATTGCTCATCTTCTTTAGGTTTTTTATTTTTATTGTTTGTATTTACATATGTTACGAGATGATGCACATATTATACGTACAGAAAGAGAGAAGATTCATATATGTATATGAGTAATTGGTAAAGTATTTCCCTTAAAAAGACACGTAAATCACAAAGCATTGATGATAATATATAAAAACTACATATTAAAAATAAGGAAAGAGTACAAATTTAGTTCTTAAGATTTTTTTTTTTCTGTCCTAAACATTTTGTTTTTTACATCCGAGTCCTCAATGTATGCAAATAAGTCCTTTTTATTAATGGTGTAGGATAATTCCATTGGTCCACCTAAATATATAAAAAAATAATATAATATATTACAAAATTTAAATAAATTTAGTAAAAAAAGAAAAATACAAAAAAAATTAAGAAAAAAAAAAAAGCTATCTAAGGGCAAAGAGTAACTACCAACTACCTATGGTAGGGATTATTAGTCACCTCCTACTCTCATTGGTCAAAACGATTTTAATATGTGAGCCGCAACTCACTTGAAAATCTCTATTAGTAGATATGGCCATCCATAGGAAACCTAATTAGGTGACAATAACCCTCTAAAGTGGTGGTTGGTTGGCCCCAATCTATGGTGGATCAAGTGATCCACATTCTTTAGTGGGTCTCAATTCACCCGTTTAGGACATGGCTAGAGTAACTATTTTATTAATTTTATGGTATTTTTTATTTTTCTAAAATTTTTAACTTTTCATTACTTTATTCATTTTTTCATATTTTATGATATTATATTATTTATTGTAAGTACGTGGACCATAGTATTGTGCCACGTGTAATACATTGACAGAAAAAGTAATAGTGTTAAGAAAAGTTCTTTACAAACTTGATGACTTAAATATGAAAAATAAAATATTTATGATTGAAATAGAAAAACAATGAAATGTTAAGGATTGAATTTATACTTTATATATATATATTTCACACGATACTTATCAAGTTACCGTTTTGTAATAATGAATCCTATAAATTAATTCCACTTGTTGATATAATACATGCAATTTCTTCCCATGAAAAATAAGTGGGAACATGTAAGATACTTTTCGAAATTTCACGCAACTGCAACGTTTCTCGACTATAATATTTCTCGAACATGCATGCTTGTTCATGTCCAACTGGAGTAGGCAAGAACGTCAAGTTGACGAGGAGTAATCGTAATAATCGGAGATCTAGCGTTTGAGATTTTGCTTCAACCATTTTCGTATTCAATGGCGTCGTCAAACTTCCTCTTTGTCTTTTTAATTCTTTAATGCATGTGCACATCAGTAGCGGTACATCAAATAAGTTGCTTCAAATTTGCAATTATTTTATTCATTTATTTTAATTTTCAGACACGTGTGCATGAAATGACCACATATATACATTGATGTGTCGCAATGTTTGGACCATAATGCGAATTATTTAAATCTTTCACTTTTCCTTCTCAATCTCCAAGTTGATATGGCCAAACGATTAAGTTTTGATTATCGCATTTTTTTCTCCAACAGAAATGTTTAGGGTTTGTTTCATTGTATTTCACCGTATGATGGTGACATTCAACGGTAGTGGTTCACTTATGTATATAGAACTATATTTTATAGGGTAGAGAAAGTGAAGGATCTTATATATTGTCAGATATATTTATGAAAATAGTATAAATTTTTTTGTTTTCTTTTTTTTTTGGAAGATAAAAAGCTAGTGACACCTATTCTTGAATCAAGCCCAACCGAGAAATAAAGAAAGACTTGACTGCTTCAAAGAAGGGTATACATATATAGTATATGTAAATATAGGGTCCTAGACAATGTTGTCATGGGAAAGCTGTATGAATGTTACACTATACGTGACTTCAGAGGAATAATGAGTAAATGACATTTATAGAGAGAAATTAGAAAGAGATGGTTGGGAAGAGAAACGAGCAGTCTCAGTAGCTCAAGCACACTTATAACAAATGAAGGAGTTATTAAGCATCAATCTCACTAAAATTGATTCAATGTCAAATCATTTTTCACTCAAGTGTTGTTTTGATCATTGAGAGCAGAGTGTTCACAAAATATCACTGTTTCCTTGATCTTTAAAGCTTCTCTCGTCTTTATTAAAGAGGCATAATTGGGTATCTATAAACTTTTGAATTTAATAGTAACTATTGGATCACGTGAATAATCAACAGTTGAGATTAAGCTTGCTCGTTCAAGATTATTCTAATGAGCTTGCTATGAGTCCAAAGCCATTAATCTCTTATTGGGTGTGTAAGCTTGCTTGAGAGAGGTTGAAACCAGATGGATTGGTCCAACGATCCATATTCTGAACTTACCAAATCAAATTTCTCTAAATTATCCCAATTACAAACTGGACTCCTTAAGCCCTGTCAATTAGCCTAAGGAGTCTAGCCCAAATAAGTAATGCATTAATTATGGGCTTAGGTCAATACAAAATTAGCCCTTTATAGTATCTACCCTTTATACATCTTGTTTAAATGATTGAAATTGAATCTTTTAAAATTCATTCACTGATAGAATAAAATAGATATATAACAACTAAAAGAAATCAAACTAAAGAGATGGGGGTCACACATCTAAACTAATAAGGTCACATCTCTTAATTTAAATATGGGTACTAATAACTCTTGCACACCAAAGTTCTACCATAAGAACAAAAAACTAGTATTCTAATGGGAGAAAATACCTACATATGATAGAAGATAAACATAATGGACAACACAGAAGGAGAAAAAAAAAAAAGGGATACAACTTACATAGTCCAACACCTACCGAAGTCCTTTGCTACAATCATAAGTTTCATTGTTGCTAGCATTGACACCATCTCTTTCATTTTAATGTGGTTCTTCTAGCTCCTCTCCCTTAATTGACAAGCTATGGTACTAGCATAAGAGGCCATTAGCGAGCCTACATCTTGATCTTGTTCAAATCTAAGGATAGAGATGGAGATATTGAATTAGGTGGATAGAGGGCTAGTATAGGATTTTATGAAGGTAGAGATGATAAAAAAGGGGATAAAAAAAAAAAAAAAAGAAGGTAAGGAGTAAGTGATAGGAATTAGAGCACTAGACTTTTGACTCGAGCTCGAGCTTGAGGGCTTGAGAGTATGGCCAAGCGAGTTCTTCTGTGCTAACCTACGCTTGATGAGTTTGAGTTGTTTCAATCCACCATTCTACTACCTTGTTCGTGTCGAACCCCTCCATACTTATCAATAGTCTCTAATTGCCAACCTGAGACATGCTCGGACAATAGCTTGACCCACTCGATCATTAGTTTGGCTAACCTAAATATGAACTACTTTGAGCACGTCTAAGTTGAACTCACCTCGGAAGAACTGCCAATGCTGCTCAACACCTTTGTTAGGTAGTCACTAGTCTGACCGTATAGTTTGTCTGTTTTAGCTAGAAATTCACTCACTGATCAACAGCTACATGTTCGAGCAATCATATGATAGAATCCTCTATATAAGATAGAAGCTTTTCTTGATTTTCTCTTTATAACCTTTTCCATTCTTTGTACATTACTTATTTATGACTTTACCCTTTTTAGTCATTTCCATTTATAGTTGTTGCTTTAATATTTCGGGTATAAATACCTATTGTAAATATACCCGCATCATCATCATCAGATATTGAAAATACTAGATTATATCTTTCTGAGCATTCCTTTTCGCTTCCTTTACTCTTGTCATACCCCTTAAACAAGATTAGGTGGTGAGTATCCTTATTGGACTAACTCATGCATCATATCAAGTTGAGTTGTGGGTCCTTAATAGTTTTGAGGTATGTCATGTTCTTGGAATGGATCATGGTTTTGCTCGTTTGTTTCTCTATTCTCATGCACTTCCACTCTTGTTTTCAAGCTTTTTGCAAGCTAGGACCCACCCCTTGTAATTGACCTTGTTAGTCGTCAGTACGGTTTGTATCATTTCAGTATTAGAGTGGGGGTTCGTTTAGCTAAGTTGTATTTGAACTTTCTTGTGAGTAGTGCTTACTATGGTATTGTGTTGTAGTTACATAGAAGTTAGCTATGAGTGTTTGAGTAAGTAGAAGGTGCAGTAGTAACTATTATTGTGTGTTCTATTATACTTTGTTTTATGCCTAGAAAAACAAAGTAAATTTCAATTAGGTTTATTGTTCTTTGAAATAGTTGTTGTGTTTGTAGATTAGTTGAACATTTGAGTGAAGTGTGTGTGTAAGTTGATTGGTTTAAAAGATCAAGTATCTATTGTTTTATAGATTTTGAGTTTGTTTACTGAGTTTTGTTGAGAGTATGACGAATCCAAGTGTTAAAATTGGTGTTGGAGATGACAATAGTGGTATCATCCATCATGGATAACAACCTCAAAATACCCTTAAAAGTATATGTGAGCGAATCGATGAGATGGCTAACTTTATAGTCTATAGGACCAAAGCTGTTTATGCATTGGCCTTTTGACCTCCCAAGGCTGTGCAGAATACTGTTGAACCTTGGGTTCATTATTTGATTTTGATAAGAACAAAACAAAAAATGTATAATTAAACTTGTTAATTTTAATGAGAACAAAATAAAAAGTATATAACTAAACATGTTATTTTTTAAGAGAACAAAACAAGATGATGATTAAACTAAGTATTATTTGATTATATTGAGGTAATTGAATAAGATCAATTAATTTGCTTAATGATTAAATATATTAATTATTTCTATAAGAAATTTAATTTTTTAAATGGTGATAAAATGATCCTGAAGTTAGATGGCAAAGAGTATTTGTTTATTGTGTGTTAAAAGAATTTTTAAGTGATATTCAGTTTACAGGGTTGACGGCTCAATGAAAAACCAGGTTTACGGTATAAAGCCTTGAAAAACACAAAGAAAAGCTCACTAGCTTGAAGGAGCTGGCTTGTCGGTTATCATGTTGGTAGAGTATTTTGTTACCGACTTGTCGGTAGTATGAGGAGCCGATATGCCGATAAGTCTGATACAACTAACTGTTGGAGCATTTAATGTACTGTAACGGGAGGAATTGGATGGGATGATATAAATGCTCAACAACCCGACCAAGGACAGAAGAGAACCAATCTTTTGTTGCAATATTCTAACATTTTTTTGTGTTCTTATTGTCTATTATTCTCATTGTCTCTTGTACCCTAATTTGCCAATATTTAGAGGGATTTGAAGTGTAGTGCTTACGAGCTATTAGTTGCAAAGTATTGAGAGTTGAAAGCACTACACCAATAATATTTGAATTAAGTTTTTTGTTATGAGTTGAGATTGTGATTTGTGTTGAGAGTTGTAAGTGTGAAACTTGTGTAATCAAGTTTGTGTTTGTATAGCTCTTGGAGCTTGGATTGAGAAATTAATAAAGTAGTGTGAAGTCTTCGGTTGGAGGCATTGTGTGTCTGTAGAGACTAGGGGGCGGTTCAAACTTCACGTTAAATCTAGGCTTAATCTTCTTTATCCTTATCTTTTTTAATTTCTGCATTTATTATTATTTTATTATTACTTTGATTACTCTTATTATTGCTTTTAGTTGTTTATATCTAAAAAGAATAATAATTTGTCCTTAAAACTCAATTCACCCCCCCCCCCCCCCCCCCCCCCCCTCTTGAGTTTAGCCTACTGTTCTTCAATTGGTATTGGAGCTAGTCTCTAATCACTTGCTTAATTGCATATTAGAGTAAAGGTCATGGCATTTAATATACTAGGCTTTATAGAAGGGCAAGCTATAAATAAATCGCCACTTTTAATTGGGAATAATTATCCTTATTAGAAATATAGAATGAGTATATTCTTAAAAGCACAAAATAGATTGTTGTGGCAAGTAGCGGATAAAGGACCATTCAAGATAGAAGGCAAGGAAGAAAATGATTACAACGATAATGATTGGAAGTTGTCAGACTTAAATGAAATAGCCATGAATATCTTGCATTATGCCATTAATAAAAATGATTTTAATAGAGTTTGTATATGTAAGAGTACTAAGAAAATTTGGGAAGAATTAAAAGGTATATATGAAGGAACTAGTTGAGTAAGAGATGCAAAGATAAGCTTATTATGTGAATAATCTGAAAACTTTAGAATGGATCTAAATGAAATTATTAATGAGATGCATAATAGATTCATCAATATCATCAATCCTTTATGTGTTTTTGGAAAGAAAATTACTAACCTTAAAATAAATTCCAAAATCCTTAGGTCTTTGCTAAGAGATTAGGAAGCTAAGAGAACCGCGATCGAGGAAACTCATGATCTTAATACAATGCCAAAAGAGTAACTCCTTAGAACTCTTAAAACTCATGAGATGGTTAAGAGACAAGGAGAAGAATCTGAGAAGAAAACAATTACTTTGAAGGCAACCAAGGAGAGCTCTAGTAGTGATGAAAGCGATGATGATGATGTAGCTATGATCATAAGAAATTTATGAAGTTCAATAAGAAATTGGTGAATGACAAGGATGAAAACATAGCTCGATCTAGAAAAGATAAGAAGGAAGTAATCAAGCATTACAATTGTCAAAAATTGGTTCATATTCGACAATATTGCCCAAATCTTGAGAAAGTCGAGAAAGGAGTAAGGAAAAAAGCTATGATGGCGACTTGGAGTGATAGCGATTTAAGTGACTTGAAGGGAGAAATGTGCTTTATGGCAATGGACAATGAGGTATGTTTTATTTCAAATGACTTTTCATTCGATGAGCTCAAAAATATATATGATGAGTTACTTAAGGAATTTATTAAAGCTCAAAAAAGGAACAAGATGATGAAACAAATGTTGATTGAAATAGGAAGTGAATTTGATCTATTTAGAAATGAATGTAATAAAGTGAATGATGTCAAAGAAAGTTTAGAGGAGGATAATGAGTACTTAAGATTAGAAGTTGATAAATAAAATAAAAACAATGAAGAATTGAATCTTAGGAGTGAGGAGTTGGCTAAGGAAAATGATCAATTCAAAGAAAAGTGTAATTCCCTTCAAACAAAAGTTGAAAGCATGAAAAATGAGAATAATATGGTCAATAGGCTGGGAGAGTTTCAAATTAAAAATGCTATCTTGAAGTCTAGCTTAGATGATTCAAAACAAACTATAGCTAAGTTCGTGAATGGAGAAAAGAATTTGGATAAGCTCTTTGGCTCTCAAAGGCAAGGATTGAACAAAACCGGAATTGGCTATAGTAGGGAATATGTTTACAAGTCTTACAAAAGTTACTTTGTAGAAGTAACAACTTAGACTTGTAATTATTGCAATAGATATGGCTATATTGCACATACGTGTGCAATACATCACAATACCAATTTGAATCATAAAGGTAAAATGGTTTGGGTTCCAAAAGGACAATGATATATTATTGCAACTAACCACAAAGGACCCGAACTCACATGGGTACTAAAGAAGTAATCACATATTTTTGTAGGAACTTCAAGTGGGAGCAACTTAAGAAATTCGAATGGAGAATGCTCAAAGAAAATTCGAGGTGCCTCCAACATGGTATTTGATTTAAGAAACTCATTCAAGTAGTCTCTATAGAATAATTAGCATATTTGTGTGTATTTGAAATTCTTTATGGTTATTAGGCTTTCATGTGCACACTTTTGCCATATCTTGATCTTCATGTCAATTATGTGTTCAAGTGTGTTTAATTGTGCCATTATTTCGTGCTTAAATGGTTGGTTTGATTTAATTATGAAACTATGCATAATTGATATATCCTCAATTATATTTGAGCTCACATAAGTATTTAGGGACTAATGTTTTTGCAATTACTGGCTTTGCAAGTCATGCTTAAACTCTCATCATGTCATAATACGCATATAAATCTTGCTTAGAATGGATAATTGTAAATATCATACTTTTTGTGCACATTTGAAGTTTCTCATGTATATTTAGAATTATATACGCACAATTTTGCCATGTTTCGATTTCTATGTTCAAAATTCTCGTATGTTTAATTTTGTCCATAGATTCTGGTTGAATGATTAATCTAGCTTACTTTTGTATTTTTGCAAATTTGACTCCTTTAGACTCGAATTAGGCTCTTATTGTTGTTTGGGAAGTCATATGATCATTTTGTTCATTTGCATGCTATATGTTGTAATCACGCTACCCTTGTATCTATAGATACCATCGAAACTTATTTAGAATGCCAAATTATCATGAACTTGATTTAGTATGTATGTGTGATATTAAGCTCAATTTGCATTCAATAGTTGATTTCGATGATTTCAAGCAGTGATTTTAGGACTTCTAAAAGTTTCTTGTGATATTTTCCTTCCAATAAGCATGAATATGATGATGAAACTTTCTTGAAGTATTGTTTTGTGATAACTAAGCCTTATTATTTGAATTTAGTCATTCGTGCATTTACATGGTTTAATAATGAACTTTTTAACAATTAATGGCTTAATTTCGTTAAATCTTGCTAATTTTGTTAAGATACAAAATTTTTACACTTAAGTGGACCTAAGAAACATGCTCATATAAATTTTATGCATAAAACATAGTGTTTAGCATGCTTTGGGCATACTTGAAGTCATTCATAAGCAACTAAGTTGATATATACACAAATTAATTATGCATTGGTTTCCGTGCCTAAAACTGGGTCTCACATGTTTATTTTCATTCTTAAATCATGTTTAAGTGTTCAAACTAGTTTGATTTGAATTTCTTGTATATTTGACCTCTCTAGACCTTTTTTAGGTTTTAAGTGTATTATGGAGCATTTCATGACTATTTATGCTAATATGAATGTTGCTTGGTTTGATTATGCATTTTTTATACTTCTTGGTATCTTTCAGATATGCTTAAACCATAAACTTGTGTTGAATTTGAGAAAGAATTCACACTTGCTCAATAGCTACATTTATGCTTAACATTTGATTTTAAGGAATTCAAGTAGTGATTTTTCAATTTATAGTCTTAAAGCTATATTTTATTTCTACCATGCTTAAACATGTATTTGAAATTTACTTAAAGTGTTGATATGCAAAAAACATAATGCCTATGCACATATTTTGCTCCTACATGCACATTTTCACTTCATCATGAATTACATGGTTCAATGAATTTGATTTGGTTAAATCCTTGGTATTTAGTTAAAATTTAAGTTTTTTAGGCCCTAATGGATTCAAGTAAACTTGTTTAAAGTATTAGAATATCTCATTAAATCACTCCAAATCATCTTGAGTAAGCAACTTAGACTAATGAAGTAAACTTAACTCATTTTTTGCATATTTGTAGACAACCGGCATGCTGGTATCAATAACCACCGACTTATTGGTATACTCCTCTCTATAAGAAAATTGTTTCAATTCTATTCTTAGAATCGGCATGTCGGTACCCTTAACCACCGGCATGCAGGTATATTATTTCCTATAACAAATTTGCAACAGTTTTGTTCCCATAACCAATATATTGGCTCCCCATACTACTAGCTTATGGGTACCTCTATTTCCAACCACAAATAACGCCGTTCCTTTCTCTCTCTTTCCATCTTCTTCCTAAAACCCCTCTTTCTCTTCCCTCAAACCCTAGAATCCTTCTCTTTCTTCGATCTTCCATCTCCAAACTCTTAAAATCATAATCTTTCTTCATTAATCATCTCTAAATCTACACAATCTATCATTAATCCCTTCACTTATTCAAATCACACTCTTCTCTTCTTCTTCACACGACTTTCTCTCTCTACTAACCCCCCCAATCCACCATTAAGATGCCACCTTGACAAACTATAGCCACTTTTAGATGAACTATCACTACTCATCTTGCCTCATTTCTCCTCCAGCTTAAAAATGATGATCTACAAGTTGCATGAATTGCTAACTTCCAATCTATTTTGTATATGCTCTTCATTATGTTTTTCTCATGTTATGAATTTAGCCATTAGCCACTACTATTGTTATTTTCTATTGTCTTGCCTTGGCCATTATCTTGGCTTTTATCGCTTATGTTACTTGTTTATATTGTTTACTACTTGTGGTTTATGTATCTCATGGAGTTATTACACTCCTATAGTTGGCTCACATTTTTGAACATTTGATGTGGTATGAGCTGATTTTGAAGAATTCATTATGGAAATTTTATTTTGGCATGTTTTTTAGCTTCTTTAATTTCACTTTTGTAAAGGCTATATCCTAAGGCATAAGTCGGGATTATGCCAAAATTTTGACTCGAATCCTCTTTCCTTTTCATCGCTTGGATCCTCCTCTCTTTAATGAGACCAAAGGGAGAGAACATATTTAAGTTGTTAAAATATCAAAATATATATTGCATTGAATTGATAATAGTTACTCAAAAGATGATATTGATCCTATAACTTTGGCATATCTTGATTCTTTGCAAGTTTGATATATTTTTTATGTGAAGTTATTAAGAAGTGAGACTTGGTTCCTTAGTACATCAATATATTCTCATTTTGCAAACACTCACTTAATCTTATTTAATTGTCAAATATCTTGAAATCGAGTGCTAAATTGAGAGGGAGTATTAAATTGAGGGGAGCATTAGATTGAGGGGGAGTATGAGGAGCATTTAAAGTATAAGAGTTTTGTCCTCATCAAAAAGGGGGAGATTGTTGAATCTAGGGTTTATTATTTGCTTTTTATGAGAATAAAATAGAAAGTGTATAATTAAACTTGTTGATTTTGATAAGAACAAAATAAAAAGTATATAACTAAATATGTTTTATAAGAGAACTAAACAAGATGATGATTAAACTAAGTATTATTTGATTATATTGAGGTAATTGAATAAGATCAATTAATTTGCTTAATGATTAAATATATCAATTATCTCTACAAGAAATTTAATCTTTTGAGTGGTGATAAAATGATCTTAAAGTTAGATCGCAAAGAGTATTTGTTTATTGTGTGTTAAAAGAATTTTCAAATGATATTTGGTTTACCTGATTGACGGCTCAAGGAAGAACCGGGTTGATGATATAAAGCCTTGAAAAACACTAAAAACAGTTCACTGGCCTGAAAGAGCCGGCTTGTCGGTTATCATGTTAGTAGAGTGTTTTGTTACTGGCTTGCCGATAGTACAAGGAATTGACATGTCGGTAAGTCTGATACAACTAGCCGTTGGAGCATTCAATGCACTATAAAGGGAAGAATTGGATGGGATGATATAAATGCTCAACGATCCGACTAAGGACAGTAGATAACTGATCTTTTGTTACAATATTCCAACATTCTTTTGTGTTCTTATTGTCTATTGTTCTCATTATCTCTTATACCCTAATTTGTCAATATTTAGAGGGATTTGAAGTGTAATGCTTGTAAGCTATTAGTTGCAAAGTATTGAGAGTTAAAAGCACTACACCAATAATCTTTGAGATTGAGTTTTGTGTTGTCAGTTGAGATTGTGATTTGTGTTGAGAGTTGTGAGTGTGAAACTTGTGTAATTAAGTTTGTGTTTGTATAGCTCTTGGAGCTTGGATTGAGAAATTAATAAAGTGGTGTGAAGTCCTCAGTTGGAGGCATTGTGTGTCCATGGAGATTAGGGGGCAGTTCGAACTCCATATTAAATCCGGACTTGATCTTCTTTATCCTTATCTCTTTTAATATCTGCACTTATTATTGTTTTATTATTGCTTTGAATACTGTTATTATTGCATGTAGTTTTTTATATCGAAAAAGAACTACAATTTGTCCTTAAAACTCAATTCACCCCTTCTCTTGAGTTTAGCCTAGTGTTCTTCAAATACTCTCCGAACCGCTTGACCTACAAGAAGATAGATCCTAGCTTGACAAGATTGAGTTGGAGGAGTAAGAGGATGTGTGCAGAGAAGAATTGACTTAGGTGATATAGATGAAGAAAGAAAAGAGGAGTACATTGAAGAAGAGGAGTGAGCTCGAGCACCCTAAGCTGTTAACCATGTGAAGCTTAAGATTTTGAGCTTTAATGGTTCTAGAAATGTGGATTACTATTTGGATTGGGAGGAGAAGGTTGAATGCGTTTTTGATTATTACCAATACAAGAACCACGAGAAAGTGAGGACTACTGTTGTAGAGTTCTCAAGTTATGTTGCAATGTGGTGGAAGAACTTCCAAATTATGAAGGATATAGGGAAGTAAATACTTGCCTTGAGATGAAGAGGATATTTAGAAATAGATTTGTGCCAAATACTTATTTGCAAGACACTTTTCCCCAACTTCAAGAGATGAGACAAGGAAACCGAATTGTTAATGAATATGTTTAAGAGTTCTAAATACTCATGATTTGATGTGAAGTGGATGAACCATTAGCATAGATTGTATCCAAATTTCTTACTGGATTGAGAAGTGATATTTGAGATATCATGGAACTTCAACAGTTTACTATGTCGGATGAGGCTATAAGAATGGCTTAGCGAGTGAAAAGACGGAGGAGGAACGGGCTAAGATGACTTCTGATGTCAAAGTTGAGCTCAGCAAAGTGTCGATTTGAATAGGAGAGCAGATGTCAAAGCTGAACAGAAGAGCTGACCAAATGATGGTGAAGTGCCATCGAGAACTTACGAGAAAGGACAAGGATCTAGGAGGAAGATGAGTCAAATTAAGTGCTTTAAGTGTCAAGGGTTTGGATACATGGCTGCCTAACATCCAAACAGAAGAACTATGATTATCAAAGGAGACGTTCCGAAACTTAATGTGGATTGTACTAATGAAGAGCCCGAAGAGCAGGTTGTTCCCAAGAAAGATAACACTCAAGAGGATGAGCTTATTGAAGAGGATGTGTTTGTTGAAGATTTAGACAAACTAATTTTGGTTGTTTGACGTGTGATGAGTATAGAACCCTCTAATGAAGAGGAGTAGAGAGGGAATCTACTCTACGTTACATGCAAGGTGAATGAGCAAGTATGTGCACTCATAGTAGATAGTGGAAACTGCACTAATATGGTGTCTACTGGCATAGTTAAAAAGCTTAAGTTGTCAACTATCCCACACCTGAAATCATATAAATTATATTAGCTAAATGAGAAGGGAGCATTACATGTCACTTGGCAAGTGTTACTACTGATCTCTATTGGAAATTATTCTAATGAAATTCTTTGTGATGTGTTGCCCATGTGTGTGTCTCATGTATAGTTAAGTAGACCAGGGCTTTTTGATCAAAGGGTTATTCATAACGGTTTTAGGAACATGTATGTGTTCGAAAAGGATGGGAGGAAAATTACCTTGAACTCCATGACCTTGAGTCAAGGAAGTAAATTACAAGCTAAATTGGCTTGAGGATCAAAGAAGGCTTTGGTACTAAGTAGAGCTAAGCTCTGAACAACCATTAAGTCTGACCTACCAACTTTCCTATTGGTAAGAAAACTATTGGAATTGAAGAAGCAAGTTGAACTACCCCTAGAGATTAAGGAGCTCTTGGATGAGTATACAGACTTGTTTATGAAACAACTGTTAAAAGGGTTACCCCCTTTTCGAAGCTTAGAGCATTGAATAGACTTGATACCTGGCGTTACCCTGCTGAATAAGATAGCTTATAGAATGAATTCGAAGTAAGTTGCAGAGCTCTAGAGACAAGTCAATGAGCTATTAGAGAAGGGGTATGTAAGAGAAAGTCTTAGACCTTATGTTGTGCCTGCATTGCTTGTACCGAAGAAGGATGACACTTAGCGTATGTGTGTAGATAGCGGAGTTATCAGTAAGATTACAATCAAGTATAGATACCCCATTATAAGGCTAAACAACGTATTGGACAAACTGAGTGGTGTGATAGTGTTTAGTAAGATTAACTTAAAGTTAGGGTGTTATAAATTCAAATGAGATAAGGGGATGAATCAAAAATAGCTTTTAAGACTCGACATAGCCTATACGAGTGGATGGTCATACCTTTTGGGTTATCAAATGCTAGAAGTACTTTTATGCGGTTGATGAACCATGTCTTGAAAGATCTGATTGGAAGATATGTAATAGTTTACTTCGACAATATCCTTGTCTATAGTGTTGACTTGGTAAGTCATATTAATCATCTCTGAGCTATTTTCGATGTCCTCTGAGTAGAGAGATTGTTCGGAAATGTAAAGAAGTGTTGTTTTTGTCAGGAAGAGGTCATCTTCCTAAGCTATGTGGTTAGTAGAGGAGGATTAAGAGCTGATGAAGAGAAAGTTTAAGCTATTGTTTTGTGGCAGACCCTAGCTTCATGTGTAGAGGTGAGGAGTTTCCATGGATTGACATCCTTTTATTGATGCTTTATCCAAGGATTCAGTACTATAGTTATGCCCCCGATTGAGTTAGCAAAAAAGAATTTAGAGTTTAAGTGGGGAGAAAGAGAAAAGAGAAGTTTCGCTAAGGTGAAAGCAACGTTGACCTTTACTCCAATCATGGCTCTATCAGACTTTGATAAGGTATTTGAGCTTAAATGTAGTGTGTTAGGTGTTAACATTGGAGTTGTACTAATGTAAGGAGGCCGACCTATCACTTATCATAGTGAAAAGCTTAGGGGAGCACAACTAAACTATTCTGTGTATAATAAAGAACTCTTAGCATTGATGTGAGCTCTTCACTTATGACAATGTTATCTTCTACCAAAAGAATTTGTCATTTACGTAAATTATGAGTCCTTGAGATATTTGCGGAGCTAATCAAAGCTTTTGAAACACTAAGTTTGATGGATTGAATTTTTGGAAGGATTTAATTTCGTCATCAAATACAAGCAAGGTAAAAATAATGTAGTTGTTGATGCTCTATCAAGAAGACATGTTCTTTTCACTGAGTTGCATACCAAATTGTTAGGGTTTGCACGCATTAAAGAACAATGTCAACATGATTTTCACTTTAGTCCAATATATAGACATTGTGAAGAGGGGAGAATAGTAGATGAGTACTATGTGGAACATGTTTATCTGTTTCGATGTGGCAAATTGTGTGCGTTGACTTATTTAGTTAAGGAGCTATTGGTGATAGAAGCCAACAGTAGAGGACTCCTTAGGCGTTTTGGAGAATAAAGGACACTGAATGACAAGTTATTTTGGCTTAAAATGAAACATGATGTGCATCATGTGATTGAGGGATGCTCGATATGTAAAAAGGCAAAAAGTTAAGCTCAATAAGGGAAGGCAGTGCCTTTACCTATTTTGACCAAACCATGAGCTGACTTAAGTATGGATTTTTTCCTCGAATTACCCCGAACTGCTCGATGCAAAGACTCTGTAATAGCTGTTGTAGATAGGTTCAGTAAGATGGCCTACTTTGTGCCTTACACCAAAACTAACGATACTTCAGCTATTACTTCATTGTTTTTGCAAGAAATTGTTGGCTTGTATGGAGTGTTGAGGAATGTGGTGTCAGATTGTGATCCAAAATTCTTGAGCCATTTCTGGTAAACTCTGTAGCGTCAAATGAGAACCAAGCTACTATTCAATACTTCTTGCCATCCCTAAGCTAATGGACAAATAGAAGTTGTCAACTGCATTATAGGGTCATTGCTTTAAAAAGAATCGTACATGCTACTATTGGACATATGCCATTTGAAGTCATCTATGGTTTCAACCCAGAGTTGCCCCTTGATCACACCTTGATGCCCTTGACTGACCAAGAAGATCCAGAAGCAAGAATCGAAGCTCAATCCCTTCAATAGATCTACCAACAAGTCATCCAATACATTGACTGAGCTATTAGGAAGCTAAAAGAGAAAGTCAAAAGAAGGAAGATAAAACAGTTTTAGCTTGATGATCAAGTATGGCTACACTTAAGTATGAAAAGGTTTCCTAACAAGAAGAAGAATAGGTTGTTTGCCAAAGCTGAAGGACCATTCAAGATACTCTAGAAGATAAATGACAATGCATACTAGTTAGAGTTACCAAAAGACTTTGGAGTATCTAACATGTTTAATGTTGTCGACTGTAGCCTCTACCGACTCGAGGAAGAATTGAATGAGAACCAGTTAGATTTGATCCCAAATCCTACTTAACCCAATGAAGATGATAGGAATTAGAACATTAGACCTTTGACTCGAGCTCGAGCATAAGGGCTTGAGAGTATGGCCAAGCGAGTTCTTCTATGCTAAACTGCACCTGATGAGTCCGAGTTGTTTCAATCTACCATTCTACTACCTTATTGGAGTTGAACCCTTTTGTACTTATCAATAGTCTCTAACTACCGACTTGAGACATGCTTGGACCACAACTCAACCTTCTCGATTGCTAGTTTGGCCGAGCTAAATACGAACTTCTCTAAGCATGTTTAAGTTGAACTCACCTCAAAAGAACCCTTAGCCCTACTTGGTAGTTGCTAGCCTAACTGTATAGTTTGTTTGTTTCAGCAAAAAATTCACCCACCAATTGACAGCTTCATGTCTAAGCAATCATATGGTAGAATCCCCTGTACAAAATGGATGTGTTCTTGATTTTCTCTTTATGCCCTTTCCCAGTCTTTGTACATTACTTATTTAGGATTTTATCCTTTTTACTTATTTCCGTTTATAGTTGTTGCCATAATATTTTGGACATAAATACCCATTGTAAATATAGTCGCGTGATCATCATCAGATATTGAATATATTGCAATGTCTCTTTTGTGAGTATTCCTCTTTGCTTACTTCACTTTTATCTTATCCTTTAAGCAAGGTTAGGTGGCAAGTACCCTTATTAGCCTAACTCATGCATCATATCCTTGGAGTGGATCATAGTTTTGCTTGTTTGTTTCTTTGTTCTCATGCATGTCTACCCTTATTTTCAAGTTTTCTGTAAGCTTGGACCTACCCTTTATGACTGGCCTTGTCAATCCTTGGCATGGATTGTATTAGTAAGGTTAGTTGCCCCCTAAGGATTTTAAGGGGTGAAACTTATTATCTTTTTTATTTTATTTTATTTTATTTTTGCACAAGATGGAAGAGAGAAGAAGAGAGAGTAGGTCAGTAGCATTAGTGTCGATATAAGTTATTTATTATCGATTATATCATCTAAAATTCTTTTTAGATGGCTCTAGACATATCTTAATTTTCTAAGTGATGCCATATGCACATTTTCAATCAATTTGAATATACCATCAATTATACTTATGTATATGTATTAGTAAAGTGTTTCATCATAGGCCTTCCAAACTTGAGCTTGACCGTAATGTCAAAATACACATTCTAAGACACCTCTAGCATCTCTCAATAGCTTATGTTTGCTATTTATGCAAGCCTAATATACCAGTTCCAAGTAGAGGTGTGTACATGAGTCAAATGGGTCAACTTGGCCTAGCCCACCTTAGCTTGTAGGTTAAACAGGTCGGCTCGCGAGCTAAAGGCATAAATGCATTAAATGGGCTAGTTTATTTGGCCTACTTTTAAACAAGCCAAAAAACCTTAGCCCAAACCTATTTTAAAAGCGGGTTAAACGGGCTAGCTTATGGACCAAAACTCACTTGGACACCTTTAATTCCAAGCCAAATCTAGCCTAAATCTTTCTTGTTGAGCGTTCATTACCAGCAATATGTATATATGTATGATACATTGTAGTTATATTCGAAACTTCATCATCTTTCCTTTATTTTTAGTTTAGACTAAGCCTGACCCAACTTGTATAAAATGTTCGATAAAGAACTAAGGAAAATATAATATCCTTCACAATACTTTTCAACATATTTTTGAAGTTTACACTAATGGAAGTAAAAAAAAGAAAAGAAAAAGGTGAAAATTGAATGGATAGGTTAATTTAAAAACAAAAAATTTAGGTTCAAGGATGTTGCACTAAGAATGCTACTAAGTGGGGTTCTTTCAAATAAAGAAATTTAATTTACTTTCCTAAATATAAGTAGAAAATTTGTAGGAAGAAAACTATTATTTATTTTCTAAGAAAAAATATCTTTGATATTTTCTTAGTTTTGTAGGGAAAAGAGTTCTTTCTAAGGTTACTCTAAAGGATACCTACATACTAGTTATTTGAGATCAGATCACTGTAGTTCCACTTAAAAAAAGCTTTTATGGGTTTGTTATCTTTTACTTTTTTAAAAAAAAATCAAGTTTAAGTTTTTTATTATGTTAATTTATTTTTTGAAAACTTATCACTATTAGCTAATGGTATGTACCGGGAAAATCTAATGGTTATACATGATTCTTTAAGTTTTATTTTTATTATTTATTTAATTATTATTTTTCTTTCTTTCTTTCTTTTATTTTTTTTATTGAAAAGAATGTAGGTTTAATTTTGTGAGAAAGAAAAATTTATTTAGACATGTATTCTCTTTTTCCTTTATAAAATTTATCATTATAAAATCTAGCATAAATTTACTTATTAGTTATATTTTTCCAAAAATATTTTCTAAAAAAAATCATGACATAAAAAAATAAAATGATGAATAAAATAAAAGGTAAGCAAGAAAAAAAGAAAATCATACTTAGGTCGACTTACATTGATTATACAAGAGGAAAATTGGGTTTTAGCTCACTCAAAGTATTTCAATGACTATCAAAGTCCAAGAAGGTGTGGATTGAAAACCATTGAGGGCCATGCATGTCTTGGTGGTGATGATTTGCATTTAACTAACAAGGTAGTGGTAAACTAGAATACCTAAGTTCACTTGAATTATCCAATCTTGATTTAAACTTCCTTCAAAGAGTTGTTCCTAATGAAAGCTGGAGCTTTAGGTAGCTTAAGCTATAGAGGATACTTAAAAAGTGGTGGACTTTATCAATTTCCAATGGAGGAAGCTCAATTAAGTGGATTTTGAAGTAAGGTTTTCAAAACCTTGAATCTTAATTTCTACTACTAAAGTTATGTGCGCTCAAATTTAATTGTGTTTCTAACTTTAGCGAATCTTTTAATAGATTACGGTTGAACCGGCCATGGATGAGAATGATTGAAGCTTTAAACATATCCCTTTTTTCCTTCTTTGATTAGTGTTAATTGATTAATCTAAGGGAGTTAATTATGTTTTCATTTGGATTAATATGTTTTTCACCATTGAATTCATCAATTTATGATAATAATTAAAAAAAAGGATAAGGATTTCAACTTAATTGGATTAGAAATTTGTTAGATCCTCCTAAAGCTTAAAGATGTGCAAAACATGTTTCTAAAATACTTTTTTCGCCTACTTCACCTACTGTAGAAAATGCTTATTGTGCATGTAGGAGGAGTCAAACTCTGGTTTCTCATTTGTTCATGCTTGTACTCAATTTGTAACACCCCGAACATAGGTGTAATAACCAGCCATGTGTCTTCATTGAATGAAGATACGTAAAGGGCAAAAGGCTAGTAAAACTGTCCAAAATCCTCAAATTAACAACAACTATAAAGCAGATATATAAATTGATAATCTAAGTACAACACTTAATGACATTATTAAGTCTCACTCACACCACAACACACATCAAAGATCATCAACTAGAGTCAAGTAGACTCTACCATAACTAAACACATAACTAATAGACACTACTAACTATATTAACTAACATAGCTGCAAACCTCCTTGGAACACAACATGATACATGTCTAGAAGCATAAAACATAAAGGACTCTATTCTCTAACAAACCATAACATTATTTAAAGTTTGAATCCTAACTAAGAGCATTCCATCATAGCTACTCATTAAATATTCCACATTGTCTCTAACATCATAGATCAAATCATATCCCAAATCATCATGTTAATTCACTTCCTTAGGAGCACTTACAATATAAAAGATAATCTCACAAAGGGGTGGGTTGAAACTCAACACATATAATACGGAAGTCACATGTGAATGTTACACATAACAAGCATGTATGTAGCATACAAATATTAATCCAGCAACCAACACAATCATGGCATCCCAAGACTTAGACGAACTAATGATAATACGCATATAAATAATAGTATACATACAAGGTGTTGGGGTTCCAATAGCCATGAGTCTAAGAGTTGATCTAAAACTACTTAGATACTTTGAGTACACGACTCCACTTGAGACAATACCACATACTAATCATTGGATTGCCCTACCATTATCGTCAGTAGTCCTAGTTGATTGACCATAGATAAGCACACACAACACAATTATTATTAGTTAGATATTTATTAGATTCATTAAACTTTGACCTAATAGGCACAATATAACAAGCACAGTATCCATGTACTTGGATTGAAGGGCTCTAAGAAACAGAGTTACTCTCGCTCTTATAACTTGATATTAAACATAAACATTAAGGTTTTAAATTTAAAGCAAAACAACTTAAGGTTAGTTCTTAACATTTACCTTGTGTCTAACCCTTTATTTAAGCCTTTACCTCTCTTACTTTAGATTTAAAGGAAGTAAACTTTGAAAAATTAAGTGTCAAGTAAAGTTAAAACATTTCTTATTGGTCGAAAAATAATTTCATAGTGTTTATATTATTTAAGCTAGAGGGGTTTTAAGTAACCACCTCTTGGTATCTCAGTTTTTTCTCTATAAAATTCTAGTAAATATCCTTCAAAGTTTTTGTCATTTAATGCCACAAAAAATAATTACACTTGATATTATAGTAAATTTCCCAAAAAAGTCCACCATCTCCTTGTTTTTCCAAGCAACAATTTTACACCAAAATAAACAAGTAGTTTAATGGTTGTATAAATGCTATCTCCTTATTCCTAAATCCTAAAATATAACCCCCACATCCTATACATGATAGGCATACAACAAGAAATATATTTTATACACAATACTAAATCAATTTTATCTTTTTTGTGAATGCTACCAAACACAAATCTCAACTTTTCAATAATTCTACGGTATCATAGCATGATGATGATGCACACATTTTCACCAAATTCCAAAATCAAATAAATATATCTATCTTTGATGTGATGAAAATTTTATTTAAAAGAAAAGAAAAATTCAAGAAAAAATACTTTTAGAACTTATTGCTTTTAATTAATTAGATGTAATTAATTTGCATACATATCGCGGGTATAGCATCTGTTAGTAGAAATTAATTATTAAACAAAATAGAGAAAGGAAAAACCCACTAATCTTGTTGATTACCGGTGTGTGGATGCTACATCTTAAATTGGAAGGCCATGTTTAGTAAACTTTTCGACCCTTTATTGTTCTACCATAATGGTTTGCATCTTGATGTTAGTTGCAATCCTATAATTCACTATAAAATTTCCTTTGTGACCTTTCATTGATAGCAACAAAACCACCCCCTAACATGTCATGAAACTTCACACCTTGTAAACCTAACTTACACATTATACTTCAACTTCAGTACCCATATCGAAAACATTTTAACGACTTTCATCCATAACCTTTGAGTAAAACTTAATTACATCAAAGGCTTACTTGAATTCCTTAAGGAACATAAAACTTGCACATGTAAATTCTTAAATCAACTATTTGAGATCTCTAAATGCATTTTTAATACATTTCTAGAATGAAAGACATCCTAAACATACCTAAAAATTTGATACCAAGAGAACCTCTTTAGAAACTATCTCCTACTATTATCCCTTTCCAAGAACATAGGAAAAAAAAAAAAATCTAATTTTTTCATCTAAACCCCCATTTAGTCCTTAAGAGGCAAGAAAACCAATGAAAGATTATAAGAAAAACTCACCTACTTTCAATTCTTAGTGTATTGTTTGGTAAAGGAAAAGTAGAAAATGCAAGAGAAGGAAACAAACGTAAGGAGAGTAAAAGAAAAGGGAAGGGAAGAGGGAAACATATCCCTTTAAAAAGATATTGGGAGTTAGGGCTTAGAGTAGGGGTGAGCAAGTAATCGGTTGAATAAGGTGCCTACTTATATCCTACTTCACTAGATAAGTTTAGGGCAAGTATTATGGGTGACAAGGTAGGTCTCATTTATCAAATTTCCATATGCTATTCCCACAGGGTAGGGTATGGATATGATATCTATATACAATATACTCGCTTAGAACTTGTACTATAAGGTTTACATGGTACATGTCCTAAGGTACCTTATGTATACCTTGTAAAATTTATTAAATAATATAATATATATTAATAAATAAAAAATAACCTTATATTTTTTTGGTTTATATGTTTTATATTCTAATTTTTGTAAAAGTCATTCCTTATGTTCCATAGCTAATGAATACAAGAGTGTATGAAAAGTGATAATATAATTATAAATGAATTGGTCTACAATTTTTATGTGATATTTTAACTTTTGCAAGTGATAATTTTCATTCCAATTAGCTGTAGGTTCCATAAGTTTTGCTAATCAAGTTTCACATGTTTTGCACATAGACAAAACTTATAATATTAGATAAAGATGACTATTTAATAACACATATATTTACAATTTATAGGAAGATAAGAAAAATTTCTAAGCCCCACAAGGTTCTAAGAAAAATTTGCACATAGACAAACCTATAGATTTTATTGTATAAGTTCCATCATGATTCTAAGATACAATGAGATAAGTTTCGATTCCAAAACTTAAGAATTGCTACCTTGCAGGATAGGATATAGATAGTACCTCATACTTAACCCATCATGTAACTCCTTACCCTTAACTTTGGGTAATTGTCACGACTAAAGGTTTAATAGAATCAAAACGTGAAAGTTTCTAAAACATATATCAAATATTTAAAAAAAAAAATTGTAGATATATTTGTAGTAATTATAAAAAAAAAAAATGAAATACATGATTGAAATAAATTAAGAAACTAATTCATTTTTACCCTAAAAAGCTCTTAATCCTTAATCTAAAATGCAAGAAAGAAAAATAAGTAGAGCAAAACTAAATTCTTTTCCATTATTCTATTTGAAAATATTTATGAATTGAAGAATACTAAACCTTTCAATTTAGCTTAAGTTTTTGATGATATAAACTAAAATAAATAAATGAATACATTATGTTCGTTTTTCATTAGAAAAACAATCTCTTAATTCATAATTTAACATGTATATAAGAAAGACAAGCATAGTCGAAACTAAAGTCCTTTCCATTATTTTATTAAAAAAAAATGAATTGAAGAGTGCTAAACCTTTTAATTGATCTTAAATTATTGATGACATAAATCGAAGTAAAAAAAAAAAACAATCCTTGCAAAATTTTCAACTAGAGTTAGAGCTAGAACATTAATAAAGGTTATATAGGTAGAGAAGAGAGGGGGTGGGTGTGAGAGCCCATTTAACTAATATGTAGAATTGTTAATCTTGGATAAAAAAGTAAGTTTCCACCAAGTTAACGTGTAGGCTCGAGATTTTATTAGAATCTATACATAAATAATTTAATGTAAACCTCGTAATTTAGTCTTTTGAGTATAGAATCGAATTCGTATACTGTGATGCTTTCTTTAAGTTAATCAAGCTAATAAGTTTAAAACTGATTAAAATTTTAAATTTGAAACTCAAAACAAAGTATGAAAAATCCTAACTTATTAATTGAAACTTTAATAACGTACAAAAACCTTAAACTCTAAATATGCGTAACTGTAAGAGATTGACCCTGAACTTGATCAAAACCCCAAAACTAGAATTTTAAGCTTATAAATATATTAATCAAATAATTGAACGATATACCAAATTACATAAAATTGCTAGTGAACAATTAGATATAACTTTTAAGTGCTCATAAATGTAAAAATATTAAATTAATTCATAAAAATTTATAATATTATTTTATAATTAATATTAACCTTATATTTATATAGATAAGTTAATATCATGTCAATTTAGACATTTATTTGTTATTTAGGCAATATGTAGTAAATATTAATAACATCATTTGTAATTTACCTTATAGTTATATTATTTATTATTATAAATATTATTTATAGGATTAGCAATATGTAAGGAAGTTCTAATATATGCTTTATTGATTTATTACATTTAATTTTCTATTTTTTCTCTTCATTTTCTTTCTCAATTTTCTTTTTATATCCAAGTTAATTATACATAATACTTATAATATATTAAGAGTTAATTGAGTTAATCAAGTCAACTTGTCCTTATCAAGTACATTAAAATTCCCTTATCTTCCTTTTTCTTTTTCCTTTTCTTTTGTTTTTCTTCTTGTTTTTCCCTTGCCCGTGACTCCCAAGTGTCCCCACTAAAATATTCCTTAACCTTCTTGATTTGTCTCTAATTTGCATGTATAAATGATCTACTTTTTTCTCTCAAAATTAGAATAAAAAAGCACAAGCACCACTTCCATCATCTTTTTCCTCCATTTCTCTCCACTTTCTTACCTATTCTTTTAACTTTCAACAATACTATCCAATTGGCAAATTTCGAACACTTAAAAGGAAAGGATTAAGAGAAGGATTCTTCATCAAACCACACATCAAACCAATTAATTATGTTTACTTTACATAATATTAGTATTAACCTTTTATGTAGAGTATGTTCTATGTATTTTCCTTATGTATTTTGTATATTATTATACTTAGTAAATTATTATGTATTTAGCATGTACTAAGATTTTCATGTATGTACATAATGATAGTTATGTATATAGTTTTATTTCTTCTAAAAATCACTTCATATGTGTATATATGTTATTATACATTTAGATGCTTCCATATATGTGAGAATATATAATAAGGGTAGTAGATATATTTATATATATGAGTATATGTACAGTTTATGTAAGTATATATATATATATATATATATAATATGTGCATACATAAAATATATAATAAGTATTTATATATAAGCATAAAACCGAAAATATATCTATACGTATACATTTAATATATTGAAAAATCCTTAAGAATACATTAAGAAAATATAAAATTACATATAAATATATGCATATAAAAGTACGTATAAGATTAAGTATAAATACATTTACATGTATATAAATACATATAATAATAGTATAATACATGTATAGATACGTATATATATACATATATGTATACATGTATCAGTATACGTATAATAATACTATACATATAGGCATATGTATAAGTACGTACACTAGTATGCTAAGAGTATTTATACATATAAAATGTATAGATATATATGTATTATTATAATGTAATTATTTAATATAGTACAATAAAATAAATATATGTATGCATATATATATACATGGGCCAAAACCCATAAGGATGTATAAAGCCCGTATGATTAATAATTAATTAATTATAATATCATATAAATACATATAATAATAAAATAAAATTTAAGAAATATATAAATTAAGATAATTTAACAAATTGCCACATAGACCAATGAAATCAGCCATGTCAGCAATTTATTCAAATAATTCATCTATACCGCAAATTACAAAAATAATAATAAATAATTAATTAAGAAAATTTACAATAATAACAAAATTATAATAAATGGAAAAATTAAGCCTAAAATTAGAAAAATATAGAAATCTACATAAATTGGAACTAAAAATAAGAAATTATGAAAATATGAAATTTAGAATTTAATTAAATCATAAACTAATAAAGAAAAACTCAAAATTAATAAATAAAAATATTTGAATCAAAATAACTAAATTTGTAACAATTCAAACTCATAACGAAAATATGAGTTTTAACATTCAAAACAGATCATGTCACGTGAATATACGTTTGGAAATGATAAAAATCAACTATAAGTTTATAAATATTAGAATTAAAACGAAAAAATTGTACGCAATTGCCGAAAAAGCTCGAACTGAAGGAAGTTGATAGAAACATAGGTAAATCTAGATAAATATGTACATAGAATAGTTAGTTTACTCATTATTTTTTCATTTCCTAATCAACAAGTGATCTTAATATGGACACCGATTTTCCCATGAATTACTACGATCCTTTATCAATATTATGGCTGAGTAAGTACTCTCTATGATTCCATAAATGTTTGTACTTATAGTTAGTGAATGTTAACTGTTATTAATAATTGGATAATATGTAAGGTTGGGTTGTGTATGTAAATGTTATTGCTTGATAAATTATGAAATTACTTTAAAATATGATAATTTATTGTTTGTTGCATAATAGATTCAATAGAAATTGATTTGTTTGTGATTTTGGTTAGTCTTACAATTATTGGACCTAATTATATCAGACTTGATTAAACTAAATTGAATAATGCATAAACATACATTACATAAAATAATTCTAGCTGTCACATCACACGGAGATAGCGAGAGAGCCGTATATGGGTTAATAACTTATGAATATAATATTTTAGTATGGTGAGTGTAGACTACAGGGGCCTACTCACAATTTGTAATGCCTCGTGACCCTAAATAAGCGTTGTAACCCTCCACATATCCCAACTAGCCTAGGATATGTTAAGGCTTCTAAGTCTACAAATCAATGTACATAAAAGAATCATACCACAATTAATACATAAAACCACAAAAGAGTAGGTAGCCACATCTACTCATAGCCTCATGTAAACCTGAAATATCCAACAGAATTCAAAAACGTATCAACTTGTAACAAAAAACATAAGATAAGTCAAGTAACTAAATCCTTAAGTATTAGAAAAGGAGTCCATCTCCTCAAAAGAACATAACTCTCAACATAACATAAACCTCCAATAAAAAACAGAAAACAACCCTATCTTAGTCATCATAGTAGTAAAGGTACTTAACTCCATCCTCCTCTTAGATGTCATCAACATATGTCTCCTCATAAATAATGTAGTCTTCAGATCTAATACCTAAAAAAAAAAAAAAAAGAATGAGCCGAAGCCTAATTCGAGTACATTAAACACATACGCATGCCAAACCTAATCGTTCACATGCAGAAACGCAAATATAATAGAATAATACAAACAGTTGTTTAATTATCATATATTAAGCTAACAAAACAACAAAAAGGTATTCATAACCCCGTCACACCTAATCTCTGTCTACATACATAGGTAGATATAAATATATGTTTTCCATTAAGTCATTTCTACTTAGAATCTAAAGTCCAGAAACTTAATATTCTAGCTGCATCATCTCATGTGAAAGTCTACTAGGAAAACCTTATACATGATCAGTAGTTGCCCCTTTAAGGATCTGCCATTGTAGGCCTCTAGAGCGAATAAGTCAAGCACAAACAACAACTAAGATCAATTAAGCCAAATATAGGTTGGTACGATTAGATCATTTCTAAGCATAAGCAAACAACAAGTACCACATACCTGGAATTTCTCTACAACTGAAAACAAGACTCCAATCTCACAACCCGAACAAGAGCTCAGACCTCAACATGGGAAACCGAACACTACGAATCTAAACGAAAAACAAGTAACACATTAACCTTCAAGCATTTTACAACTAAGCTTTACTTAGAAGTTATCTACAAATCTATAATCGATCTAATCAAGGTCCTAAAAGGAATCATTGAATCAAGTAATAATTCCATAATAGAAATAGAACATAATACGATTGAGCTAAAAAGTTGATATAATTATATAAGATTACTTATCTATTGTAAATCATAAAGTACGTTGTATATATATAAAAGAAAAATATAAAGTGGACACAGAATTAGAGTATCATAATATAAAGATTATCGAATCAATATAGTAATAAAACAATACATACATAATCGGAAAATAGTACGATTTGTAGAATTTTGTAAGGAATGATATAATAATAGTCAACATATAATATAGACATACTATGCATAATATAATATGCTATATATTCATAATATTAATGTGATAAATATACTTAGATCACAATACCATCAATATCAATAATAAAGCATAATAATAATAAAATATATCATAGTACATAAAATTGACACTCGGGACTTACGTAGAGAATACAAACATTAATATAATTGTAAATCCCACAAATTTAGCTATTTAAGAGTAGAATTAAACCTTAATACTATAGAAGACTTGAAGAGTCATTAAAGCCAAGCAAGATAAAAATTTAATAAATCATAAATTTAAATATATTATAAGTAGTAAAAACCTTAGAAATTGATCAAAACCCTAAATCGTATACTAAAACCCTAAAATTGACTTATATATCATTAACCAAAATTGAACCTGAATTTGATTGAAACTCTAAAATTATAAATATAAACCTACAAAATAATTAAATATTACTCAATAGTGATAAAATTATAGTCGATTGAAATTTTCAACTAAATAGCCTATTCGCGTGAAATTATAGCAAAATCACTATAATAACTTATAAAAATTATAGTTATATCGGGTACTAATTAAATTGATAAAATTTCACAAAAATTTAAAAATTAATTTATGATGAGATTTATTATAATTTTTATGTTTCGAAAAATTACATATATTTATTATTAATTTTTATTTTCCTTCTCTTTCATTTTTAATTTATCTCTTTTCTCTCTTTTCTTCTTTTTCCCATTTGCAACGTCCTGGAAATGAAAGCAAACAAGCAGCCCATGTGATTAAATTAAATTGCCAGTGTTAAGTTTATAATAAAAGAAAAAAATTGGAGATAAGTCCCTTGTCCCATCTTCATTAATTCAAAAGATTAGGATAGGATTTAGCTTATTATTTTTTTATTTTATTTGTTGCACATATAAATAAAGAGAAGAACAAATCCTAGAAGAAAACTTGGAAAGCAAACTGAGAGAAAAAAAAAAATTTTGGATGCAAAACAACGTGAGAAAAGAGAAGTAAGAAAAAGAAAGAAGAAAAAGAAGAAGAAAAGAAGAAGGAAAAGAAAAAAGAAAGAATTAAAATAAAAAGGTAAGTAATTTAGTTTTAGTATAGATGCATATTATATAGTATATACATGTATAAATGAAGTACTTGTATAGTATTTTCTTTAAATATAACATTACTAATACATATATATGCACACAAATACATAAATTAAATTATATATGCATGTATTAGGCTATGTATGTATACATGTATGTACATAAGTATATTATATGGAAAGAGTATGTATTATGTATTTTTTTTAAGAATACATATAATTAATATTAAGTATTTTTATTAACTAACTATGGTGTATATATATGTTAGTACCGTAAGCTATATATATATATGTATGTATCCATGTATAATTATTTTGTGTATATATACATATATAATTGTATAGTATAAATATAGTAGTATGTTTCTATAAATAATAATATATGACATATATATAT
>JAMXBB010000009.1:106157362-106186990 GCA_024138015.1 Lumnitzera littorea | reverse complement strand
TATATATATATATATATATATATATAGCTATTAACTTGCTTTATTTATTAAATTAATATTATGGTATATTGTATATATTATTTACACATACTCATATTTTTACGTATACATTACTATTCATATACGTATATTTATACGTATACTATACTTTATATAATAAATTATTCTAACTTTACTTATATGTTATGTACAAGTATAATATATAATTATTTATACTTTTTATACTTATGTGCCTATATAGTTTTACTATATATGTGTATATATACTAAAATACAAAATATTATTAATAATAATATATATACATCTTCATGTCCAGTAATATATATATACAAAATTTCTTATACTTTGAAAATACTAAATACATATACATATATTTACTATATACGTATACATGTATATACCTCATATAGTAAAAATAATAATAATTTCATATATATACATAATCACGTATATATACATAAATAATTAAATAAAATACTAAATACATATACATGTATATAGAGGAAATACCTAGTACATATACATGTACTATACGTATATACATACATATGGTATATACAAAAATTCTAATCATCCATACATATGTAATACACACACACACATGTACAAGAATACATGTATAGAGAAAAAAATTAAATACATTTTATATGTACTACTATTTATACTTATATACATATACCGTATATACTCACTCCTAAATACATATTTATATACATAAATAAAGATACATATTTAATACATATGTATATACACAAATAAGTAAAATAAATAATACATATATATATATATCTATTCATGCATATATATATATATATGTACATGTAAATAAATAAATCAATAAAATACTTAGTATATACATAGTATAGAATACATATTTGTACAAAATAATTTATTTACCTAACTAAATCCTTTTTGTTTTTCCTCTTCTTCTTCTTCTTCTTCTTGTTTTTTTTTTTTAGTTTTCCTTCTTCTTTTCTTTGTTCGGTTTTTGGTTTGCTTTCTTTTTTTTTTTTTTTTTTTCTGGTTTTGTTTGCTTCCAACATTCGAACATGGAGGAGAATGAAACAAATGCAAGTGGAAATAAGAAGAAAATCTATTTGAATTAAGCATTAACTAAGACAAGACATTTACCTTAATTAACTTGTCCTTTGTTGCATAATTTGGTGACACTTGGATAGCTTAATTTAGCACATGGGCTGTTGCACATTGTAGCTGGAAAATCACGTAGAACAAAGGAGAAAAATAGGAAGAAGATAAAGAAAAGAAAAAGAAAAAAAAGGGAAGAAAAAAGAAAAATAAAAAAAATAAATATATGTAATTTTTCTAATCATAAAAATAATAAAAATAACATTTATAAATTAATTTTGAGATTTTATGAAAATTTATTAATTTAATTGGTATCCGCTATGATTATAATTTTTACAAGTTATTTCGATGTTTTTGTTAAAAGTTTTATGTGATTGAGTCGATAATTATGATCGATTATGATTATATCACTATTAAGTGATATTTATTCATTTTATAAGCTTAAAATTATAGTTTTAGAGTTTCAACTAAATTCGGGTTCAATTTTGAGTATTTGTGTGCACATCGGATCTAGAGTTTTTATACGCGATTTAGGTTTCGATAGATTTTTCTAGAGTTTTTTTATTACTTATAATATATTCAAATTTATAATTTATTAAATTTTTATCTTGCTCGGTTTTAACGACTCATCAAGTCATCTACAGTATTAAGGTTCAATTTTACTCTTAAATAGCTAAATTTGTGGGATTTACAAGTAGCCCTTAAAATCACCATAAATATTGTTCAATGTGAAATTCACAAGTTTTACATTACAATAGAGAACTTATAAAAGTAGTTATAATTACTTTAAACTTTAAATGTCAAAATCATTGCATATAATCTTAATATTCAAAGTACAAGTAAATATCGCTTTTAAGGATAGATAACAAATTTAAATGTAATATACCAAAATTAAAAACAATTTATACCATAATTCCACTAAATTGGAAATGGGAGACACGTTTCATTGTCTTACTAAATATTGGGCTAAAATAATAGTATATAAGTTAAATAAACTTAGTTGGAATACAATTGTAAAAATTAACTATATTTGTAAATCATACTTCGCAAATAAAGTATAAGGTAAGTTGCATATATTGAGAAAGAACTGTAAAGGTATGGATTGAAATATATTCTTCATTATGGACAATAAAATTAATCTAAGTGTTATAAGTTTCTTCTAATATTTAAAATGTAAAACCTATTACATAAGATGTATAAATAATTGTTTCTCTCTCTCTTTCTTCTAATAATTGTAAACACACCTTTTTATATAAGTGTGCATCCACCTCCTTCCTATAAGTGCACACATAAAATAAAATAAATGTAAGTGAATGAATTTATGGTTTGCACTAATACTAGACCATCCTTTACAAGTCTAAAAGAAAGTTGCCATCCGATGATGTAGAGGGCTACCGGCTCCAAACCATGTCTAATATCCCTTTAGTGTAATACATCCTTACCCTTCATTGGCGATTGTCTATGTGGGCTATAAGGCTACAGAAGGTAAATTGAAAGGATACATTTCCCATAATATATGACTAACTTATGTATCTTCTTAACAACTTGTTTTTTCAGAAATTTGCAATTTATCAATGGAAATGATGCCCTAATTTATTACAATAGTCGCAATAATGGGGTAAATTTTCATAAAAACTCGATTAGTTTGAAATCTATCCGTATTGTTCATCACCAAGCAAAATCTAAAGATATAAATTCTCAGAACCGTCTGGTTTCCATGCACTCTACTCCAAACAAAGAATCTGGTATGCACTTTAATACCCACATTTAAAGTCCCCCAAAGTTTTAAATTATAAGTTGTTGGAAAGTATGGACATTGAAGTCTTCGAAGCCTTGGCAATTAAAGAAGCTGTCCTATTGACATGAGATGGAAACTGGTTGCGCGTTGAAACCGAAATCTGTTATTGTCAAAGTTTGCAGAAAAGGAGACCATAAATGGTGGAGGACCAAGCCTTTTAGTGCAGACGGTCTTCATCTTCAGTCGGTTTTATCTTCTTTGTTATATTATTATTATTTGCCATGGATCTTGTTGTTTTAGTTTAGTAGTAGAAAAGTTATTACATAATACAGGTTTTAGGGTCGATATAGAGTAGAAAGACCTCAAATTTCTATCCTACCTATTGTGAAAAGGTTTCAAAAAATTTATATTTTAAATTTATCGTGTGACTCTTAATACTCACCAAAAAACTATTCTATGATTTTTAATATTTATCTAAAACTTACTCTGTATAATAAATTATAGGTGGATGCTTTGTATAACTAAGTTATCCGCTCATCCCTAATTCAAGATCGCTTGACAATGTTACACGATCATAAAATCATTTTCAAGTTTTAACAAGTTATCTTTTATGGCCAAACAAATAATTAAAAGCATCTAAGACTTTAACGCAATCACATAGTTTCTAGGACTTTAACGCGGTTATGTAATTGTTAAAGTTCGAAGAAAGCTAGACTACTATAGAATTCAGAACGAGCTAGATTGGTCAATGCCTGGGAGTGAGTAGTCTAGTAATTGATTTTCTTAGAATGTTGAATCCTTAACGTTCACTTTATCAAGTTAGAACCCATGCAAGTGATGAGACCATCAAATAAATGTAATTATCAATATCATAGCTTAAATATCATATCTTTAGATGGTTCACATGTTTCGAGACTTAACTCTTTTAATATTCTAAATTAAGGACGTCTAGGTTACTATATCCAATATTCTTTAGATTTCACATTAGCTAGGGCTCAAAAACCGACTGTAGATACGGTGTTGGGCACAAAAAGCTATCATCATCAAGTCGTTGGAAAAATCCAAAGCCGCGTTCTATACAAAGGATACGATAAAATTCAGCTACCTATGCGTCTTATAATATATGTTCCATCATACTAATAAATAAATAAATAAACAAACCTAGTCTCGGTATTTAACATATTCTTCCACATTTTAATTAAAAATACCTAGTCGCCATGTTTGACATATGTTTGAGATTTTATAATATATGCTCTTCTGTCCCGTATTTCAAGTTCGTTATTTGATTTGAAATTAAATACTACAAAATTATTATTTTGGCCTTTTAGATTGGCCGACATGCTCCTAAAAGCTGCGACATGAAATTATAAATGCTTTCTAAGTATATGTATATTGAAAATCAAAGTATTTATATATATATATATAAATATATGTATGTATATATATATATATACACTCATGTTGTGGATCCTTATATAATGTTCGACAACATAAAATGACAATATAAATCAGGACGATAATGAACTATAAAGTACCTATCGATTTCCCACAGACATAGATAATTAAGGAAGATTCTCAATATCATACACGATGAACAAAAGACCTTAGGGTGTTTTAAAAAACGATATAATAGGCCGGATAACCACAATCATAAAAGTGGAGACATGGTCTTAGGCACAAAAGCTATCACAATCAAGTCATTGGGAAAACCAAAGCCGAGCTCTATACACAGGACACAATAAAAGCACCTAGTTTCCAATATATATTCCAGATTTTGATCGAAAATACCTAGTCTTCACGTCTCACGAATATTCTACTATGCTCCTGTGTCCCACATTCAATTTCATTATTTAAGATGAATTAAATGCTTCAAAAATATTATTTTACATAAAAATTCCACAAAATATATTCTCCTAGGGATCGGATTCATTAGTCCGGAGCTTCCACTTCAAAATACATAAAGCAATAACCCACATACTCAAAAACATATTCTATAATAAAGAAAAGGCACAGGTAAAATGTGAAGTTATACGTGTTGGAATATATCTATTTATACCCAACCACATTAATGCATGCATGACTATCATTGAAAAAAATAAATAAATAAACAATGCAGAAATGCTTCTTTTTTTTTTTTTTTTTTTTTTAACAGGTTTCCCGCCTGAATCTCAAATCCATGCTTAGGTTGGTCACGAATGGACACAAATGTGCATCTTCTCTAGGCTTTCTAAATTCCATTGGGATTTAACTTTCTTATGTATCTTTCTCTTTGTATATGTTATGGGACGATGTATCTATTATATACACATTACGTATATTGATAATTCGTAACGTGTTTTCATGCAAAGAAAAGTATTCATTAAACAGTATTAACGACAACATATGAACAAAAGAGCGACCTTCCTAAATTATTTGCATTACATGTAAAATAATGTTAGTGGTCTTTTTCAAATAACAATATAATCCTTTTCAATTACCATTTTGTTTTAATGAATTAAATTCCACTTGTTAATATTTTATTCACTCGATTTCTTACTAAGAAAAGCAAGTGGGATCGTTCTGTGCATGTAAGGTGCTTTTCGAAATTCCACTTGATAAACGTCTGACACGGCTTCATCCATTTTTGTATTCAATAATGACGCCGGGGAACTTCCTCGTCTTTTTCATTCTATTATCCATGTGCACAACCGTCACGGTACACCTTCAATATCTTGACTTGACATTTTAATTACCATAATCACTTCAATTTTCAAATATATTTCGCATGAAAAACGAAATATATTATTTGCACTTAAATGCTCCACAAAATAATTTAAAAGTAAGGACATTTTAATCATTTTATCTGTCGAGATTTATCTCACTAAGCTCATAATACTAAACACTTCGATCAAAATTTCAAAATTTATTGGTTCATTGATTGTTGTATTGCATAACCAATGTATATAGACTAAATAAAACCTAGCAATCTAGGAAACAAAAAAACTATTAACAATGTTATAAAATGGTCATTTTCAATATAAATAATTAGGTAATCAATTTTTCAATGATCTGAATATATTTTCATAATATTAATTATTAGAAAATATTAGTACACTAAGTAACATGATTGTTATTGTTTACTTATACTTTATACAATAAAATTGAAATGTTCGTTTAATAGGTAACAATTTCAGAAAATTTATTTAATTAAATATAATTTTATAATAAATGAAATCACAACATGTTTTCCAATCAATATGGCAATCAACCACCTTTAGATACTTGGGGCTAGCACCAGATAACTCACTCCAATGATGGTCGGAGCTTCCATACTAGCAGCCACTTAGTAGTTGCCTAAAAAGAAACGTTTTTTTTTTTTTATTTTTTTTATTTTTTGTTATTGTTTGAGCTTATATACTGCCAAATTTTTATAAAAGAGTTTCTAAATCCTTTGTTGGCATTTTTCTTGAAAAATTATAATTAAAAATAAAATATTAAGTAGTAAAGGTGCTCGAGAACTAAATGATAAAATAGGATTTCTCTCTTTTTTCGTGATCATATGTTTTGATTTTAATATTTTCAATGATTTTATCAAATAATAAGAGAGTAAAACAGCCCCGAAAACATGTTTTTACAAAGATATTAGGTTTGAATACTCAATATCAAATAAAAGAGAGTTAAGCACACATGAAATGAAATAAATATAAGAAGGTACCTTTACAATTTACTACAAACTATTTACAGTAATATGTAATAAAAAATTATTTCGTTCTTTTTCCCATGCGGCAAGCTTTTAGCATCACAAATATTTTAAATATATAATGTAGCCTACTTAGATGTCAGTTGGCTTTTACTTTTTTTAAAAAGGATGACAATATCCATCATCCAACGTTGCTTATAAATAATTACAAGGACAAAGAAAAACCATGACATGCTCTCAAACAAAGTTTTCCTACTCATCAAAGCCTCCTACTTTTTCCATCCCTCAAACACGAAAAAAAAAAAAGATTAAGATCAATCGAATCTCTGGAGCATGAAGTCTCTTTTGAAGAATTCCTTGTAGGTAATCGGTAAGAAGAAAATCAGGATGGTCAAACTCAAGACAATAATGTTCGAATGCACTTGAAAAATGCAGCTCTAGATAGTGCTTAGCAATCAAAACAAAGGAAACTCTCATATAAAGATTTAGTCATGTACAATATACCAAATACTTATGCAGCGTATTTTAGTTTGCATGAACAAATTGACAAAGATGAAAATTCTACAGCAGCCGCCATGCAAGTAAACTTTGATAACATGTTTCAACAGATGTAAAACCACAACAATATTCAGTCCAAGCTAGATATGTGACTTATTTCTACTCCATAAGAGATAAAGCAAAGATTACATAAACCTTTGGAAAAGTCACTTATTATTAAGCTATATGGCCAATCTCTGGGATATAAAGTGCTTTATGCAAAATTGAGATATTTATGGAAGTTTGCCCAATCATTTTGAAACGATTAGCATTGGATATGGTTACTATACAATCACTTTTATATCTAAGCATGGTTTAAATAGAGTTGATAAGCCTTGGTTCGTTAATGGTTATTTTCTAACAATTAGACGATGAGAGCCTAAATTTAAGGCCTTTGTAGCAATGTATAATTTAGTTCCAGTATAGGTGAGGATACCGGAATTGCCATTAGAGTATTATGATGTTCAAATATTGACATTAATAGGAGAAATAGTTGGTCTCGTATTGAGGCTTGACACATATACAGTAAATGCTGAGAGAGGCAAATTTGTCTGTTTTTGCATACAAGTTAATTTTAATGAATTGTTAGTTCATTCAATTATTTTAGATGGAAGTACTTCTTATGTTCAATATGAAGGTATCAAATTACTTTGTATTGCATGTGGATGCATAGGACATTCTTCTACTAATTGTCCTAGCAAAATGAATAGAGATATAGCATAGTAGCAAACTAGCTTGAAAGATCTAGAAGAAGCTAAGACAAGTGGAGGAAAAGAAGATTTGTAAGGTGAAACAATAAATAAAAATGATGGAGTAGTAAGCAAGTTACAAATGGCACGTAAAGATCATAATCAAAAGGAGAAAGTAAGTGTTGATGACCTCAACACTCAAACAAATGGAGGTAATGGATAATGGTCAATTGTATAGTGAAGATGATATAATTGAGGGAAAATGACTAACACATTTCAAAACCGAGCATGTTTTGGTTTAGAAATAAATGACCTTAGGAGTGTAGTTTCAAGCTCAAAATTTTTGTGTAAATTACTTAGATGATATAAAACAGTGCTATAAAGCCCGTTTTCAAAAATTAATTTTCAAAATTTTTAGATAATTTTTAGGCCTTAAAATGAGGTATAAAATGGGTAATTTCAGGTTAATTAAATAATTAAATTATTAATTACTGACTTAGTGAATAAGTAGATGTTTTAGGATGTTGAAATTTGATGGAGTATGATACTTGTAGCAATTAGGGTGTTAGATGTAATTATTAGGTTAATTATGTAGTAAATGATTAATAGGGAAAAATAGTTAACTTTAAGTTAATTTTGTAAATTAGGGAAATTAGGAGTAAAATCTGATTTAGAATGAATTTAGACATTTTGAAATGATGATTGATGTTTAGGAATGGTAATTAAAGTGATAGAAATATTAGAAATGCATTATGTACATAATAGGCAATAATGCATAATATGTAATTTTTGAAAATATAATAAATAGAAAATATTAGGATAAAAATTGATATTATATAAAGAATAGAGATATATAATAAATTTGATACGAAACTTGAATTTATGTAATTATATGAAAAAAATATAAAAATTTCTCACATTAGGAGTGAATTCGGTATACTAATATGGATTTAAGTGTATCGGGTAAAATAAATACTGACTAGGGGTAATGATGGTATTTAGGAGATCAGGAAGTAATGTGATTAATTTCACATTATGAGTTGAAACGGATTTCTAGAGTTGGAATCTAAAACATTACCTAGAAATTGAACTAAAATCTAATTTAGAAATCGATGCGAAAACTGAACCTGAACCTAACCCTAAACCTAGAATAATTGTAAAAGACTTAATACCTAGATAATTAGGCATATTAAACCTTAAACAAAACTTAACAATAAGCATTATATGATAAAACAAACCTATAATAGTTATATGAAAAGCTGAAACCACGTTTGTGTTATAGGGATGATTGGTGATGGCTTGAGCAAATCGGACCTCGAGTGAATGAGCGAGGAGTCGAGGTAAGTTGGGATTAATATGATGCTGTATTTTGGAGGCTTAAGATTATGCTTGGTTGTGCTTGTTAGATAGTTGAATGTGTGCATATGCTTGATTATAGGTGATGCTATGATTCTGTTTGTTGTTCTGGCATATATTATATGATTTGTATATAATGATTGATCACCATAAACTGGACCTAATCAAATATACGACCAGTAATCATAATCGGACATACATGGCAACCCGTTAGGGGAACTTAGGACTCTCCGGCCAAATACCGACCCCTTCGGAAGGGATAGCACAGGATTGGAAAATGGTCCCTTCTTCATCCTCAATCGAACTAAGTGACAGGAGAGAAGGTCGTGGCGAGGGTGAAGACAGTGGTTCGAAGGTAGTCGCGAGAGGAGCAAGGTCTCCATTACACAAGCCTGGGTTTGGTCGTGAGCTGTTGCATTAACAGCAACTCCCTAACCCAGATTAGAGCGGGCGCAATTTCTCCAATCTCACGACGGGCCGGACAACGTCGTGCGATGGCATTTGCTTGCACATGCATTGCACCTAATAAGTGATTGAAAAACTTATTGTGGTATAGTTTTAAGTCCTCCATCCCTACTTATTGAGCTGCGGTTGCTCACATCCCTATAGACGTCGTGCAGGTGCTGGCTAAGAAGCGGCAAACAACTACTCTGAAGCTAGCAACCGCTGGATCCTAGGGAGTGAGGAAAAATAATGAAGAATAAACACATATTTTTAAGGTCTAAGTTTTTATTTTAGAATTATTTTATTCATTTTTGAATGATGTAATAACTGGATTATAGTATATATATATATAGATTTTCTCACTTTCTTAGGTAAATGTTTTATCTAAATTACAAACTGTTTACTTTAAAGCGGGTTAGTCGTGAATGCCTTGTGTAGATCAGGTCTAAGATAGCGGTTGTAAGGCCAACTTCTATCTTAGGATGGTTTACATGGCAGGGCTGTTACGACTCTGCCGCTTCGGGGCGTGACAAAGTTGCCCTACAAGCATGTTCGAGGATGAGGAGGACGATAGAAATTATTCCCGACACAAAAGAGTAACATATGGGACAATATAGGCTTAACAGTTTGAGACCATCCAGCTCAGGTAAGCCTCTTAAACCTGGTAAGTTTAATATTTTTACTACTAATTTCCATAAAGGTATAGACGAAAGAGGGAACTCGAGAGCATTCTGCAACTATTGCAATGCAACTTACTCGTGGAAAATGGGAGAGGGATATGGTACCCTTAACAAGTACTTAAGATTGAAGCATCTTGAGGAGATGGGAATAGATAGAACACAACAACAAATTGCTCGAGGTAATGGTTCATCCAGATAAATGCTAATGAGATATGATGAAGAGAAGCATAAATATAACCTAGCATAGTACTTGGTGAACATGTACCTTTCATTTAACGTAGGTGCATCAGAGTGGCAGAGTCGATATGAGTGGGAAACATTTAACCCCAACTCGCGACAACTTTACCACAAAACGATAGCTCGAGCTACGTAGGAGTTCTACCATAAAGGTAAAAGGGAGCTTACAGGTACGTTTGCTTTCCTTGATACGCAAGTGTCCATATGTACAAATGTATGGACGGATCATTTTCGTAATAACTCTTATATGGGTGTTACTGTTCATTGGGTAGAAGATAATTGGAAATTTAATAGACGACTATTGGCTTTAAGAGTATTTAACGATTGACACATGGTGTAAAACATTTATAAAATTATTAGAGAAATCCTAAATGAGTACGGATTAGTGAGGAAAATTTTTTCTATTGGTTTTGATAATATGACTGCTAATACTGCATCAATATTTGATTTGTAAAATTATTATCAACTAGTAATGGGGGTGATTTTTTTCCACATACATTATGTATGTTATACTCTTAACTTGTGTATCAAGGATGGCATTACAGCTTTACATGACAGTATAACTCCGATCAAGAATATTGTCAAGACAATAACAGACAAACCATCCCTTTACAAAAAGTGAAGGAACTTCTACATAGAGTGTAGGAAGAGGCCTTAGAAGTTTAAGTTAGATGTGCAACATCGCTGGAACTTGACTTACTAGTTGTTACATAGCACAATTTTTTACAACGAATTGTTATGTGACTTTACAATGTACAATATGCAGAGAGTTGACATTTTCCTTAATAACTGGGATACTTGTATATAATTACTAAAAATTTTGAAAGTTTTTCATGATGTTACTAAGATTTTTTCATTAGTTTACAAGCCTAGTGTTCACTTGTTTATTTTGTTAGTCGTTAATATACTTGGTGTGCTACTTTAGGCCTGTAAGGACCCAAACTTACATGTATGCATATATAATATGACGTTGAAGTGGTTAATTTATTATAAAAAAAATTACTCGTATTTATCTCATAGCAACTATTCTAGACCTTCGTTGTAAAGCGGAATTATTATTAATGTATTTGAAGACTTATTATAGTTATATTCAAGATCTAACGGATTCTTAACATGTGTGATGTGTACAACTTGGAAGCATAGAAAGAAGCGTAGACAGTGATACGGTAGCCAGTCATCACTCTCTTCTTTGTTACCTACTAAGGAGCAGCATTACTCTTTTATGGGTGAGCAGTTACTGGTGCAAAAGTTAAAGAGGCAATGGTTTAGTGGTTCAATGTTTGAGATGCAGCACTACACTAATACGAATTTTGAGTTTTCTAAGAATATCTTCATCAAAGACTTCGATATTCTAGAGTGGTGGTAAAAGCATAGAAGGGACTACTTACTACTATCTCGTATCTCCCGTGAAGTACTCACTATTCCGGCTTCAATGGTCATCATTGAGTAAGCGTTGAGTATAATAGGGCTGATCGTCAACGAATGTCAAGCATCCTTGTCTGTTGTTAGTGTTGAGGCAAATGCTTGTATAGAAGATTGGTACAAGGTGACTTGTAGACGGCAATAACCATGCGGGACATCAAGCGAGGATGATAATTACTTTAGTGACTAGAACCGATTTGATGGAAGCCTAGGCTCACCTATGGGTTCCACTTCTACTCACGAACATGAATAGTTACCTCAAAATGATACATAGTACGTTTTCTTTTTATCATTTACGAAAAAGTTTTATCACGTAAAATTTTTTTTTTCTTAATTGTCTAAAAAAACTATATGGCATAGTTTTCCGAAAAGTACTAATATAGCATTAGGTTTTTCTAAATTATGACCAACTAAAATTATGTTCCTTCAGATAATTTAACTTGGATAGTCACGTATACTTGGATAATTTTCTAAAAATGTAAAATTGATCAATAAGCTAAATGTTTTCCAAAAATCCAAACTGAACTACAGCGGTCTAATTTCAATTAGTAAATATGTAGGTACCTTTCGAGTAACTGTAAAATACTGCAAAAAATATTTTCCCTCCGATCACTTAACTCTACTTGATTAGATTAGGACATTAGATATTTATACTATAAGAGACTTTTCTGTGTTTTATTTTCTTTCTGTTTTTAATGTATATTTTACGGACGGATTGAAGAAAAAAAAAAACGATTGAAGGATTAGTAAGGTGAAAAGGAAAAAAAATTATGTAAAGGTTTGAGAGAGGAATAAAAAAAAAACAACCAGTTTAAGGGTTGTAAACTGACTCTTGAACCATCAAGCCACATGAAGCAGCCTTGAACTGCCAGCTTACGGGTTAATCACAGTTCAACACAACCACGATTTATAAACTAACGGTTCAAAGTTGATCCAAACCATTGCTCAGGTTTACACATATACATAATACATGATCAATATTACCCACTCTATCACTTCTCACGGAAGACATCTTAAATTTTCTCCTTATGAATATCACATGCCTCTTTCACAATAGAATATTGCTCAAATGGACTCGGGATGTTACCTTGCATGCTACTCAACAATATGATACAAACTATGCTATTTTTTTTTTCTTTTCCAAGTATTATGAGTCTCAAGATCTCTTTAATATTGAGCAATTGCTCCGGTCTCACACAGTCGAACTCTTCCGATCAAACACGGTGAAGCATTTCTAGTAATGCCTAAACGTATATTAATATTTACAGTGTAAAAAATATCGAAATTGTCATAACTGAATTTTTCCTTATTCAATTTGAAAATGATGATTTTAGAAGTGAAACTCATTCTTAAACAGGTTTATAGTTTATCTCGGCTTATATAAATAAAATTGGCGATATACATAAATAAGAACAAAAAAATAAAAATCAATTATCATCCATCTTCACATTTTAAAATGTCATTATATGCAAAATAATTTTGCATAGTAATATTCTCCCCTGGGGGATTCGTTAGTCCCGAACTATTGCTGCAGAATACATAAAGCAATAATTAACATAAGAAAAAACACATTCTACACTAAATAAAATATAAAGCATATATTGGAATATAGCTATTTATAGCAAACAACATTTAATGCATGCATGGTTATAATATATATATATATATATATATATAACCGTAAAAATTCATTTTTTATCGGGTTGCCCATGCGAAACTCAAATCCATGCTCAGGTGGGTCAGAATGGACACAATTTTTCATCTTCAGGTTTTCTAAATAATTCAATTTATTTGGATCTAGCTTTTACACGAATTTTTGTCTTCACATATGTTAGGGGAAGATATATCTATGATATACGATTTAGTGGATAATACATATTAACGAGCAAGTAACTTGTTTACATGAAAAGAAAAATGTCAATCACACATTGTTGACAGTTTTTTTTCTCTTTTTTCTTTTTAATTTTTTGGGTCCAAATCATTAACAGTTGCGTATAAAGAAAACCCTTCCTAAAATATTTGCATTGAATGTAAAATAAGGTTAGCGGTCTTCTTCAAGTAATCATATAATCCTTTTCAATTACCGTTTTGTTATAATGAATGTTCTAAATAAATTCCACTTGTTAATATATATATATATATATATATATGTATTATTAACTCAATTTCTCTCAAAGTCTTTTCTCAACTAGCTATAGTTATCAAAATTCAAACATGAATATATATATTATATATGCATATGTATATATCTTCATGTATTATTGGAGGAGGGAAGCGGTTGAAGGTGATGAGGAATAACTGTTTTGGGAAAACGTCTGCCATGTCTTCATCCATATTCGTATTCAATGACGTTGTCGAACTTCCCTCTTGTCTTTTTCATTCCGTTATGCAAGTGCACGTCCGTTCACGGTACATCTTCAATATCTTTCTTGACTTGGCATTTCAGTTGCTCTACTCGTTTTAATTTTCAAATACATTACGCATGAAATGCAAATATATTGTTTGCACTTAAATGCTACACGAAATAATTCAAATGTAATTGCATTTTAGTCCTTTTCTATTGGGTTCCTTTTTTAATTTAAACTGATTAAATCTTTTAATTTTTAGAACTAACCTAGAATTAAACGACAACATTTAAGTAAACTCTACCTTGATTTTAACTTCTTTTGAATGGTCAAAAGAAAAGAAAATGGACTCCCAAAGTATGGTCCCCTTGTGTTCTTTCACGTACCTTTTTCCATTCCAAGGTATGTGATATAGTAAGAATTTTAGATCTATATGCAACACATGAGGTCAAAAGTAACTAATAATCAAACAAACAAATATTAATAAATCATTTAATTTCAACCATTTGATTCAAGAGCTCTTAGTTAGTATTGACATGTTATTCACTACTTCATCTTACATAATACTGCTCAATGGCTTCCATAATTTATGTGAAACTCCATTCACATGTGATATCACACTAGGGTTCAAAACTAATAAAGTAATATAAAAATGGACTTTTGTTGTGTTTTAGATATTTTAATAATTAGAATGAAAAAGAGATATCAATAAATTAAGATTATATATGATGCACTAATATTAAAATGAGTTGGGTTTTGATTGAATCAATGATTTATATGATGCACAATCAATAGAAGAATTTTTGAGTATTAAATAGATACTGATGTGATATACAGAATCTAACTAAAGTGATTCACTACGTTCATAAGACTAATGAGAACTGAAGGGATATATATAGGTGAAACTCTCAATACTAAAAAGGATAAATTGCGTGAACCTTTCCTACAAACTTTCATAATTGTAAGAATATATCTCATTTTCAAAATTGAGCACTTATATCCCTAAAATGGATGTGGAACTCGCATTACTTAAATAATACATATATTTATTATATTTATATATTAATAATATATATTTACATTAGATTTAGGTATTATCATTAATATTACCATAATATAGCAAGTAATTTATAATGCACTTATAATATATATATATATATATTGAAATTATTTATATAAATATGTAATAAAAATATATAAATATCAATTTAAACATCATCCAATATACTTAGTATAATTAGAAAAAAAAAACATATTATAGGTAATATTTACTATCTAGAGACGTAAGCACCATAGGTTTATTCAAATGCAAATGTAATAAATACATGCAAATTTTTTTTTAATATTGATAAATTTTTATATTTATATGTTTTATTTTTTTTTTAGTTACAACTATTTATTGAGCAAGTATATCATGTCTTTCTTGTAATATATTTTACAATTGCATCAATAATTTGATATTGGATGAGAAATCGGTAAATTTTTAACTAATTAACAATTTCATAATTCCATATCTTTATTTTGTCTTCATCTTCATTTTAAATTTTAGAATGAATTTAATATTAAGAAACAAACCACCTCTAAAAAGAAAAATAAAAAGATTGCTTTAATCTTCATTTTAATTTGATAATTCTAAAACTAAAATGAAGATTACAGCTATCTTTCTGTTATTTTTTGTTTTATGGGAGGTGTTTTGTTTCTTGATATTACTTTCATTCTAAACTTTCAAATGAAGATAAGTACAAGATAAAAGTATGGCATTATGAAATTGTTAATTAATAAAAAGGTTTACAAATTTCTCATCCAATATTAAATTATTGATGCAGTTATAAAATATATTACAAAAAGAGTATGATGTACTTGCTCAATAAATAGTTGTAACTAAAAATAAATTAAACACATAAACATTAAAATTTATCAATATTAAAGAAATTTTTGAATTAATGTATTTATTACATTTGCATTTAAATACAACTATGGTGCCTATGTCATTAGCTAGCACATATTACCTATAACATGGTTTTTGTTTTTATTTCCTAATTATACTAAATATACCAGTTGATGTTTAAAATAATATATTTATACAAATATATATTTATATAAATAATTTTAAAATTATATATTATAACTATAAGTACATTATAAATTACTTGCAATTCTATACTATTATTACTTATAATACATAAATCTACTGTAAATATATATAATATTGATATATAAACATAATAAATATATATATTATTTAAGTAATATAAGTTCTACATTCATACGCCAAACCTAAAATCAACCAGTTTCAAAGAATCTCCATGGCTCTAGTCTAGTCTAAAATAGTAGACAATGTGTCCTCAAGTACTACTAGGCTCTCAATAGCATACCCAAAAAAGTCCAAACAGGCCTACACGTAATCAATAATATACAACTAAAAGTCCAAGAGGTGGCTTTACTATTCAATCAAATCCAAGTTGGCCAGGAAGTTTCTTTTTTTTTTTTTTTTTGCAATTAATATACCCCAATCCCTTTCAATTTCAAGTTCAACCATTGAATTCACAAATCAGAAGCGAATGAGAAAACTGCATTTAATAATAAAAAAAAATTAAAAGAATTAATATAGAAGCCACCTTTAGCCTATATATATATGAGCACAAACCAAGACTTCTTGTGCAAACCCAAAGTCACGGCGTGTATGAGCATATAGAGAAAATCCTAGGTCATTACCTTAATCTCTCTCGTACACCATTCTTATAACATCCTTATTTTAAGTTATTCTGGTACTAAAATCAATATGGAGATAGAGTCTTCCATTAATGTACCCAGATGGACACCAAGTCCAAAACGAGCTAAGTCAACTCACAGAAGTGATAATGACTTAGAGATGCAAAGTGTTGTATCTGATGATGAGAACGATACTTCACTTAATAATGGCATGGATAGGATATTCCCATGGCATGGTAATGGAGATGGTTTAATCGCCAACGGCAGCGGTGGCGACGCTTTGGCGTGTAGCGGTGTTTTTCTTACGTGGAAGGACCTTTGGGTTACGGTTCCTGACCGGGAAAATGGCCGCCGGGCTATTCTGAGTGGGCTTACGGGTTATGCTCAGCCGGGAGAGATGCTGGCCATCATGGGTCCTTCCGGCTGTGGCAAATCTACTCTTTTAGATGCATTAGCAGGTACGCGTGCAATGTGGATTTCCATATCTCCATCTTCGTTATTTCAATTTTCTACCGATTTTTCTCTTTAGTTCTGAAACATATAGTGGGCAGTTAAAGCATATCACAAAGATAAAAATCGATTGGATAAAAAACGAAGAGAATCTCCTTCCCCTTATCCATGCGATTAATATAAGTAATACATATTAGGTATACGTGAACTTATAAATAAGTTTCTATTATTTCCAAACCCACCACCCTACCTCCCAAAAAAACTTGCACAAATAATTTGATATTGCATATATAAGATGAGAAAAAACGAATAGAAAAATTATGCAAATTTCAACAACTTGTAAAATTATTTTCCTAGATTCTGGATCTTTGGTTTTTAACATATATATATATATATACCATAAAATTTTTGCTTTACATGTTTTAAAAGATAATTTGAAAAGAAGTATTAAAGATATGGCTGCCAATTCTCATATATCCCGAGTCAAACCTGACTCCATAACCAACTCAGCTTTTTATAATAATATATTAAAAGATTGTTGTAATTGGTCCTTTTATTTTTATTTTATTTTGTTTTATTTATTTGTTTATTATTATTATTATTTCTTTTTGGTCCTTCTCAGTCCATCAAACGGGGGAAAACTTTAATACTCATGATAATAGAAAGGGTGCTGTGCTAGATTACAAAAACAAAAACCCCAAGCACGTATTTCTATTTGACTTGATAACTGGTTATTATGTACAAAATATTAGAATAATTTTAACTTATTCTTCTGACGCAATGGGTTTCCTTGTCTTGATAGATACTAGTGTATATAAAAGATCTTAGTTTCTTCATATAGGAGTAAATTTAAAGTGCATGAAAAAGGGATATAATTATTCAAAAAATAAGTTGGTGAAATCATACTATTTTCACTTTCGGTTTTTTTTTTGCGCTCTAGCTTTTATTCTTTCTGCATTAGTCTCCTACTTTTTAACATAAACGAGGCAAAAATCCTTCCTTTAGCAATGATGTGGTTCTTGTTAAAATAATATTAAAAAAATAAAAATAAAAAACTAGGTGGATTTTTCATTTGAGTTCTTAAACTTTTATGCCTTTTTATTTAAATCTTTGAACTTATATTACTTTAGTGCTCAAGCTATCACTATTAGCAATTTTTTTTTTTCTAAAACCGTTGTAACCTAATAGTTTAAGTACTAATTTTTAAATAAAATGAATCACGTTCGAATTCTCCTTTCTTAAAGTTGGAATATATAATAAGGTTAAGTAGGAAAAAAAAATAAAAAGACATAACCACATTAATGAAAGATTTGTTTTATTCTATGCTAAGAAGTTTACAAATTCAAATTGGAAAATCCAAACGGAAAAATGATAAAAGTTCTACTTTTATTGAATCTTTTCTATAATAAGAGAAAGAAAAAGACGAAAAGATTTTCAATGTTCAAACTAATTAAGAAGCCTAAAAATTATTTTGCAGGGAGATTGAGTTCGGACACACTTCAAAAAGGTGAAATCCTGGTCAACGGTCGCAAGCAAGCACTCGCTTATGGAACTTCGGTAAACCTTCCCAGTCCTTCTTGCCATATTACATGCCATATACTACTTGTCAACTTTGGTTTTACGTTTTTCCAAAAGAAGAGAATCGACAAATTGCTAGCGTGAGTGTTCCACATTAAAAAAATAAAAAATAAAAAAAACTCATTGAAAAAGCAATAGACCATATAGTTTTAAAAGATTCATTAATATTAATATATATAAATCCTAATAATATATAAATACATTTAGATAATAATAAACTCATATTTTGATATATTAAAATTTTATTTATCCTTATCACTCATCAAAACATGTATCCTATTATTACGTATTACTGCCGAAACCTTTTTCCATACTTTTCTTTTTATCCTTTTTCGTCTTCTTTTTTGTATGGAATTTATTGATGGGTATTTATCTAAAACCTATATAGTATTACAATCAATTGCCCAAAAAAAAAAAAAAAATTTATCTTTATATCTATCTCCTAGTATCACACTCAAATATAGTCCACGAAATATTAACATTAGTTTTCCTTATAAAGCCGTAATGTTATTTTCTGGTGACTCTCTAATTCGACAGGCTTATGTTACTCAAGACGACACTCTGATGACAACACTAACAGTTCGAGAAGCCGTATACTACTCTGCACAGCTACAGCTCCCCGACTCAATGTCGAAGGCCCAGAAGAAAGAGCGTGCGGAGACGACGATCCGAGAGATGGGTTTGCAAGATGCCATGGACACCAGGATTGGTGGATGGAGTGTAAAAGGACTGAGTGGTGGCCAGAAGAGAAGAGTAAGCATTTGTATTGAGGTCCTGACAAGGCCAAAGCTACTCTTCCTGGATGAGCCTACTAGTGGACTAGATAGTGCCGCATCGTACCATGTCATGAACCGCATCGTCAACCTGGCTCGTCACGATGGAAGGACTGTGATCGCATCGATCCATCAACCGAGCAGTGAGGTTTTCGAGCTATTCAGCAACCTGTGCCTCCTATCTTCTGGAAGGACGGTTTATTTTGGACAGGCCTCAATGGCAGAACAGGTACCTAAAGTGCTTTAGAGAACTTATTTCCATTTTATGATTTTCGCTTTGAATTTCCATGATGATGCATTAGAGTATGCAGTTTCTGGCATTTACGGCAGTGTTGGTTGTTTCTATGGCAGTTTTTTGCATCAAATGGCTTCCCCTGCCCAAGTCTGAGGAATCCGTCGGATCACTATCTCAGGACTATTAACAAAGATTTCGATGCTGTATGTTGAATTTTTTTCTTTTTAATTGATTGATTATCAAAAACATTCAAAACACTTGATATCTGTAGCAATAGAATTGCCATATTGAAATATGATTATTCTATATATAGGACATTGGACAAGGACAGAGAAACATGAGCACCGAGGAAGTTATTCAAACACTTGTTTCAGCCTACAAGACTTCCGAGACATGCCAACGGGTTCAACACCAAGTGCTTCAGATATGTCAAAAGGTAGGCATGTCATTGAATAATTTGTTTCAAATATACCAAATTAGTATAGTTCCTTTTCGTCTTATAATCTCCCAGAAACCAAAGGTTAAACATTTGGCATATCGAGGCACCTGTATACACTTTTCACCTTTTCATGTAACTTTTTTCATAAAAAGCCTCAAAAGTTCCCTTACCGAACGCCATCGAGCATAAGTTAACATGGAAGGTTATTTTTGTATACTGGATTTAACATGTCATGTAAAATTTTTTCAGGAGCATGAAAGTATAAACAAGAAGGGAAGTCAAGCAAGTTTCATAACCCAGAGTCTTGTCCTGACGAAAAGATCATTCGTTAATATGTATCGCGATTTGGGCTACTACTGGCTTCGATTAGCAATCTATATCGCGTTATGTCTCTGTGTTGGAACAATATTCTATGATGTTGGTTCCTCATATGGTTCAATTCAGGTAAATAATTACTCTTTCTAGAAATAAACTTATCCGAAAACGATTAATCAGTTTAAGATATCTGTATCTAACTGTGAGACTTTAATTGCAGGCAAGAGGTTCGATGCTCATGTTTGTTGCAGCATTCCTAACTTTCATGGCCATCGGGGGCTTTCCCTCCTTTGTTGAGGATATGAAGGTATGTTCATACCAAAACACTAAAAACCTATGCAATAGTTGATGAAATTGCAATTCTACTATTACTTTAAAAATCTATAGAATTGGTAGATAAGTATAAAATTGTACAAAATAAGTAAAATCCTAAGTTTATTAAATTATACATTAAAATTTATAATTAAAAAAAAAAATCTGTATCAAAATGATTTCACGTGAATTTAACAACTATTAGAGATAATCGCTATAATATAGTCTCTTGTAGATCTTGCAACTCTAATTCTTCCTTTTAACTTTGTGTTTCCTTAGATTTTTGGGCGAGAAAGATTAAATGGTCACTACGGTGTAGCTGCATTCGTAATTGGAAACACGTTCTCTTCCATCCCTTACTTGCTGATGATCTCCTTGATCCCTGGAGTAATCGCTTACTACCTAGTTGGACTGCAGAAGAGCATTGAACACTTTGTATACTTCGCTTTAGTCCTATTCGTGTGCATGATGCTGGTCGAAAGCTTGATGATGATCGTAGCAAGCATAGTGCCCGATTTCCTGATGGGGATCATAACTGGTGCTGGAATCCAAGGAGTGATGATGCTAAACGGCGGGTTCTTCCGGTTGCCGGACGATTTACCAAAGCCGTTTTGGAAATACCCAATGTACTACATCGCATTCCATAAGTATGCAAATCAAGGGTTCTACAAGAATGAGTTCGAGGGCTTGACGTTCCCAAATAACCAAGTGGGTGATCCAGCGACTTTGAGTGGTGAAGAGATATTGAAGAGCTTTTGGCAAGTGGAGATGGGTTACTCCAAATGGGTTGATCTTGGTGTCTTAATAGGAATGGTGGTTCTTTATAGGTTGATGTTCTTAGGTATCATAAAGACCGTGGAGAAGTTGAAGCCTGCAGTGAAAGCTTTCAGGGCACGTTCTAGGAATTCCGTGCAAGTCATGGAAAATCCTTCCTCCACACCAAAACATTAGAGGAATATCATCGTATCCTCATCAAAATGTCTTGTTTATTTCTAGAAAAAAGGGTGTCTATAACTTTGTCTTCTTTTTATGTTGAGGAAATCATCGTTTCTTCGAGGAGAAACAAATGTAGAGTATTTCTATTCATGTGTCTTTCCGGTGAAGGATATGTATTATATATAGTAAATTGTGTGTCTCTAAGGATTATATTGTAATGTCTGTAATCCGGTGTTCCAACCCAGATAAAAATCATTAAGGTTTTTCTCGAACCGTGAACGCAAAAAAGGAACTCTTTTGGATGCTATGGATTGAGGCAGGTCAAACTTTAATTTGCAAGAAGAGTGGAGCCGAATCTTTTTAGATATCAATCACGAATTTGACCAATTAATATGGGAAGGCAATCCTGGTTTTGTCAATGTGTTTGTACAAAAGAGGACAATCTTTTAGAGTATAATTTGTGGCTTAGGAAAATACCTTATCTTCTCAGATTTGAGAGAGTTGGCAACACATTAATGCATCCCCTACATGAGAAAAGCTTACACCGTGCTTTTAGAGGCAAGGACCACATTTTATTTAGGTGTATTCTGTCAAAGAAGGTTCTACAATCTCTAATTTTTTTTTAAATGTCCCAGACTTTGACAAATTCAAAATTTTCCTCTCACTAAAACAACGTATCTTCTTCCTCTTCTTCTTCTTTTTTTTTTTTTTCCTCAATACAACAAAATATGGTCCAAATTTTGAGAAAATTGAAAGTTGATTTAATTATCATGACTTTCGAAGATATTCTTCCGAGCATTGTGGTTAATAAGAGTTAATGTACGCCTAGTAAGAGGGCTCTAGATGATTTCTCTAACCATTTGTTTGTGTAATCTGATATCAAACTAGAAATTTGTGTGAGTAATTCCCTCACAAGATGTGTCCATTGTTGTTGTTGTAGTAAAGAAATTATATGTTTTATTAATATAAGATAACAATAATTTACAATATATAATACAAGGATCATATAAGAGTTGAGTACCAACCTTAATATATAGAAAAAGACAAATGTTCCTACATAGTTAAACTATACAAAAGTATAGAACTTGTTCTCTCAATCTTAAGATGCGTAAGTCAACATAGGATTGGAGTGATGATCAAGGAATGTGGCCTAGTGAGAACGTTAGCACATTGAAAGCTTGTAGGAACATAGTGAACCAAAATATAACCAAAAGAGACCATTCTTAAACAAAGTAATAGTCAATTTCAATGTACTTAGTGCAATCATGTTGAACTAGGTTAAGTAAAAGATAAATGGCATCAACGTTGTCACAACATAGAATAATATGGCATTGAATGAGTATACTTCGAGTTTACAAGAAAGTGGTAGATCTAGGAGGACTCTGCAACAACATAGGTAAGGACATGGTATTTAGCTTCAATAGAATCACCGTTTATGTTTTCAAGTTTTGGAATTTTATTAATACTTACACATCGATTCATATGGTATATTAGTATCATCGATACTTTTTTTTGAATTGAAAAGGCAAAAGAGGACTCCTTTAGGTAGGAAGGATTGAGACAGGTTAGACTTTTTGCAAAGAGAATGGTGGTAAATCTATTTAGATGTAATCACAAATTTGACCAATTGATACGAGAATATAATACTAATTTTATTAATGTATTTGTGCAAAAGAGAACAATCTTCTAGAGTATAACTGTGGCTTAGGAAAAAACTATATCTTCTCAAATTTGAGATAATTGGCAACCCATTAATGCATCCTCTAGATAAGAAAAGATTACTTTATTAAAGAAGTTTCTACGATCTCTAATTGTTTGTAAATGTCCCAAACTCTTTTTTTTTTTTTTTGGTAAATAAATGAATCCTATAAAGATCATTCAAACATATGTATATATATATATATCTACAAAACAAAAATATTGGAGCTATGAGCACCTAAAAGTGACCACCATTGGCTTGATTAACATAGCTTAAACTAAGTCTTCAAGGTCATGCTTCCCTTGAGCATCCATATTTACAAATATCATTCTTCATCAAGTATAAACAAAATAGAGGGAAGGAAATTAAAACGAAAAATGGTCTTCTCCCTACTGTTGAATTTTAATAGCCAAAAGCGTTTTACTTCTCTTGGAATAGACTCAATCTTCCAATGATGGAGGAGGAACAGTTTTTCCCTGTAAGCATCAATAACATTTTGATAATAGAACCTTAGATTGACATGGCTAGAAGAGTAGCAGCTTTAGTGTAACACCCTTAAGAAAAAAAAAAGGATATAGAAGAATAAAAATTATAAAAATAAAATGAAAGATTATTAAGTTATTAGCAATGAGTATTAAGATATTAAACAATGGTTTAATGAAGAGTGCAAGTGGAAGTGCATAAAATTCCTAACCTAGTCAGTGTAAAAAATACTACGTTATTTTTTTATAGACTCATTTAGACTATCGTGCACTACACGATTGGATCTTATATTACAAACTCTAAAAACCCTTAAGGTAAGTCAAGAATCATATTAAATCTTGTTAGTTTTTATTGGAAAAAGGTCGATTAATTTAGATCCCTTATGGTAGTATTAGTATAACTCGTTTGAAGAAAGGGATTACAAGGCTTACATGACCCTTGGGGGCTTTTAGCGGTAAGTGAAGAATTAATTGTGAAATTTAGGTTTTTAATTGAATTGAAGTGTTACATAATGATCTTTTAGGGTTGTGTTTTGATAGGCTTAGGGAAAATAAAGAAGCTATAAAGGGCCATCAAAATCAAGTTAAAGTATCCCTTATATTGTAGATTTTCTATAATCTTTATATTTAACAAGCTTTAGGTGATGATTTAGTGGTTAAAGTGATTAAGTAATGGAAAATTTTTATGTCGATGGAGTATATGTTAAATTTGAATAAAAGGTTTAGAGATGTAGAATTTTTGATGTGTTGTTGATGAGGTTTTTAATGTAAAGTTGGGATGTTTTAAGAAAATAAGGGTTATTTGAAAGCAAACGGAACATGTATCGTAGTTTTTAGAGCTTGGATTGGGTTTAGAAAGGAGTTTTGGTGGATAAGAAGGTGACTTTTTGAAGTGTAAGAAAGTCAACATAGCTTGGTCGATATGGTCATGTCGACAGATGGCTATTTTGATGAGAGCATAAAAAATGACACGGTCAAATTGATATAACCGTATCATATGGTTGTTTTGGTAAGAGTATAGAAAGTGATATGGTCACTTTAATATGACCATGTTATAGGCCATATCACTCCGGCTAACCAAAAGTGATCAACATAGAAAGTGAGACGGTTAAATTAACACAACTGTGTCACAAATCATGTCCCCCTAAGTTTAAGTTTTCTCCTTTATTTGATATGTTTCTTTATCACATCAAAAGTAAACCTCTTTAGTACTTCATTAAGTGAATTTAAGGAGAATTAAATGATCTAGAAGTGATTTTTTTTTTTAACTAAGTAAACCACATATTTAAGATTTAAGGAGACTAAGGTGTATTTAATGTTTCTAGGTTCTGAAGCTAAGTACGGGTCATTATTAGCGGATTCCAAATATCAAAGTACACTATACTTATTTGCTGTATGTAGTTATTAGGTTAGTCTATCTCAAATAGACTTGAAATAATTGCCTGTTATTTATGCTTGGCTTATCTTAAGGGTTTAGAGTGGTAAATCCTACAGTAAAACCCCGATGATCCATGTAATGGGTTATCCTAATTGAGTCTTACATGGAAATGATCTAAGGTAGGTTTAAGTTGTTGTAAAGGAGCCTATAGTGGCAGTCCAGCATTAAGTTGTAGGGGAGCCCGAAGGGATGCTCAATGCTAGATTGACATGAGATGTGATGTGATGTAAAACAAGTCATGAGGACCTTTGTGTTGTGGGATTGACTAAAGAAAAAGATAATAATTTGGCTATATGATTTACTTATCTTGCATTATTTGCATGTGATTTGGCATTATTAGTCCAACGCATGTAATTGTGTATTACATGTTAGGTTTCAACTCACTTTATTATATTTTTCTAATGTAAGACTCAAAGTTGCATTACTTGACTTCAATAATTTATGAAGATAAGTGTTACTATCTTGGGGATGAAAAGAACGAGGATAATGTATAATATTGAAGAATATGTTAAGAAATTTGATAATAAGAATCTTTAATCTTATGTGGTAATGATTACTAATTAGATACAATTTTTCTTAATTAGAAGTTATTTTAGTGTTATTTGGAGACTTAAATATCTAAGAATATTTGGAGATTTTTGTAGTACTTTTTAAAGCTTTTAGTCGAATGTTACGCCTAGCATGTTATTAGAGGATAAGGATAGATAGTGGTCTGTGGCGTTACTGATTAAGTGGTATGAGAGCTTAGGTTATAAATCCTTAGAAAAAAAAAATTAACCAATAAAAGATAGGAACCTTTACCATATAAAAATATTATTGAGGTAACCATAAAAGTGTGTTAAGTTTTAATTGACTTGTAAATATGATTAGTGAATATAAAAAGAAACAATAACGATGAAAATGTAATAAATAGTAAATAAAAAAGGGGTCATGAATAATAATAATGCTATTGAAATCCATGTATATTCATAAACTTTATAAAACATAAAATTAATAAGACAATTAAGATAGGGGAAAATACAAATGGTTATAAATAGTCTTAATTAATAGTGCAAGTATTATAAAATAAGAAACAAAAGTATTCTAAGAAGAAAATACAATGGACAAAACACAACCCTTATATATAAGAATTATAGACTACCAAATGACTATATGGAAAATTGAAAATTGTCAAAGTAATAGATATACTAAGAATGGATTTAAATAATACAAGAATATCTACATACACGTTAATTTTTCTCAATTGACCAATATAGAGTAAGATAAGAAGCTATTAAATGGCAAATGAAAAATAAGAAACAAATAACTATATTGATTGGAATAGCATGAGATAGAGTATCAAAATTGTTAATCTGGTAACCTAAAAATCCATTATAATTTTCATGAACAAATAAAAGTCCAACTTAATCCCGTTCCATTTGGATAGAGATATTATAAGAACATAATAATGACTAATAATAATAATAACAATATTAACAACGTTAATAATAATAATTATTAAGTACCTTAACAATAACAAAGATACCAACAATAATAATAAAGTTGTCTCACTAAACCATCCACGGTAAGCAACATTGGAATGATAACAAAGAGCTTATTGACTTCTAACTAATATGATAATAATAGAGTTTGATTGGATGTTACATATGTACATTAGTGTGTGTGTACAGGCAATGGGGTTAATAAGTTCTTTTTCTCTTTTATGGTTGGTCTGGTCATGCTAAATATATCTGGTGTTGTCAATAGTGTCATTGTATCATGTTATGTTTATCGTATAAGTCAAATTGGGTTATCGATTATGTTTTAGTTGAGTCAAATTATGTTTTGTTACTCATTGGCCCATATCTATGTGTACATATATTAAGATTACCCAACATTAATTAAAGGCAATAAAATTATAAAAGCATTTAGCTAACAACTACCAAATAATTAATCTACAACAAAATCTTAGAAAATAACAAAATAAACCTATAAATTTAATAACAGTAACAATAAGCAACAATAATTATATTGCTAGCAAGAAGCAATGAAATACAATAAGAATTTAATAGAATTATTTAAAACTTAATTAAACAACTCAAAATGCATCAAATAGATCACCTACATTATAACCTATAATCATAATAATTATAGTAATATGGTAAAATCGATCAAATTTACATATACTAAAAGAATGAAGTTAGCAATAAGTTTATCCCCTTTAATCTAATAGCACCGAGCTCGACATAAGTTAGAATGGAATGAGTAACTCGAGAATGAACTATAGTAGTAGTAGCAGAAGTGTGGAATTGTGAGAACTCTTGAAGTAAATGGTTGAGGATGGTTGGTTAAGAGAAGAATTGACTAAACTTCAAAAGCATGTACTTTATGCCATGAAGTCATAGATTTATTCAGGGATTATAAAGACTAAAAGGTGGAGGCTTTTGTTTGATTAAGTTTCCTATCTATTGGAAGTTATACAATGGTGATGGAAATGAGGTTATAAGAAGCATTGTGGGTGTGACTTCGGTTATTGAATGGTTATTCGTTTAGTTTTGGTGATCAAGTGACTAATAAATGGGAAGTGGAGGATAAAAAAGGTATGATGAATAGAATACTCAAATATAATAGAGATGAAAGAAAAAATATATTATGTTTAAGGAGAATTTATTGAGTTTTAGGGCATTAAAAAATTAATTAAGTTATGAGGTGAATTCATTATGAGATGGTCCATAGGTAGAGAAGTAGTAGGAAAGTAACATGGGATAAATAGAAGGAAGTTATAGTAAAGCTGAGAGGATCTAAGCAACTTAGTGACTGAGATTAGAGTCCATGTCGAATATGGAAAGAGTGAGAGTTGATTATTTAATTGGAATCAAAGATACCTAAGAGAAAATCTGGAGAAGTTGAACTTATTCATATGCTAAGGCATAGCAGAGTAACCATATAAAATAAGAAGTTATTTACGAACCAATAATTAATCTTCCTAAGTAGTACAGTTGGAGCTTTCAAATAAATAAAGAGTTTAGTTGTTAGAAGTTAGCTTAGAGAGAAATGTTATTTTTGCAGATATATTAGTTAGCCGAATGTTATTAGGAAAGTAATTTAAGTAGGTTTAAGCTCTTCGAATCAAAGTAGTCTAAGGATAAAAAATACGCAAAACCATATTAATGGAGATAAGTTATACAAAAAATGATAAAAAATTTACAGTTAAGTTATAATCAAAGTACCATTGCAAAAGGCGAGGTTGATGAGAAACCTTAAGGATTTATGACAATTATAGGAGATTTTGGGAGCGTATGTCACGGGCGGATTTCGTCGCTCGACCCCGTGCGGCACTTAGCGTTCCTGACCACACTAAGGAAGGCTAAGTCAGCCTGTAATATGCTCACAATGTTAGAGAGAGAAAGTAGAGAGAGAAACTCTGATATTATACTGTATTCACTCAAATAACTTGTGTGTTACATCTGAAGGGAATACCCCTATATATACAGAAATCCTTTACAATCTAATGGTCAAGATTAATTCGATCTAATGGTTACAATTGATTCCCAACTACTACATTCACCTACCTTTATCAACTACAATATTCTGGTCTTCTCTAGAACTTTCTAGAACATTTCATCATCTAGAAGCTTTTAGTGGGCTTGGGTTTTCGTCTTTGGGCCTTAGGAACCTCCTAAGTATGGCCCACTTCGAGAGGTCCGTAACATTCTCCCCCATTCAATCCGGCGACGCCCTCGTCGCTCCTTCATCGTGGAACTGTCGAATCTTGTCTTTAAATTGCCACAGTGCTTCGGCTGGTTCCCAACTGGCCTCACTCTCTGGTCTTCCCTTCCACATTACCATATACTCATGTCTGGGAGTTTGTCCGCGTCTCTTCACATGTCTATCAGCTATGATCCCTTCCACTTCCTTATCAAATGAATCCCGTACTCCTATTGGGGCCCTTTGTGATATGGCTCTACTAGGGTCTTCTTCATCTTTGTGGAATGGTTTTAGCATGCTCACGTGGAAAACCGGGTGGAATTTCAGTTTAGGTGGAAGTTCTAATTTGTAAGATACTT
>JAMXBB010000009.1:106079548-106148067 GCA_024138015.1 Lumnitzera littorea | reverse complement strand
ATAGCACATATATAATATACTATGATATTAATTTAATAAATAAAGTAAAGTAGTATATATAAGTATATGTATCGTGATCCTTAAAGAAATATAAAATAACTAATTTACAAAATTTAGTAAAATATAATAATAAATATCATTATATACATAATACGTATTATCCTTATGTACATATTACTTAAAAATAAAAAATAAGAAAAAAAATTGAAAATGCACAAATTTCCAAAATGTCACGTGATACTTATCCATGTTGTCACATCAACATATAATTAATTTAATTAAAAATCGTAATTAAAAATGATAATAAAATAATTAATTAACTAGGAAATGATTAAATAGCAAAAAATGATGCAATTAAGTTTTAAACCTTAAAAATAACAAAATATGTAAATTTTAATTAAATAAACTCAAAAAAAATTAAGAATATTACAAAATATATGAATTAAATATTTATTAAATAATATATATATATATATAGAAAAGATTAAAACCATATTTTATAATTATTTAAGTCAAAATAATGGATTTTGGAATATTTTTGCATCATAATCAAAATTATGAGTTACAACATCCAAAACGGTCCTCAATATTAGAAAGTACGTTCGAAAATAATCAAAATGGACTATAAGTTTATAAAAATTCGAGCTAAATTAAAAAAAGTTATATATGATTTGATAAAAAGCTTAAATTGATGATTTTACGTAAATCAATAACTGAGTTAAGTAAACGGTATGACTTAGCATACTAGTTTAGTTATTTAATTCCCAAACTTACTACTTTTCATATTCCCCTAATATTAGGTGATCTTGAGATCGATACCGACTTACCTTTGGACTATTACGATCCCTGACATCATTTATGACCAAGCGAGTACTTCTGATGACTATACTTGTTTTGTGTTTGTAGTAAGTGCACATGAATTAAATATTAATAATTTGATGCATAGGGTTTCAGGTTATGTATGTAATTGATATTGATTAATTACTGTGCAAAATATTGTTAAATGTGATAGTTGAAGATTTGGTTATATGATTGATTGTTGTATAATTTGAATGATTTGTTGATAATGTTTAACCACCTCATAAATTGGCTTAATCATATTCAACTCAACTAAAATTAAATGAATCATGCATAGAGTACAAACATTGCATATAATGCTTCGGCCGTCACCTCACGCGGTTGGTAATGAAGGGCCTTGGAGGGATTGATTCCTATATAATTTGATTAGTACAGTGCAGGAGCACTGGTACAACAAGACTCTACCCTTGGTTCGCGGGTATGCTTAGCATTGGAGACGTTAACCGTAAGTGATAGGGGGTTGTGTTTAAAGACCACTGCTATAGGGTGTGAGCGTGAATTGCAGGGGCTACCTTACCGCTAGACCTGGATATTTGTATACTATTGACAATTGGAAATAGAAATCTATTTTGTGAAATAGAGAATTTCTATATATATTTATACATGGTTAAAAACTCAAGTGCTAGAGCCCGGTTGTGATTGGTGCCGATGTATCTCTAACCGTTATTTCGGAGGGTATTAAATTTGATGTTGTATGTAGCACCTGTTAATTGCATATATACTGTTTGACATACTGTTTGTTCATGCATTCATATGTTTGTTAATAAACTGTTTGATAACCTGCTTATTAATATAGTATGAAGGATAACTCACTAAGCTCTTATAGCTTACTTGCTAATAGTTTTTTTTTACAGGTTGCTAGATAATTAGGCATGGCCTAAGAGTTGAGTGTTGAGTATTAATGTCAAGATGCTTAGAAATTAGAATCTAATGACAAACCGTATATTTTGTTTAAATTATATGTTATGACTTTCGTAAGTTTAAGTTTTAAAACTTTACTAGCTAATCGTATCGTTTGGTAAGGGATATTGATTTTCTACTGTTTTGATGGACTGTAACTTATTGGATATCCATAGTTACATATACGTTGTAGTATGTTAATTAAATTAAGAATAAAAAAAAAAACTTTAGTGACTAATTTTTTTAGAGTCTTATAACTTTTGACTTACAAGGCGGTTTTCGTATCATAGGTGTACACGTGATATAAAAATTTTAGGTAATCCTACCAGGCCTCTTTTAGGGTCATGACATTTGGTATCCTAGGTTTTAAGGCGTTACATCTAATGTTAGTATTAATTTCAAAATTAAAGAGACGTTTCCCTGAGAAATATGATAAACCTAACATATAGCATATAACTCAGTTAAGAAAATGTCCATACATCTATGTTTAGCAAAGCCAAAGATCCATCTTCCATTGAATCTGTGATAATACCTCCAATTGCTGCTTTTCTAAATGAAACTAGAACCAATTCATCTTTATTTAATTAAACCTAATTTCTAAATCTTGAGGTGAGCCTATAATTCATGTGTTATGGCTCTCACATGAAGCAATAAATTGCTTAATTGTTGAATGGGGGCAAAAAAGATTCTTATTTCCAAATAACCAAATCATTACACAAAAGAAAAATTGAGAGGGAGGATGACTTGATAAAAGATTTGTCCTTTTTAGTGCACAATTGGAATGGAACCAAAGAATAAAATCATGGAAATTAACCGACCCTTCATAAGGAATAGTCTCCTAATACTTTAAAGCATTAAATATCAATACATTCCTTAAGAGACGTCGAATGTTTTCATTTATACTTTCACATAAATATCCCAAACCATGACAAATTCAAAAGTTTCCTCATTATAAAATAGAGTCCTTTTTCTTCTCAATGTAAGAAAGTGTGGACCAAATTTTTCAAATAAGAGTTGAGAAAATTAAAAGTCAAGTGTAACACATTTCTATTGTTCGTACTAAAAAAATTGCATCAACATAAATTACATAATTTTAACTACAGAATGCTAATGTTAAATCACATGTGATAAATGTGACTTTATTGTATGCAAAGAAATCACATCTAATAAATGTGATGTCAAAACTTTAATACATTGCTAAATCAAATCTAACGATTGCAATTCTTTTTTTTTTTCGTATAAAGAAATCACATGTGATATAGCTATGCATAAAATGGCCAAATTCTGACTTTTTATGTAATTATTTTAATCTAATTTAAAATGAATATCACTTTCATAAACGCAACTTACTTACAAAACCAAAACTGCATTACTTAAATGTAATTTAGTAATAGTATTTATTACGCCTCGAAGTGGAAGAGTTGTAATAGTTCCGTTGTATAATTCATCCTAAGATAGAAGCTAATCTCTCAACAATTATTGTAAACTTAATTTATACAAGATGTCTATGACTAAGTTACTTTAAAGTAAACAGTTCATTAAATAATATTATTATTTTACCTACAAAAGTTTTAGAACATTCATTAGAACTTAGGTAATTAAAGTATTATTTACATGTCTTAATAACTTAGGTTATTTAAATATTTATTTAGTTTAACACTAAAAGATCAAAGGATCCACTATCAACTAACCTTAGGGTAACTATACCATGACAATTAGTTAGGACTTGCACAAAGATCTATAGAAATGTAAGCAACCAACCGCTTAGTAAGTTAGGATGGAGATATAAGACTACACGTCAATAAGGTTATCAAACAGTTATTTAGATGCAATGTAACAAACAAATTCCATTACACGATGTTGTATAGTCTATCGTAAGATTAGAGAAATTTTGCCTAGTTTAATTTGAGCTTGAGGAGTTTTAGGGCATGTACAACAGCTTACAATGAAACCTAAACTTGTGCAATTGAGACATTTTCTTCCTATGAACACCTTTGAACTGCTATTTTCACCCTTGTTATGATATTTTCTCTTATCACTTAGTTTAACTAAAGATGAAGAAGGGACCATTTTAACTATCTCTCTTGAAGGGGTTGGTATTTGGTCGAAGAATCCTAATCGTCCCCTAATGGGTTATAATGCATGTGCAACTTAAAATTTCAAGTCTAATATAGCTAAATCCAGTTTAAGGCAATCAAGCAATTTTATGCAGTTCAATCAATTGTAATCCAATGCAGTAAGCCGATAGTATATAGTCAGGCTCAAAAACATACATAAGCATGTGTATAAGCAAGCTACCCACAAGCATACCATGTATTATTTTATGCCTCCAAGTATTGTAAAACAGTATTTTGAAATATAGTTATGTATTGATTTCAACTTACTTAGGTCCTATTATACTTAGTCATTCGATTTTTTAGGTTAGTAGTTAATAGACTCACGTTCAACTAGTCTCTAATTCAGCTTTTGATTCAGTCTCTAATTTGACCCTAAATTACAATTTAATTCATAAATCATAGGAATTCCTTCTGATCCATTCTCTAAAGTTTCTAATTTAAAGTATATATAGTCTCTAATTTAATTTATGATCAACTTCTTAGTTCATCACATACACATAGTTTTTGATCTAGCATCTGATCAAAACATACTTGATATTTTAGTAATAATTCCTATGATTTTCATTCTTATCCAGAATCAAAACATACCTTATACCCCAATACCACTTTAGTTTCAATTGACTACATCTTACATCATTATTTTAATACTTCTCCTATTGCTTATATTTCAACATCAAGTCTACAATATTTGATCCTAACACCTATAGCACTACAAATTTAATCCATCTACATCATTCAATATTATAATATGTAAGGCCTACTAACTTACTTAAGCAAAAACAAGGGTATAAGCTCCAAACCATAGGCTCTTATGAATTCAATTGGCAATGCCATAACCCTTAAATAATCCTAAAATATAAGAATTGACTAAGAATACCGACCCCTCAGTAGAATCAAGGTTTATAGAGTTGACAATAGTAGAAAGCACTAAAAATTGATAGTAGAAATTTGATTAATAAAAGAAGAATATTGAAGGGAACTAAGAATAATTAACCTAACAATTACCTAGTAAAGAAAGCTAAAATTAATATTATAACCCTATATATACACAAAATAAAGCAATAACAAAAGGATTAGTTATTATAAGATAAAAATCAAACCAATAATTATAAAGTATCTAGCAAGGATTGGTGTAGACATCTCATTTTTTCCATTTTTTTAGTTATTTTATTTTTCGTTAATTGAGCCAAGTTAATAAATAAACAAAAAAATAACAAAAAAATTAAAACATTAAAAATTAAAAACCAAAATTAAAAGAAAAATGAAAATATAAAAAAGAGAGAGTCGTGTTGTATTGTATCGAGTCAAGATCGAGTTGTATTGTATCGAGTCAAGTCGAGTCGCATTTGATCATTTAATATCAAATCGGATAACGATATGTGATTAATTTAATAAATGATTAAGTCATTAGAAAGTTGGGCTTTATTAAAATAATTTTGGCCTAATCTAATTTAAAATAGAATTTCATCTAATTTATATTGGGCCAGAATAGATTTGAGATTTATTTAAGTTGGGCTAAATCAAATTAGATTGGATTAAGTCATGTCGTAAGAAGATAGAAAGCTTAAGTAGGGTTTCTAGAAGCTAAGACAAATCTTTAAAGAATCAATATTATATCTTTTGTGTCTTCTTAAAATAATATGAGGGATTCGGTTGTAGGTTTATAAATATGGATTTAACAGTATAGTTTAGACGTTTTTAATATACAATTACCACCAAATCCAATATGCCCTCGACCAAATTCTACAGACGTTGCCAAACACAATCTAACGTTTAACCTAAACGTCCAAGCCCTGACCCTTTGCCTCAATCCAATCTTTGCACCAACCCCCTTAATGTAATCCACTCCAAATTCCATGCACAATGTAGTAGTCAAAATCCAACAAATTAGTTGAATGCCACCCTGCTACACTTGCACAATTCGCTTACACTCTCACACATACAAAGAACAACGCTCTGGACAAAGACCAAATGCCCCACTCCACCGATTAAAATCCCTTAATGCACAGTCCCACACATACAAACAATCATACGCTTGACCAAGCAACACACTAACACGCCCCTACTATGTCCTCAATCTAATACAGCATGTATAGCTGCAATCCGAAATCACCAATTGCATACGACACAGTAGTGTCCTCATAGCATAAGTACAATAGCACCTGACATTCACATCTTACATACATTGAAGTCCCTTGATTCGTCCATGTTTGCACTTGATAAACCATGCTATCAAGCATCCACAATTCAATTCATCGAAGTACATACGGCTACATCCAACACAGCAGCACATGTCTACACAGCAAAACACGGCATAAGCTCGATACCCTGACGATCACACATGCATGATCACATACGACTTCGTTTGCTTAGGTAAAAATTTTTGTTCTATTTTTTTATTAGTTTGTTCAATTATTTTTACTAACTTATTTTTTTTAAGTGCATGTTTTTCATTATTTTGTGTATTTTTTAAAAATAATCTCAGTTTTTAATAAAATTTAGTTAAATTGCATTTTTTAGTAAAATCATATGTTTTTGGAAAATAAGCGTATCTATGAGATCCATATCTTCAAAAAATATACGTATCGAGATACATGTTTTGCATTTAGGATTTAGAAAAGATACGTATCTATACACGTATCTATACACGTATCTTAACACATATTGTAGCTGAGATTTGGAAAAGATACGCATGGAGATATATATTTAGATCGTATTTTAATATATCTTATAGTTAACATTTAGAAAAAATATCTTTTGATGCATAGTGTTTTTATAAAAATAAAAATCTTAATTGGAGTTTTTCAAAAAGATTCAGTTAATTAGGGTTTTTCTTTAATTTGGCAAAATTAGGTTTTTTTTTAAATAATAAATAATTAAAAAACGTAAACTTAGCTTGGTTTTCAAAATAAATAGAATCCACTCATTAAAAATTTTATAAAAAGAGAACTACGGTCGGTTTAATCTTGATTAGTGGGTAGGTAAGTATTTTCGGGGCAATCACATAAAAAAAATAAAAAAATTTCCCTTTTTCTTAGAAATTCGTAATAAAAAAATAATAATAAATCACTTTAGTTATTTCTTGTATGTTTATGTATATTTTTAGTATTTTTTCGGGAATTATAAAAATAAAAGCCCATCAATTTTGCTTTAGTTTTTACATGATAACTTAGTTTTAACAGGTGAACTCCCGAATTTAGTTTTCTTTGGTTTAATTTTCTAAAAATCAATTTTTTAGAATATCTGTAGATTAGTAGCTAAATCAAGATTTTTCTATCCAAAAACCCTAATTTCATTTTTTGCCAATTGAACTAGTATGTGACTCCATTTTGTAAATTTTTAGAAAAATATTTCCTTAATTTATTATCGAGTAATTTATTTTATACGGGCTAGGTTTGATATAGGTTAAATTCAGGAAATCGAAATAAAGCTTGACAATTGGAATTGATGAAAAGTGAGAAAAAGACCAATTTCACCCTAAAAGAAAAAGTAAATAGTAAAAAAAATAAATAATGAATAATAAACTAGTAATAAAATAAGATAAATAAATAATAAATAAAGATAATAAGTATGATAATGACCCATGCCCCTTACATACAAGACATTATCATGATATGTTCCTAATTAAAAGTAATGAATACATTTAGAGATATAAATGAAATAATAAAATTATTGCGTAGAATGCTAAAATATGATAAAAGTGCTTTATAAAACTTTATAAAACACCTAAGAAATATCAAATCAACTTTATAAATATCAAGTGACTAATAGCATGTCATAAAAATATCCAATAACTTGTAAGGAAAGCAAACAAAAATTTATAAAATTCAAAAAAATCATAAAATTATTAAAATATATTAATAACTTCTTCAAGAATTCACAGAAAATTACATAAGTGGCAAAAAAAAAAAGTTGAAAAATTAGCTGGTTATATGTCTTAAGGTCATGAATATGTGGCAATTTTCTATGAATTTACACTTATTAGAAAATTATTAAAATATATAGGTAACTTCTTCAAAAACTCACTAAAATTTATATACTTTCCAAAAATTATGAAACTTTAATGGGACTTTCTAATTTTCCATAATTTTTAGAGACGTATATAATTTAATATTAATTTTTGAAAACTATAAATATCTCTATGTTAATTTCAAAAATCCATATCACTCAAACTACGCCTCTAAAATTTAGAGAAAATTTTATAGAGCTCCTTTATATTCCTCCTAAAAGGTTAGATAGGTTAGAGTAGTGGTGGTTTTGGCCATTTTAGTAGTTCTAGTTTCAATAATTTTGGAGCTTTCAATTTATATTGTTTCAATGAGTCCTCCTATTTGTAAGTATCATATAATCATATATTCTTGTATTAATTTTTCTAGAATTAATTTTGTATGTTTCATATTTTTTATAATTTTTGAAAAATTCTGTCTATTTCTTAAAAAATATCTATTTTAAACACAAGTCACAAAACTCTATCTATTGACTTCTTAAAATCTCTTGATTTTTTCCGATAGTTTCTTATATCTAATATGATTTTTAGACACCATAGTTATCAATTTTTGAAGTGGTTTGTAATTTTCTTGCTTTTTGAACCATATTTTCTACTTACAACATTAAACTTATAATAAATATTATGGCATGTTATAATTCTAGAATAATAATTAGTATTACAACCCTTTCATTTTGATCATTCTTATATTGATAATCAACGATTTTTAATGAATCTTAGCTTAATTCCCTATTATTTTAGCTTTTCCTTACACATAATTAGCTATATTCCAATATGTTCCAAACCCCTACTTTTATAATCTTTATAGTAGTAACCTTATACAACTTTGAAATGGCCGTCATTTCTTCACTTTTCTTAGACATAATGGATACCTTTTACCATTTCTTTTAAAACCTGACTCCTTCTACTTCAATCAATAACTAATGACAGCATAAAAATACAAATCAAAAGATTACCTACAGCTAGCTAGATTATCAATTTCACATGAACTAAATGATGTTTTCTTTTATCATCAAAATAGGAATCTAACCTATTTTCCCATCCAATATTGAGAAAATTACAAGGAATAACCTAATTCGGAATTTTACTCCAAACCTATTTTAAAACCTTCTAAAGAAAGTCCTTTAAGAATACTTCAAATGCCATACAATTAACTTAAAACTTATTTTCTAGGATTTTTGTGACTACTTAATGGATCATAAGCACTCTATAACCCATGTAAATGGCTTGCCTTATGTCAGTCTTAATTATGTTAACAAGGGGTTGTAAGCCATTATATTACTTATGCTTATAATTAGCTAACCATGCGCATGCCGAATATATGGATGTAATGATTATAATAGCTGAGCTTACTTGCTAATGTGCTTTTCTTATGCATTTAGTACCATGGTTGGAAACGATTATAAAGTTTGACCACCTTTTTATAGAACACATGGCTAAACTTAAGAGGAGGGTGGGGTGAATTGAGTTTATCGGACAAGTGTCAATTCTTTTTTAAATTTCTAATTAAATACAGTGATAGAATGATTAAAACAATAATAAAATAGCAAAAAGTACGGTAGAGTTCGGACTGCTCCTTAGTCTCTATGGACTCATAATACCTCTAATTGAGAACTTTACATCGCTTTATTAATCACCCAATACAGTGCTCAAAGAGCTATACGAGTTCACACAATCACTATAACACACAATAATCTCTAGGGTAGTGCTTTTGTTTCTCTTAAGATTACAAACTTTATGAATATACAACCACTATACACTAAGTCTCTTTTGTTTGATTGTAAGGAAGGAGTACTAGAGACAAAGAGTATGTAATGAGGTCAAAAAATGTAAGAGAATGTCTTTTAAATGCAATGGATCATCAGTTCTTGATTCTCTTTGGTCGGGTTGTTGAGCACTTATACCAACTCATTGAAGTCTTCCTGTTATTGTGCATTAAATACTTCAATGGCTACTTGAAACAAGCTTATCAGCATGTTGGTACTTTAAACTTACTAACATGATTGTAAGCAAATGTATTATTGACATGAACACTGGCAAGTGTACCAACATGTTAGCTCTTTAAGATCAGAAAGCTTTTCTTTTTGTTATTCAAGCCTTTATACTATCGACTTGGCTCTTCCTTGTATTGTCATGTTGGTAGGTCAAGTATCACTTGAAATCACTTTTAACAAACAAATATACTTTACAATCCAACTTTAAGATCATTTGATCATCACTCAAAGATTAAATATCTTGTAGAGTCATTTGATATATTTAGTTATTAAGCAAATTAATTGATCTTATTCAATTAACTCAAAATTGTCAAATAAAATTTAGTTTAATCATCCACTATTGTCTTGTTCTCATCAAAATCAATTAGTAAACCTTTGGTTCAATAATCTCCCCCTTTTTTATGAGGACAAAAACCTTATATATTTAAGAACTTCCCCTCAATTTAGCACTCGATTTCAAGATATTTGACAATTGAATAAGATTAAGAGAATGCTTGTATAGGGAGAGTATTGATTCTTTTCATAATAACTTAATATATTAGATATATCATTTTTACAATGACCTAAGATATGTTAATTTAGAATATATGTCAAGTTATAATATAAGTTCGAAAAGCCAAGATTTGTCAATTATTATTCAATAAAATGAACAAAATTTTATACATTTTGACTCTTTAAAGACTTGAAAATTTCTCCCCCTTTAGCCTCATAAAAAAGATAAGGAGCCAGGCAATGAAGAAGGAAGAGGATTCAAATCAAAATTTCAGCAAAGTTCTGGCTTATATCGAAGAGAATGCCCCCTACAAGAAGAAGAACAAAGGACCACAAAATATCTAACAAGAATGTCTAAGAATAGCTATGTAAAGTCTACCAACAACAAAAGTGCAACAAACACAATACAAGAACCACAACCATCTAGCAGTGAGAGCCAAAATTAATAAAGTAAGTCCATCAAGGACCAAAGTTTATAGTATAACAGAAACATAAAATAGCTAAAGGCCAAGTCCATAAACAAAGCATAATAATATGGGAAAGCTAAAAGTGACAATCTAATCAGCAAGGGGATCATCATCGCGAGCTGGAGGTTGGAGGAGGAAAAGGGCAAGCTGGGCAATGATAATGCAGTTGGAAATAACTATAGAGCCCTTGAAACTGGCAGGGGGGAGATGATTGGGGTAAAAAAAATAAGGTTTTGATGGTGAAAGTTGTCACGCCCCGAAGTGGCAGAGTCGTAACAACCCCGCTCTGTAAACCATTCTAAGATAGAAGTTGGCTTTACAACCGCTATCTTAGACTTGATCTACATAAGGCGTCCATGACTAACCCGTTTTGAAGTAAACAATTTATAATTTAAATAAATCATTTACCTAAGAGAGTGAGAAAATTTATATATATTCACTATAATTCAGTTATTACATTATTCAGAAATGAAAAGTAATAACATATGTGTTGATTCTTCAATGTTTTTCCTCACTTCCTAGGATCCAGCAATTGCTAGCTTTAGAGTAGTTGTTTACCGCTTCTTAACCAGCACTTGCACGACGTCTATAGGGATGTGAGCAACCACAGCTCAGTAAGTTAGGATGGAAGACTTAAAATTATACCACAAACACAACAAGGTTATCAATCAACTTATTAGGTGCAATGCATGTTCAAGCAAATATCATCGCACGACGTTATCCGACCTGTCGTGAGATTAGAGAAATTGCGCCCGTTCTAATCCGGGTTAAGGAGTTGCCATTAATGCAACAGCTCACGACCAAACCCAGGCTTATGCAATGGAGACCTCGCTCCTCCTGTAACTACCTTCGAACCATTGACTTCACCTTCGCCATGACCTCCTTTCCTGTCACTTAATTCGACTGAAGATGAAGAAGGGACCAATTGCAATCCTGCGCTATCCCTTTCGAAGGAGTCGGTGTTTGGCCGGAGAGTCCTAAGTTCCCCTAATGAGTTGCCATGTAGGTTCGATTATAATTATAGGTCGTATATTTGATTAGGTCCAGTTTAGGGTGATCAACCATTTCATACAAACCATATAATACAAGCCAGGACAACAGACAGAATCATAGTATCATTCATAATCAAGCACATGCACACATCCAACTATCTAACAAGCACAACCAAGCATAATCTTAAGCCTTCAAAATACAGCAACGTATTAATCCCAACTTACCTTGACTCCTCGCTCACTCACTTGAGGTCCAACTTGCTCAGGCCATCGCCGATCATCCCTATAACACAAACGTGGTTTCAGTTTTTCATATAACTATTATAGGTTCATTTTATCCTATAACGCTTATTGTTATGTTTTGTTTAGGGTTTAATATGCCTAATTATCTAGGTCTTAAGTATTTTATAATTATTCTAGGTTTGGGGTTAGGTTCGAGTTCGGTTTCCGCATTGATTTCTAAATTAGGTTCTAGTTTGATTTTTAAGTAGTGTTTTATACTCCAACCCTAGAAATTCGTTTCAACTCATAATGTGAAATTAATCACGTTACTTCTCGATTTCCTAAATACCATCATTACCTCTAATTAGTATTTTATTTTACCCGGTACACTTAAATTCGTATTAGTGTACCAAATTCACTCCTAATATGAGAAATTTTTACATTTTTCATATAATTACATAAATTCAAGTCTTCTATCGATTTTATTATATATCCCTATTATTTATATAATATCAATTTTCATCCTAATATTTTATATTTATTATATTTCCAATAATTATGTATTATGTATTATTACCTATTATGTATATAATACACTTCTACTATTTCTATCACTTTAATTACTATCCCTAAACATCAATTATCATTTCAAAATATCTAAATTCATCCTAAATCAGATTTTACTCCTAATTTCCCTAATTTACAAAATTAACTTAAAGTTAACTATTTTTTCGTATTACTCATTTACTACATAATTAACCTAATAATTACATTTAACACCCTAAATGCAACAAGTATCATACTCCATTAGATTTGAACATCCTAAAACATATACATATTCACTAAATCAGTAATTAACCATTTAATTACTTAATTAACCATAAATTACCCATTTTATGCCTCATTTTAGGACCTAAAAATTATCTAAAATTTTTGAAATTTGATTTTTGAAAACGGGCTTCATAGCACTGTTCTATATCATCTAAGTAATCTACAAAAAAATTTTGGGCTTGAAACTAAGCTCCTAAGGTCATTTATTTCAAAACCGAAATATGCTCGGTTTTGTACGATTTCTTAAGGACCATATATTACGAGACATATTTTCATCAAAATAATATTTTTTCTAAAAACTACATATAAAAATATTTCAGAATAACAAAATTCATAATTTTCTAAGAATATTTACTATTTCTAACAAAATTACATAAAATCAGGTTGGAAATCGGACTCACCGATCTGCCACCACCGTGTGGTGGTGGTGGCCATCCACTCCCAGCTGCTCGTCTGGTGTGGGTTCTCTTTGAAGGCCCTAATTGCACAGTTTTTCTTAATTTTTTTTCTAACCCGAATTTTTCTCTCAATTTTCGCCTCTCCCTAATTTTTTTTTTATTTCTAACCGTCTAAATGAGCTTCTGAATTTTTCTTTCTATTTATAGAGATTTAGTGTAATTATTGTGCATTAAATTGGACAAGACAATTGCCTTATCCCTTAATTTTTGGCTTTTGTGTTGTCTTAATTTAATTGGCCGATTTTTTTCTTATTTTTCCCAGCTACTACGACCCAATTCTGGATCATTCCTGATTTTTCTTGATTTTTCCTTAATTAATTATGAATTTTCTTTAAGTATTTTGTATTATTTTAGCATATTTCGCGTATTTTAAGTAATTACGCGTATTTATACCTACATGTAAATTCATATATAGTACAATTAAATATTCCTAAATATTATTCAGGTTATTTTATGATTTTTAGTATACATATAATTTATTTCTAGCGATTCGTTAATTATCGAAATGTATTTTACGCATTTTTGATAAATGACGAGTTATATACTTAAAATTTGAAATTTTTATAATCTTTTATTTTATTGCTTATTTTCATAAATTCAAACTTACGGGGTCATTTTTACTAATGTTTCTAGCTTTACTTTATAAATTAGGTTCGATTGAGTCTTTCAACTGATCGAAACCTTGAATGGTTAGTTGTGGGGCTTATAAAAGTAAGGTAGATCGAAGAGAGATGGAGAAGTTAGGGTTTAGGTGGAAGAGAAAGAGGGGTTTTTAGGAACAAGATGGAAGAGAGAGAAGGAATCGGGTGTTATTATTTACACTTGGAAACAGATGTACTAGCATACCGGTAATGAGGAAAGTCGGCTTACCATTGATGGGGTCAGAAGTGATCGAAGTTTCTTATAGAAAATAGTATACCAACAAGCCAGTACTAAAGAATACCGTTATACCGGTTTTGGGAACAAAATTAATTCAATTTTCTTATAGAGAGGAGTATACTGGCATGCTGGTAATGATGTGTACTATCATGCTAGTGAATCGAATAGAATCGATTCTAACTTTTTATCTAAATTAGTATATCGACATGCCGGTGTGTTTAGGTATCGTCATGTCAGTATTCTGCAATTCTGTAGAATTGTGATTAAATCTTATTCATTTGTCCAAGTTGCCAACTTAAGTTGATTTAGATTGATTTAATGAGCATTCTAACACTTCAAATAAGTTTATTTAAGTTCGTTAAGGCTTGAAAAAACTAAATTTAAGCGAGATTTCAAAGATTTAGCTAAAACAAATCCTAAAAGCTATGAAGTGTTTGACTAAAAAGAAATGTACATATATAAGCAAGTCAAGTGAATAACCATTGAGTTGTTGTGCATCAACACTTCAAGTAAATTTCAAATATATATTTGAGTATAGTTAGAACTAATTTTCACTTTGAGGGACTATAAAATATAAAATCACTACTTAAGTTCCTTAAAATCAAAGTTAAGCATGTAAGTAAGTAGTAAGCAAGCAGAGATCCTTCCTCAATTTCAAGATAAGTTCATGTTTCAAATATGTTTGAAGTTATCAAGATGCATAAGGACTCATGATTAAACCAAGTAAAATTTATATTGGTATAAATAGGCAAGAAAATCTCCTAAAAGCATTTAGTGCCTAATAACAGACTAGAGAGTTACATTTATATGAATGGGGTTCTTGGTCAAATTTATAGCACTTGTATCATCACATTTTACTGGGACATTAGTGAATTCTAGACCAAAGTCAAGCAATGTTTGCTTCATCCATAGTACTTGGGTACAACAACTACCAACTGTTAAATATTCTAACTTAGCGGTATAGAGTGCTACTAAGTTTTGTTTCTTTGAATGCCATAACACTAAAGAGTTACTAAGGAAGTGACACCAACCGCTTGTGCTTTTCCAATCAACTTTGCAATTGACAAAGTCGGCATCAGAGTATCCAACGAGATCGAATGAAGTGAATTGGGGATACTACAAGTCGATTTCAATGGTGCTTGTAAGATACTTGAAGCTACGTTTGACCGTATTCAAGTGAGATTCTTTAGGATAAGATTGAAATCATACATATAGACTGGTAGCAAACAAGATATCATGCCTAGATGCAGTTAAATATAGAAGTCCTCTTATCATGCTCTTATACATCTTTTCACAAATGTTCTTTCCACTTTAGTATTTATCAAGTTTTAGGTACACATTGGAGTCGGCTTGGTCTTACAATTTTCCATTTTAAACCTTTTTAAGAGTTGCCTACTGTATTTGGCTTAGTTGATGAAGGTTCCATCATTGGTTTGTTTAACTTGAAGACCTGAGAAATAGTTGGGTTCTCCCATCATACTCATTTCAAATTCATTTTTCATACATTGGACAAACTCATTGACTAAATCCATATGAGTAGCACCAAACACAATGTTATATGCATATATTTAGATAATTAGTATATGAGAATTGTATTGCTAAATGAATAACGTTATATCAAGTTTCCCTCTAGTGAATTCATTCTTTATCAAAAAACTACTCAAACTTTCATACCAAGTTCTAGGAGCTTGCTTAAGTCCATGTAAGGCCTTATTAAGCTTATGTACATGTTCTAGGAATTCATTATCTTCTACCTAGTGGTTGCTCTATACATACTTCTTCTTTGATATATCTATTTAGAAATGCATTTTTAACATCCATTTGATATATTTTAAAATCTTTATATGTGCAAATACTAAAAGCATCCTAATAGCCTTTAATCTAGTAACTGGAGTAACGGTCTCATTGAAATCAATTCCCTCTTCTTGGTTGTAACCTTTTGCAACTAGACATGTCTTATTTCTTGTTACTATTTTGGTTTCATCTAACTTGTTTTGAAACATCCATTTTTTTCCGATTACCGCTCTATCTTTTAGTTTAGGTACTAAGTTCCATGCATCATTTCTAGTAAATTGATTTAGCTCTTCTTGCATAGCTTTAATCCAAAATTCATCCTTTAGAGCTTTATCTATGTTTTTTGGTTCAAGTTGAGACAAGAACACTATATTACTTAGATTCCTAAGAGAGGCTCTAGTGTGCACTCTATTAGATGGTTCTCTTATTATTAAATCCTTAAGATGGTTTTTATAAATTTCCATTCTCTAGGTAAATCTATATTAGAGTTGTTATAATGTAGGCTTGTCTCTTAAGGACCTAAACCATTTTATCTTTGTTATATAAGGAGAGATTGCGACTTATTGTATTGCACAAGTATGTATAATATGACCATATCTTCCACAATAATCATAAGTTTTATTTGATGCCTTAACCAAGTAGCTTTTGTATGCTCTATACAATTTTCTTTAATATAACCTATTCCAATTTTTTCTAACCCTTACCTCTGTGTTCCAAGAATTTTTTTCTATGTTTTTTTCTCTATTTACAAATTTTTCCATTGTCTTCCTTGAATCATCTAAGTTAGATTTTATGATTGAGTTTTCAATTTCAAGTCGACCTAGTTTGTCAACCATACCTCCATCATTTTTTGCTTTAAGTTTTAGTTCTTTCATTTTATTTTCAATAACTCATTATACATGCTTCTCAGTTCATTAAATGAAGAGTCGTATGAGGGGGAATATACCTCTTCATTGAGAGCCATGAAATAAGTTTTATTATTGGAGTCACTAGAATCCCCATCACTCTAAGTAGTTATCATAATTTTCTTTCTTAACTCTTTATTGACCTTCTTAAGTAAGGAACAATATTATTGAATATGTCCCATCTTTTGACAATTGTAGCATTTGATTACTTCTTTCTTTTCCTTCTTGAACTTAGAAGGTGATCCATATCTATCTTTATTTTTCTTAATCCTTTTGTTGAATTCATAAACCTTTTAAACTTCTTTACCAACATTGCTACTTTATCATCATCTTCGCTTTCTTCACCACTTAAGTTCTTCTTGGTGACTTTTAAAGCAATCGTCTTTTTTTTTTTTTTTTTTAGAATCCTTTCCTCGTTTGTTCACCATCTCATGTATCTTAAGTGTTCTATGGAGTTGCTCTTTTGATATTTCATTGGGATCGTAGGTTTCCTTCATTGCGATTCTCTTGACTTTCTAATCTCTTGGCAAAAACCTAAGAATTTTAGAATTTGTCTTAAGATTAGTAAATGTCTTTCTAAGAACACCTAAGGAATTAATGATATTGATAGACTTATTATGCATTTCATCAATTATTTCATTTGAATTCATTCTAAAATTTTCAAATTGTCCACATAATAAGCTTATTTTTGTATCCCTTACTTTACTAGTTTTTTCATATGTGCTTTGTAATTCATCTCATATCCCTTTAGCACTCTTACATGTACATATCCTATTGAAGCCATTTTCATTTATGGTATAATGCAAAATATTCATAGCAACTTCATTTAGATCAAGCAATTTTCAATCATCATCCGAATAATCTATTTCTTCTTTTCCTTCTATCTTAAATAGTCCTTAGCTAACTCTACGTCATAATAATCTATTTTGTACTTTCAAAAATATAGACATCCTACATTTCCCATATGGATAGTTGCTACTTGTTAAAAGAGGAGGCCTATTAATTATTTGTCCTTCTAGAAAGCCTAATGCATTTGATGCCATAATTTTTATTCTAATATGTGATTAAGCAAGTGATTAGAGACTTGCTCTAAAACTAATTGTAGAACACTAAGCTAAACTCAAGAAGGGGGTAAATTGAGTTTATAGGACAAGTGTCAATTCTTTTCAAAATTTCCAATTAAATACAATGACATAAATGATTAAAACAACGAAAAAATAGCAAAAAGTATGAAAATTGAAAGATATAAGGATAGAGAAATTCAAGCCTAGATATAACGTATAGTTTGGACTGCTTTAGTCTCCACAGGCCCATAATGTCTCCAATTGAGAACTTCACACCGCTTTACAATGCTCAAAGAGCTACACAAGTTTATACAATCACTATTACACACAATAATCTTTAGTATAGTGCTTTTGTTTCTCCTAAGATTACAAACTTTATGAATACACAAGCACTACACATTAAGTCTCTTTTATTTGATTGCAAGTAAAGAGTACAAGAGATAAAGAGTAAATAATGAGGTAAAAAATGTAAGAGAATGTCTTTTTCATGTAGTGGAATATCAATTCTTAATCCTTTTTGGTTAGGTTGTTGAGCATTTACATCAACTCATTAAATTTTTTCCATTATCGTGCATTAAATGCTCCAATAGTTACTTGAAACACCCTGTACTTTACACTTACTGGCATGATAGTAAGCAAATGTATTACCGGCAGGAACATCGACAAATGTGTCGGCATGCTGGCTCTTCAAGATCAAAAAGCTTTTCTTTTTATTATCCAAGCCTTTTACTGTCAACTTGGTTCTTTCTTGCACTGTCATACCGGTAGGGCACGTATCACTTAAAATCACTTTTAACAAACAAATACACTTTGCGATCTAACTTCAAGATCATTTGATCATTACTCAATGATTAAATATCTTGTAGAGTCAATTGATATATTTAGTTATTAAGCAAATTAATCGATCTTATTTAATTAACTCAAAATTGTTAAATAAAACTTAATTTAATCATCCACTTTCGTTTTTATCTCATTAAAATCAATTGGTAAACCTTTGGTTCAACAATTTGCCCCTTTTTGATGAGGACAAAAACCTTAGATACTTAAAAACTCCCCCTCAATTTAGCACTCGATTTCAAGATATTTGACAATTGAATAAGATTAAGCGACTTCTTGTATAGTGAGAGTATTGATTATTTTCATGATAACTTGATATATTGGATATATTAATTTTATAAGGACTTAAGATATGTTAAGTTATAATATAAGTTCGAAAAGCCAAGATTAGTCAATTATTATTCGATAAAATGAACAAAATTTTATACATTTTGACTCTCTAAAGACTTGAAAATTTCTCCCCCTTTGGCCTCATAAAAAAGATGAGGAGCTAGGCAATGAAGAAGGAAGAGGATTCATATCAAAATTTCATCAAAGTTCTAGCTTATATTAAAGAGAATGCCCCCTATAAAAAGAAGAACAAAGAACCACAAAATATCTAACAAGAATGTCCAAGAATAGCAAAGTAAGTCCACCAACAACAAAAGTGCAACAAACACAATACAAGAACAACAAACATCCAGCAATGAGATCCAAAATTAATAAAGCAAGTCCATCAAGGACCAAAGTTTATAGTACAACAGAAACATAAAGTAAGGGCCAAGTCTATAAACAAAGCATAATAAAGATATAGGAAAGCTAAAAGTGACAATCTAATCAGCAAGGGGATCATCATCGCGAGCTGGAGGTTGGAGGAAGAAAAAGGCAAGATGGGCAATGATAATGTAGTTAGAAATGACTATTGAGCCCTTGAAACCGGCAGGGCGAAAATGATTGGGGTAAAAAAATAAGGTTTTGATGGTGAAAGTAAGGTGGATTGAAGAGAGAGGGAGAAGTTAGGTTTAAGTGGAAGACAAAGAGGGGTTTTTAGGAACAAGATGGAAGAGAGAGAAGGAATCAGGCGTTATTATTTATGCTTGGACACAAATGCACTGACATGCTGATAATGTACTTCCATGTGAAATTTACAGGTTCTAAGTTACAATAGAGAACTCATAAAAGTGGTTATAATTACTTTAAACCTTAAATGTCAAAATCATTGCATATAATCTTAATATTCAAATTGCAAGTAAATATGGATTTTAAGAATAGATAACAAATTTAAATGTAATATACTAAATTAAAAACAATTTATACCATCATACCATTAAATTGGAAATGGGAGACATGTTTCATTAACTTACTAAATATTGGGCTAAAATAATAGTATATAAGTTAAACAAACTTGGTTAGATTACATTTGTAAAAATTAACCATATATGTATATCATACTTTGTGGATCAAGTATAAGGTAAGTTGCATATATTGAGAAAATGTACACCTCGAAAGGTATGGATTGAAATACAGTCTCCATAATGGATACGATGATAAACTTTATACCCTTCCCAATAAAATTTATAAGTTTCTTCTAATATTTGAAATGTAAAACCTACCATGTGAGATGTTAATACAATTGTCTCTCTTTTTCTTCTAATAATTGTAAATATGCCTCTTTATATAAGTGTACATGCACCTCCTTCGTATAAGTGCATACATAAAATAAACCTAAGTGAGTGAATTTACAGATTGCACTAATACTAGACCATCCTTTACAAGTCTAAAAGAAAGTTGTCATTTGATGTAGAGGGCTACTGACTCCAAACTTTGTCTAATATCACTTTAGTGTAATACATCCTTACCCTTCATTGGCGATTGTCTATGGCTATAAAGATATAGAAGGTAAATTGAGAGGGTACATTTCCTATAATATATGACTAACTTATATACCTTCTTAACAGCTTGTTTCTTTAGAAATTTGTAATTTTTAAGTGGAAATGATGCCTTAATTTATTACAATAGTCACAATAATGGGATAAATTTTCTTAAAAAGTCAATTAGTTTGAAATCTATCCATATTGTTTATCACCAAGCAAAATCTAATGATATAAATACTTAGAAGCGTCTACTTTCCATGCACTTTACTCCAAACAAAGAATTTGGCATGCACTTTAATACCTACATTTAAAGTCCCCAAAAGTTTTAAATTATTTATTGTTGGAAAGTATGGACATTAGAGTCTTTGAAGCCTTGGCAATTAAAGAAGCAGTGACATGAGATGGAAACTAGTTGCATCTTAAAATCGAAACCCTTATAGCTCGTTCACTTTATTGAATAGAATGAGGGAAGAAAGTGATTAGAATTCTTAAGTAATGTAATAAGGGTATAATACTTATTACTTTGTTTAGTTAGATTAATAAACAACTTAAAAATAAACACATAATAAAACTTTAATAACTAAATTATCCTTGATTCATTTTTTTTCTCAAGTAATTCTAAAGTAATAAGTAGTGGTGATGGAAATCAACTACGGGGGTGGAGGCAGTGGAAATCAACTATGATGGTAGTCGATAGTGATAGCGGTGGCGGTGGCGGTGGCGGTGGCGGTGGCAGTAGCTAAAATAGCAACTTGGGCGAAGGGAAGGGGGAGTAGGGGTAGTTGCGGCAGTGGTGATGAAAGTTGTGGTGGTCAGAGTGGTTGTGATGGTGATAGTGGTGACGATAGTAATGGGTAGTGGTAGTAACGGTGCCAATAGCAGTGGCAGTGGCAGTGGCAGTAGCAGTAGCGGTGGTGGAGATGATGGGTAATAGTGGTGGCAGCAGAGTGATAGTACGGTTGGTGGTGATAGTGGCGGTTGGTGCTGACAACGATGGAGACGGTAATGGTGGTCGGTAGTGGTGATGGTAGGGATGGTTAGTAATGGCGATGGCGATGGTGGTAGTAGTCATTGTTAAATTGATATGAGGTTATTTTTGGAAAAAAAAAAAGTGAAATTTTATGAGGAATTGTGATTCTTTACTTAAATCAAGGAATTCTTTACTAAACGTTGTAATAAGGATTGGGGGGGGGGGGGGGGGGTGGTGTATTGAATTCTAATTCTCCTCAAGTGAATGAGGCATTAATTTGTTAGTTGCCACAGTTTGCAGAAAAAGAGTCCATAAATCATGGAGGACTAAGCCTATTATTGCAGACGTTCTTCATCTTTAGTCGGTTTTATCTTCTTTGTTCTATTATTATTATTGTTACTATTATTTGCTAGAGGTCCTCTTGTTTTAATTTAGTAGTAGAAAAGTGATTACATATGGGCATTGGATTGCATATTAAGGTAAAAAGGTGTATATGCAATGAGTTTAGGGATCTCGATCCTTGTCCCTTCATTTTGTTTTTTGAACTGTGGTTCAAGATGCAAATAAATGAGTATAGGGTTAATAGGGTATGAAACTCTACAAATACCCTATTATGTAAATTATAGGTTCTCAAGTTTCAAAAACAAAACTTACCTTGTAATATCGTAAAACTATCCCAAATATTATACCATACAAAACCTATAAAGGTACTAAATACCTTATGAAATTTGTAAATCTTCTCTTTCTTCATTTAAATTTGAATTTTATGTGATCTCAACAAGAGTAATTTATATGTAATATTATAAGTTCTTTATATGCAAAACTTATAAAACTTGCAGTAAAATTTGTGAAATTTTTTTAAGAAAGAAATTCCTATCTTCATTATTTGAAGTTTATGTGATCTTACTATTTACAAAAAAAAAAAAAAAAAAAGGAAAAAGGAGCACTTGAAATTGGACATGAAAATAGAAAAGAATAAGGAAAGAATGAAAAATATAAAGCGAGAAAAACAATATTACATTTAGTTGCTCAGGGTTATTAACTTATAATTTATATACCTTTTTTTTCTTTTTTACTAAAATATTTATTGGTCGAAAAATTATAGTATTTTCATTTATTATTCATCTATTAATATTATTTAATAATTTTTTATAAGGTGGATACTGGATAACTAGAATCTATACTATTTATACTTTATCATATATAGCTTCTACCTTACATTTTTGAGAAAAAGGTTCAAGAAAATATGTAGCATAAGCCTATCATGCATTCTTAATACCTACTAAGAAACTCATATATTTTTTAATATCTACACAAAACTTATTTGGTATAATAGAGTATCAATGGATACCTCGTAAAGTAAGGTTATCCGTTCATCTTATTTCAAGACCCCCGGACAATGTTAAGCAATCATCATCTCTTTTTTAAGTTTTAACGAGTTATCTTTTATGGCCAAACAAATATTTAAGAACATCTAAGACTTTAACGCAATCACATAGTTTCTAGGACTTTAACGCGGTTATGTAATTGTCAATGTTCGAAAAAAGCTAGACTATTGAATTCAGAGCTAGATTGGTCAATACCTGAGCGTAAGTAGTCTGGTAATTGATTTTCTTAGAATGTTGAATCCTTAATATTCACTTTATCAAGCTAGAACCCATGCAAGTGAGACCATCAAATAAATGTAATTATCAATATCATATCTTTAGATGGTTCACATGTTTCGAGACTTTAACTCTTTTAATATTCTAAATTAAGGTGGAAACTGTTACGTCTAGGTTACTATATCCAATATTCTTTAGATTTCACATTAGCTAGGGCTCAAAAACCGACTGTAGAGGTGTTGGGCACAAAAAAGCTATCATCATCAAGTCGTTGGAAAAATCCAAAGCCGAGTTCTATACAAAGGATACGATAAAATTCAGCTACCTATGCGTCTTATAACATATGTTCCATCATACTAATAAATAAATAAATAAACAAACCTAGTCTCGGTATTTAACATATTCTTCCACATTTTAATTAAAAATACCTAGTCGCCATGTTTGACATATGTTCGACATTTTATAATATATGCTCTTCTGTCCCGTATTTCAAGTTCGGTATACTACAAAATTATTATTTTGGCCTTTTAGATTGGCCGACATGCTCCTAAAAGCTGCGACATGAAATTATAAATGCTTTCTAAGTATATGTATATTGAAAATCAAAGTATATATATATATATATATATACTCATCTTGTGGATCCATATATAATGTTCGACAACATCAAATGACAATATAAATTAGGGTGATAATGAACTATAAAGTAGCTATCGATTTCCCACAGATATAAATAATTAAGGAAGATTTTCAATATAACACACCATGAACAAAATATCTTAGGGTGTTTCAAAAAACGATGTAATAGGACGGTTCACCACAATCATAACACTGTAGACACGGTATAAGGCACAAAAGCTATCACCATCAAGTCGATGGGAAAACCAAAGCCGAGCTCTATACACAGGACACAATAAAAGCACCTAGTTTCCAATATATATTCCAGATTTTGATCGAAAATACCTAGTCTTCATGTCTCGCGTATGCTCTACTGTGCTCCTTTGTCCCACATTCAAGTTCATTATTTAAGATGAATAAAATACTTCAAAAATATTATTTTACATAAAAATTCCATAAAATATATTCTCCTAGGGATCGGATTCATTAATCCGGGGCTTCCACTTCAAAATAAATAAAGCAATAACTGACATACTCAAAAACATATTCTATAACAACTAAAAGGTACAGGTAAAATGTGAAGTTATACGTAATGGAATGTATCTATTTATACCCAACCACATTAATGCATGCATGGCTATCATTGAAAAAAAAATATATACAAAAATGCATTTTTTAATAGGTTTCCCGCATGAATCTCAAATCCATGCTTTAGGTTGGGATTTAACTTTCTTATGTATCTCTCTTTGAATATGTTATGGGACGATGTACCTATTATATACACATTACGTATATTGATAATTTGTGACGTGTTTTCATACAGAGAGAAATGTTAATTAAACAGTATTAACAACAACATATATGAACAAAAGAGACACTTCCTAAATTATTTGCATTACATGTAAAATAATGTTAGTGGTCTTTTTCAAATAATAACATAATCCTTTTCAATTACCATTTTGTTTCAATGAATTAAATTCCACTTGTTAATATTTGATTCACTCAATTTCTTCTAGGATCGTTCTGTGCATGTAAGGTGCTTTTCGAAATTCCACTTGATAAACGTCGGACATGGCTTCATCCATTTTCGTATTCAATAATTACGCTGCCGCTGTCGAACCTCCCTATTGTCTTTTTCATTACATTTTGCATGTGCACATCCGTCGCCGTACATCTTCAATATCTTGACTTGACATTTCAATTACTGTAATCATTTTAATTTTCAAATATGTTTCGCATGAAATGCAACATATATTATTTGCACTTAAATGCTCCACAAAGTAATTTAAAAGTAAGGACATTTTAATAATTTCATTTATGGAGATCCTTTTTCAATTGAAACTGATCAAACCCTTTATTTTATAGAATGAACCTGGAACAAAAGAAACTCTTTCAAATAAGCCTTACCTTTCTTTAACCTCTTTTGTTTGGGTCAAAAGAAAAGAAAAAGGAAGGTCTCAGTCGTTTCCTCCCACAAAGTTGTGCGCCGTTGTGCTCTATCTAGGGTTTCATGTACATTTTCCCATTCGAAGGTAAATGATCAAGTAAGAATTCCATATCAAGATATAAGGCCTTAAGTTAAACGCAGTTAGTAATCAAACTAATAAATATTAATAGATTCATTTTAGTTCTTTAATTTAAAAATTTTCTTATTATTATCGATATATTATTCACTACTTGACCTTATAGATCACTCAATCAACATCTTTTACAATCTACATGAGACTCCATTCACATGGGGTAGCGCATAGGGCTCAAAACTAATAAAATAATTAAAAGGGTACTTTATGGTGTTTTGGATAATTTAATTATTAAAAATAAGAAGAGATATGGTTAAATCACAATTGTATATGATGCATTAATATTGAAACAAGTTGGGTTGAGATTGAATTAGTGATTGATATGATGTACAATCAATAAAAGAATTTTGAGTATTAAATAGATACCATATGATACACAAAATTAAAATAATGTGGTTTACCACAATTATAAGATTGATCATAACTCAAGGAATATATAAAAGCAACACTCTCAATATTAAAAAATTAAAAGAAAATCTATCTCACTAAGCTCATAATATCAAATTCTTTAACAAAATCTCAAATTTCATTCGTTCATTGATTGTTGTATTGCATAACCATTATATATAGACTAAATAAAACCTAGCAATCTATGAAACAAAAAACTATTAGCAATGTTATAAAATGGTCATTTTCAATATAAATGATTAGGTAATCAATTTTTTAATAATATGAATTTATTTTCATAATATTAATTATCAGAAAATGTTAGTACACTAAGTAACATGATTGTTATTATTTACTTATAATTGATACAACAAAATCAAAATGTTTGTTTAATAGATAACAATTCAAAAGAATTTATTTAGTTAAATATAATTTTATAATAAATGAAATCACAACCAACCATGTTTCCCATTCAATATGGAAGATCGACCACCCTAACTAGTTGTTGGGGCTAGCACCACACAACTCATTCTAATGATGGTTGGAGCTTCCATACTAATAGCCACTTAGTAGCTGCCTAAAAATAAAGTTTTTTCTTTTTTATTGTTTGAAATTGAGCTTATAGATTGCCAAATTAAAGAAAAAAAAAGTTTCTAAATCCTTTATTAGCATTTTTCTTGAAACATCATAATTGAAAATAAACTATTGAGTATTAAAGGTGTTCGAGAACTAAATCATAAAATAGGATTTCTCTTGTTCTTCATGGTAATAGGTTTTGATTTTAATATCAATAATTTTATCAAATAAAAAGATAGTAAAACGCCCCCCAAACCATGTTTTATAAAGATACTAGGTTTGAATACTCAATTTCAAATAAAGGAGAGTTAAGCACGCATGAAATAAATATAAGAAGGTGCCTTTACAATTTACTAAAAACTATTTATAGTTACATGTAATGAAAATTTATTTCTTTTTTTTTTTTCCACGCGACAAGCTTTTAGCATCACAAATATTTTAAATATATAATGTAACCTACTTAGTGTTAGTTGGCCTTTACATTTTTTTCAAAGGATGGCAATACCTGTCATCTAACATTGCTTATAAATAATTACAAGGAAAAAGAAAAACCATGACATCCTCTTAAACAAAGTTTTCCTACTCATCAAAGCCTCCTCCTTTTTTCACCCCTCAAACATGGAAAAAATGATCAAGATCAATCTTAAGCATGAAGTCTCTTTTGAAGAATTCCCTTTAGGCAATCAGCAAGAAGAAAATCAAGATGGCCAAATTCGAGATAATACTGTTTGAATACACTTGAAAAATGTAGCTCTAGATAGTGCTTAACAATTAGAACAAAGGAAACTCTCATATAAAGATTCAATGATGTACGATATACCGAATGCTTATGTAGCGCATTATAGTTTACATGAACAAATTGACGAAGATGAAAATTCTACAATAGCCACCATGTAAGTAAACTTTGATGACATATATCAACATATGAAAGACAACAACAATATTCAATCTAAGCCAGATATGCAACTTATTTCTATTCCATAAGAGATAAAGCAAATATTACGTAAACCTTGGAAAAAGTCACTTATTATTAAGTTATATAGCCAATCTCTAGGATATAAGGTGCTATATGCAAAATTGAGATACTTATGGAAGTTTGCCCAATCATTTTGGAATGATTAGCATGGGATATGGTTACTATATAGTCACTTTTACATCTAAGCATGATTTAAATAGAGTTATTAGAGATGAGCCTTGGTTCGTTAATGACTATTTTCTAACAATCATACAATGGGGGGATAAAGTCATTAGAAGTATCCAAACTTTCATATTTTTTTATTTTAGTACCTAAACTTCAAACTTGTTTATTTTAGTACTACAACTTTTTAAATGAAACAAATTAGTATATTTGTTATAACATCTATTATAAAGAATATTTATTTGTTTCACTTTAAAAGGTCGAAGTACCAAAACGAAATAAAAAATAAAGTTCAAGTACTAAAATAGAAATAAAATGAAAGTTGATATACTTATATTATTATTCCAATATTTTATAATAACAACCGTTATAACAGAAATACTAATTTGTTTTACTTAAAAAATTAGGATACTAAAATAAATGAGTTTAAATTTTAAGTACTAAAATGAAAAAATATAAAAGCTTAAGTACTAATGTTGGCTTTATTCGGACAATGGAAGCTTAACATTAAGGCCTTTATGGCAACGTATAATTTAGTTGCAGTAGGGGTGAGGATACTATAATTGCTATTAGTGTATTATGATGTTCAAATATTGAGATTAATAAGAGAAACTTAGTCCCATATTGAGGCTTGACACATACATAATAAATGTTGAGAAAGTCAAATTTACTTGTTTTTGTATGCAAGTTAACTTTAATGAACTCTTAGTTCATTCAATTGTTTTAGATGGAAAACTTATTATGCTCAATATCAAATTACTTTTTATTGCATCTGGATGCATAAGACATTCTTCTCCTAACTATCCTAACAAAATGAATAAAGATATAGCATAACAACAAACTAGCTTAAAAGATCTAGAAGAAGCTATAACAAGTGGACGAAAAGAAGATATGCAAGGTGAAATAATAAATAAAAATGATGAAGCAGTTAGTGAGTTGCAAATAGCATGTAAAGATCATAATCAAAAGGAGAAAGTAAGTGTTGATGACCTCAACACTCAAACAAATGGAGGTTATAGGGACTGGACAATGGTACAACAAAGAAGGCCTAATAGAAGGAAAATCACTAACACATCTCAAAGGTCATATACTAAGAAAAAGCACATGCAAGGTAATTATAATGTTAAGCCACCAAATTGGAGAAGAAGGGAATAATTGAATATACAAGGAATTAAGGCCAAGTGACACAAGTAAAAACAATGTAAGTGAGAAAATGGGTTTGAAAGCCTAGAGAAATACATTAGAAAGAGGCCATTAGTGCAAAAAATGGGAAAACTTTCAAAGCCAAATGATGAAAATCATCAATTAGAAAATATTAGAAAGGAAAGTGAAGTCTTTCAAGAGTTAAAAATAGATCTAGACTGAATTAGTGCATTTACCATAGTCTCTTCAAAGGAACAACCTTTAAACACTCATCAAAGAGGACTAACAAAAATAAAGACTTTAGTAAGAAAAAAAACAATTAATGAATAGAAAAACAATCTTGATATTCAATATCAAAGCTTTGCACCTTGACATTGAGATGACTTGGATCGACCAAAGCTATCATCTTATGTACATAACACTTAATCATCAGTTGGAGAGGGTACTGATTCATCTAGATGACATCAAACCACTATCAAAGGTGATACAACTTTTACACTAAGTGCAAATTTTGAAGATGGTATCATTGACTCTAACAATAGTAGTGTAAACAATCTGCAACAAGAGGGAGTATACTACGATCTTAGTAGTAGCAATGCTATTTGAGGACATATATCCATATAAAATCATAGAGAAGTAAAGAAGACCTTAGAGATTACAGTAAATAAGTTTTACAAGACTAAGCAACTATTGATACTAAAGTATCCAATTCCAACAATGAACAAACTCAAGAAAAGGCAAACGTTTCCACTGTTACTACTTAATACAGAGGAGATATTTGCCTTGGTGGACACTAAGAGGACCTTAAGTAACTTCATTTTAAATACTAATCAAGTAATGACCAAGAATAATGAAATTATATTTTACAATTCTACAATTGCTCAAGATGCCATTAAGCATCATCCAAGCTTACTTAGGCCTATAAGGATTTTAGGTGGAATGTTAGGGGTTTGAATACTACAACTAAGCAAGATATAGTGTTACAAATCTTTACTGAGTTCATGCTAAATATGGTAATACTCTTGGAAACAAAAATGTCTAAATTAGCTGCTTACATTTTCTAATACCTTACTCAGCTTAATGAACATACATGTATTGAAGCTAGGGAATATAGTAGTAGGATGATATTATTATGGAGTTGATAGATTTTAGAGGTCCATATTCTTAAGAAGACACTCCAAGAGATCCATATTTAAGCTAAGGTCAACAATTGTAATTTATCTTGGTTTTTCTTCTCCAATTTACACTTCTGCTAACATGAATGAAGAATTAGATCTCCGGAACAATTTAATATAGCATGCAAATATCATAGATAATAAACTTTAGCATGTTATAGGTGATTTAAACAATGTCATTTCTAGAAGAGAACGATAAGGTGGTAATTTTCCAAAAAATAGAGCTTACAATTAAGCAAGGTGTATGAATTTATGTAGTCTTATGGATATGGGTTATATTGGTGCACCTTATACTTGTTCAAATGAACAAAATGTGACAACTTAGAGAAGATTAGTTGAGCTCGATGTAATTTCGCATAGAGAGCACTATACCTAGAGTCAAAGATTTTCCATTTGTCAAAATGACCTAATGATTATAATCCCTTATTATTAAACATACATAATACCTTGGTGAATTTTCGAAAACAAAAGCCTTGTAGATTTCAACCAGTATGGTTTACTGATTATTCATGTTACAAATTGATAAAGCAAGTTTAGGAGGCATTAAGGCATAATCTTAAATAATTAATTAGAGTCCTACCAAATTTTCTTAGAGATTGGAATAGAACAGTCTTTGGAATTGTTTATCTTTTTGGAGGTGGTTTGTTTCTTAATATTAATTTCATCCTAAAATTTCAAATGAAGATAAAGATGATAAAAGTATGGTATTATGAAATTGTTAATTAATAAAAATTTTACAAATTTCTCATCCAATATCAAATTGTTGATGCGGTTATAAAATATTACAAAAAGAGTATAATGTACTTGCTCAACAAATAGTTGTAACTAAAAATAAATAAAACCCTTAAATATTAAAATTTACCAATATTAAAGGAAATTTTGAATGTATTTATTACATTTGCATTTAAATACACCTATGGTGCTTATGTTATTAGCTAGTACATATCACCTATAACATGGTTTTTTTTTTTAATTTTATAATTATACTAAATATACCAGTCGATGTATAAATTAATATATTTATATAAATATATATTTTTATTATATATTCTAACTACAAGTGCATTATAAATTACTTGTAGTACTATAGTATTATTACTTATAATACATAAATCTAATGTATTATTCAAGTAATGTGGGTTCCACATTTATTTCAAGGGTATAAGTGCTCAGTTTTGAAAATTGGGGGTATTTATGCAATTTTGAAATTTTACAAGGGAGGTCATTGCAAATTACCCTATTAAAAATTAGGAGAAATCTATCTATCTAAATTCATAATAATTAAATGGATTGACAAATTTTCAAATTTCATTCATTGATTGATTATTTTAATACATAACTATAATATATAGACTAAATAAAACCTAGTGTTTTTGGTAACAAAATTGAATTATTAGCAATATTATGGAAATTATCATTTTTAATATATATGATTAGGCAATCAATCTTTCAATGATCCTCACATGTATATTCATAATATTAATTCTAAGAAAATTTTTGTACATCAACTAATATGATTATTATTATATATTCATACTTTTTAAAATACGACCATAATGTTTGTAGCATTGACAATGCAATTATTATTTTATGTTGCAACACCAATAAATAAATAACAACTCAAGAAAATCAATTTAGCTAAGTATAATTTATTTATAAATGATATTGCAACCAACCATATTTTCCATTCAATATGGTAGGTTTGCCACTCGTAGGCAATTAAGGCCAACTATCGCCAAGGGTAAGTTGCATAACTCACCTCAATGGTAGTTGGAGCTTCCATGTTAGTAGTCACTTAATGTTAAATTTATAGTTTATTATTTGATTTTGATGAGAACAAAATAAAAAGTGTATATCTAAATATGTTGTGTTTGAAGAGAACAAAACAAGTGGATGATTAAACTAAGTATTATTTGATTATATTGAAATAATTGAATAAGATCAATTAGCTTGCTTAATGATTAGATATATGAATTATCTCTATAAGAAATTTAATCTTTTAAGTGGTGATCAAACAATCTTGAGGTTAGAATGCAAAGAGTATTTGTTTGTTTGTTTGTTTGTACATATCACTTATAACATGGTACCGTATGTTGCTCGTGGCCTTATCACCATGGCCTTTGACTACTACCTCTTTCCCTTACACCAGCATGCCCAACAATTTGAGAAGTTTGCTAACCTTGATATGGGTATCTTCTATCCTCCGAAGTTGCATAATAAGTTTTACATTACAGCTTTTCAGGGCGTCATCACCAATCATGTTTTGGACATTCTTCGGCTTCCTACCGAAGTACATGATGATGCCCTTAAATATTTCTACTGTAATATGTTAGATTCTTTAGAAGATCAAGGTCGGCCAAAACTAAAAATGAATCCAAGTGATGAAGTTCGTTGTAGTGTTCTTTACACTTATGTTTATGGTACCTTAATCATTATTACTCCTAAAGATATTTGCGATCTTATTGGTGCTACTGTTGGAGGAACTGATGTAAATGTCAATTATTATGGGGCCAAATTTTATGAAAGAGTATTCAGATATAAGGGTATTAGTGGAAATTGGGGCAAGGCAAAAAATTTAGCAACCATTCACTTGGATGTTAGAACAAAAATCCTCCATCATATTGTAGTTTATAGTTATTGCCATCGTCGAGGTCAGCAATCAAATGTTATACTTTAAGACTTATGGATTCTTTACTATACGATCATGAACAAGCAAATTAACTTCTTTAGTATCGTTGTTGAGTGCTTCAAACAAGTTACTAATAACCCCTCCTAAGCTTTCCTTCGTTTTGGGTGCTTAGTTACACAGCTGCTTATAAAAAAGGGTATCCAATTTCTTACCCCTCCCTGAGTTGCTCAAATTAAGCATCTTGAGTCGATTAATATTTATTGAGACATCTAGAAGAAATCAAGGAACAACTGGATTCGGAGGAAAGACCTTCCTCCTTTTGATCTTGGCTTTGAGCGTCGTACTCAGGATCTTATCACTTCTTCTGACAAGCTAGGTAATTTCAGTGCTCATACTCACTCTGGTGTAACTCTAAGCCGTGTTACCTCTGCTCCACCTAAGGGTTCTTCTCATCAGCCTCCACATGACTATAGGTTCCCTTCTTTTGATCCAATTGCTCCTCTAACCTCTCAGCATCCTTTTTATCAATACTTAAAGATGCGCTACAATCAGCTTCAGGGGGACATTTATGATCACTTGCACAGCGGGTTTCAAGGACTATATCATCATTTCTAACTAAACTACTATTGCCCATCTTGCCATTTTCCTCCTTTAGCCTAGGACGATAATCTTCCTACCGCTTAATCATGTACTTCAGTTTTTTATTTTTTCTTTGCTCTTTTTGTTTAAAGAACTTGGTCTTTAGCTACTCTTTCATTTCGTTGTTGTTTTGTAAACTTTGGTCCTTAATGGGCTTGCTCTTTATATTGGCTATTTATGACTTCTTTTGAAAGTTCTGTTTGCTTTTTTTTTGCTATTTTGTTTAAGGACTCAGCCTTTGATTACTTTATCTTTTTATGTATTGAGAACTTTGGTCCTTATTGGACCTACTTTTACTATTGGATATTTGTGACTTGTCATCTCTCTGCTAAACCTCTTATGAACTCTTATTCTAAATGAACTTGTTTTGTTATATGTGGTTGTCAATTGTTGGTTGTTTTCGTGCTCTCTTCGAGCCTTGTATGCTTTTTATTTTCTTCTTGCAGGGAGCATATTCTCAAGTATAAGCCGGAACTTTACCGAATTTTTAGCTCGAATTCTTCTCTCTTCACCGCTTGGATCCTCTTCTTTTTGATGAGGTCAAAAGGGGAGAATAATTCAAGTCATTCTTAGTCATTCATTGGTTAATTCAAGTCGATAGTCTAAATTTTACAATTGCATTGATTGGTTAATTATAAGTAAATTAGATAATAGTTATTCCTTGTTAACTCCTAGATAGATACATTATAGCTTTAGCAAATTTATTATATTAACTTATCATGAAAAAGATTAATTCTCACCTTTTTGCTCAATCTTATTCAATAATTGATCATCTTGAATTCCCTTGATAAATTGAGGGGGAGCTCTTAAAAGAGTTTTGTTCTCATCAAAAAGGGATAGATTGTTGAACTTAGGGTTTATTATTTAATTTTGATGAGAACAAAACAAAAAGTGTATATCTAAATATGTTATGTTTGAAGAGAACAAAACAAGTGGATGATTAAATTAAGTATTATTTGATTATATTGAGATAATTGAATAAGATTAATTAGCTTGCTTAATGATTAGATATATGAATTATCTCTATAAGAAATTGAATCGTTTAAGTGGTGATCAAATGATCTTGAAGTTAAAATGCAATGAGTATTTGTTTGTTGTGTATGAGAACAATTTTTAGGTGATATTTAGTTTACTGGGTTGATGGCTCAAGGTAGAACCATGCTAACGATATAAAGCCATGGAAAACACAAAGAAAAGTTCATCGACCTGGAAAAATTGGCTTTACGGTTCACTTGCCTGTAGAATATTTTTTACCGATTTACCGGTAATTCAAAGTACTAGCATGCCGCTAAGTCAGTTTCAAGTAGTCGTTGGAGGATTTAATATGCAGCAACGGGAAAAATTTAATGAGTTGTTATAAAAGCTCAACAACTCGACTAAAAGCTTAGAAGATTTGATATTCTACTGCAATTTAAAAACGTTCTCTTACATTTTTTAGTTGATTTCTACTTCTCTTTGGTCTCTTGTACACCTATTTACTGTCAAACAAAAAGAAACATAGCTATGATGTTAGAAAATCCTCACATTTGTAATCTTGAGTATAGAAAGTGATATATTTGAGTTAATTATGTATAAAAGAGGATGTATAAGCTTTGGAACAATTAAGTTGTGAAATCAATAAAGAGAAAGTGAAGTCCTTGGTTAGAGGCATTGTGTGTCCGTAAAGATTAGAAGACAGTCCGAACTTCACGTTAAATCTGGGTTTGATCTTCTTTATCCTTATCTCTTTAATTTTCGCATTTATTATTGTTCTATTGTTGTTTTAATTACTCTTATTATTGCATTTAATCGTTTATATCAAAAAAGAATTGAAATTTGTTTATAAACTCAATTCACCTCTTCTTGAGTTTAGCTTAGTGTTCTTCACTTAGTAGCTACCTAAAAAGAAAGGGTTTTTCTATCATTTGAAATTGAGTATTTAGACAATCAAATTTTAAAAAATATATATTTTCAAATCCTTAATTAGCATTTTTCCTTGAAATGTAATAATTAAAAAATAAAATATTGATATTAAAGGTGTTAAAAACTAAATGATAAGAATATGATTTCTCTCTTTTCTTCATTATCACTAGTAAATTTTTAATTTTAATAACTTTGATAATTTTATCCAACAACAAGATAGTAAAATTCATTCCTAAAATATGTTTTATAAAGATTTAGGGTGTGAATACTCAATATCAAATAAAGGAGGGTTAAGCACACATGAAATAAATATAAAAAGCTGCTTTTACAATTTACTAAAAACTATTTACAATTATATAATTATATTCAGATAAACAATTATTTCCTCTTTTTTTTTTTTTTTTTCCCACACGCATGGGCAAGCTATGTAGCACCATAGGCGCATGTAGCCTCATAATATTTTGAGTACATAATATATATAGCGTACTTTGATGCCAGTTGGTTTTTACAGTCTTTTAAAAGGCTAACAATACTCGTCTTTCAACATTCATTATAAATGCCTTACAAGCAAATAGTGTTATTTGAGGTATGAAGCGCAATATGTGAAAGTTCAATTGAGCACTAAAATTAGCAATTGGATGTATTCATATGCCAAGCCTAAAATCAACCCATTTCGAAGAAATTCCATGGCTCTAGTCTAGTCTAATATAGTAACCAATCTGCCCTCAAGTATTAGGCTAGCAATAGTATACCCCAAAAAAGCCCAGGCCCAGACGTAATCAATAATCTACAAATAAAAGTGCAAGTGGTGGCTTTACTATTCAATCAAATCTCAGACGGCCAAGAAATAGCCTTTTTTTTTTTTTTTCTTTGCAATTAATATACCCCAATCCCTTTCAATTTCAAGTTCAACCATTGAATTGACAAGTCAAAAGCGAATAAGAAAACAAGAAAACTTTATTTAATAAAAAATATTAAAAGAATTGATATAAGCCACCTTATATATGAGCACAAACCAAGACTTCTTGTGCAAACCCAAAGTCACGGTGCGTATGAGCATATAGAGAAAATCCTAGTACATAACCTTAATCTCTCTCGTACCATTCATATAACATCCTTATTTTGAGTTATTTTGGTACTAAAATCAATATGGAGATGGAGTGTTCCATTAATGTACCCAGATGGACCCCAAGTCCAAAACGAGCTAAGTCAACTCACAGAAGTGATAATGACTTAGAGATGCAAAGTGTTGTATCTGATGATGAGAACGATACTTCACTTAATAATGGCATGGATAGGATGTTCCCTTGGCATGGTAAAGGAGATGGTTTAATTACGAACGGCAGCGGCAGCACTTTGCCAAGTAGCGGTGTTTTTCTTACTTGGAAGAACCTTTGGGTCACCGTTCCTGACCGCGAGAATGGCCGCCGGGCCATACTGAGTGGGCTTACGGGCTATGCTCAGCCAGGAGAGATGCTGGCCATCATGGGTCCTTCCGGCTGTGGCAAGTCTACTCTTTTAGATGCATTAGCAGGTACGCGTGCAATGTGGATTTCCATTAAATTTGATATTGCATATATAAGATGAGAAAAAATTAATAGAAAAATTATGCAAATTTCAACAACTTGTAAAATTATTTTCCTTGATTCTGGATCTTTCGTTTTTAATATATATATATATGCCATAAAATTTCTGCTTTATATGTTTTAAAAGTTAATTTGAAAAGAAATATTAGAAATGTGGCTGCCAATTCTTATATATCCCGAGTCAAACCAGACTCCATAACCAACTCAGCTTTTTATAATAATATATTAAAATTTTTATTTTATTTTGTTTTATTTATTTATTATTATTATTATTTCTTTTTGGTCCTTCTCAGTCCATCAAACGGGGTAAAACTTTAATACTCATGTTAATAGAAAGGGTGCTGTGCTAGATTATAAAAACAAAAATCCCAAGCACGTATTTCTATTTGACTTGATAGCTGGTTATTATGTACAAAATATTGGAATAATTTTAACTTACTCTTCTGACGCAATGGGTTTCATTGTCTTGATAGATACTAGTATATATAAAAGATCTTAGTTTCGTCATATAGGAGTAAATTTAAAGTGCACGAAAAAGGGATATAATTATTGAAAAAATAAAGTTGGTGAAACGAGACAAAAATCCTTCCTTTAGCATTGATGTGGTTCTTGTTAAAAAAATATTACCAAAAAAAAAAAATTACGTGGATTTTTCATTTGAGTTCTTAAACTTTTATGTCTTTTTATTTAAATCTTTAAACTTATATTACTTTATTGCTCAAACTATCAATATTAGCAATTTTCTTTTTTTAAAACTGCCATAACCTAACAGTTTAAATACTAATTTTTAAATAAAATGGATTATGTTGGAATTCTCCCTTCTTCTCAAAGTTGGAATATGTAATACGGTTAAATAGGAAAAAAAAAATGAAAAGGTATAACCACATTAATGAAAGATTTGTTTTATTCTATGCTAAGAAGTTTGCAAATTCAAATTGGAAAATCCAAACGGAGAAATGATAAAAGTTCTAATTTTATTGAATCTTTTCTATAATAAGAGAAACGAAAAGATGTTCAATGTTCAAACTAATTAAGAAGCCTAAAAATTATTTTGCAGGGAGATTGAGTTCGGACACACTTCAAAAAGGTGGAATCCTGGTCAACGGTCGCAAGCAAGCACTCGCTTATGGAACTTCGGTAAACCTTCCCAGTCCTTCTTGCCATATTACATGCCATTTTTTCCAAAAGAACAAAATCGACAAATTGCTGGCGTGAGCTTTCTATACATACATACATACATATATATAACTTAATGAAAAAGCAATCCATGATGTAGTTTTAAGAAAAGATTTATTAATATTAGTGGCTTTCATAAGAGTTACATAAATTCTAATAATATATAAATAATAATAAATTTATATTTTCATATATTAAAATTTTATTCATACTCACCGCTCTTAAAAACACATATTCCGTTACTCCTTAAGACCATCAAAACCTTTCTCCGTATTTCTCTTTTTGTTCCTTTTACATCTTCTTTTCTCTCTAGTGATCATGTTTATGTGTGGAATTATTGGTGAGTATTTATCTAAAACCCACACGGTATTACAATCAATTGCCCAAAAGAAAATTTGTCTTTATATCTCCCATAAATCCTTTATATACTCTCAAAACAAACATATAGATTAGTATCACACTCAAAGAAAGAAATTTAGCACTCTAACTTCCATAAAATGGCCAAAAAATCCACGAAATATTAACATTAGTTTTCCTTATAAAGCCGTAATGTTATTTTCTTGTGGCTTTCTAACTCGACAGGCTTATGTTACTCAAGACGACACTCTGACGACAACGCTAACAGTTCGAGAAGCAGTATACTACTCTGCACAGCTACAGCTCCCCGACTCAATGTCGAACGCCGAGAAGAAAGAGCGTGCAGAGACGACAATCCGAGAGATGGGGTTGCAAGATGCCATGGACACAAGGATTGGTGGATGGAGTATAAAAGGACTGAGTGGCGGCCAGAAGAGAAGGGTAAGCGTTTGTATTGAGGTCCTGACAAGGCCAAAGCTCCTCTTCCTGGATGAGCCCACTAGTGGACTAGACAGTGCCGCATCGTACCATGTCATGAACCGCATTGTCAACCTGGCTCATCATGATGGAAGGACTGTGGTCGCATCGATCCATCAACCGAGCAGTGAGGTTTTCGAGCTCTTCGGCAATCTGTGCCTCCTATCTTCCGGGAGGATGGTTTATTTTGGACCAGCCTCAATCGCAGAACAGGTAACTAAAGTGTTTTTAGACGATCCATTTCCATTTTATGATTTTCGCTTCGACTTTCCATCATGATGCATTAGAGTTTGCAGTTTCTAGCGTTTAAGGCAGTGTTGGTTGTTTCTATGGCAGTTTTTTGCATCAAATGGCTTCCCCTGCCCGGGTCTGAGGAATCCATCGGATCACTATCTCAGGACTATTAACAAAGATTTCGACACGGTATGTTGAATTTATTTCTTTCTAATTGATTGATTATCAAAAACATTCAAAATACTTGATATCTGTAGCAATAGAATTGCCATATTGAAATATGATTATCCTAAATATAGGACATCGAACAAGGACAGAGAAACATGAGCACCGAGGAAGTTATTCAAACACTTGTTTCAGCTTACAAGACTTCGGAGACATGCCAACGGGTTCAACACCGAGTGCTTCAGATATGTCAGAAGGTAGACACGTCATCGAATAATTTGTTAAACATATACCAAATTAGTATTCTTCCCTTTTTTGTCTTATAAAGGTTAAACATTTGACATATTGAGGGGAGGGAACCTGTCTATATAAACTTTTCACCTTTTGAAGTAACTTCTTTCGTGAAGTATACAATTAATATTGAAACAAACATCCTAACATGGAAGGTTATTTTTGTATAGTGGATTTAACATGTGATGTAGAATTTTTTCAGGAGCATGAAAGTATAAACAAGAAGGGAAGTCAAGCAAGCTTCATAACCCAGAGTCTTGTCCTGACGCAAAGATCATTCGTGAATATGTATCGCGATTTGGGTTACTACTGGCTTCGATTGGCAATCTATATCGCATTATGTCTCTGTGTTGGAACAATATTCTATGATATTGGTTCCTCGTATGGCTCAATTCAGGTAAATAATTACTCTTTCAAGCAATAAACTTCTCCGAAAATGATTAATCGGTTCAAGATATCTGTATCTAACTGTAAAACTCTAATTGCAGGCAAGAGGTTCGATGCTCATGTTTGTTGCGGCATTCCTAACTTTCATGGCGGTCGGTGGTTTTCCCTCCTTTGTTGAGGACATGAAGGCACGTTCATACCAAAACACTTAAAACCTATACAATTTTTGATATGTTTTGTAGTTATTAAAATTGCGATTTTACTGTTACTTTAAAAATGTAATGAATCGGTAAATAAGTAAAAACATTTCAAAATAAGTAAAATCGTAAACTTATAAAATCGTATATCAAAATTTATAATTTAAAAGAAAATATATACCAAAATAATTTTATATTCGTTTTAACCATGAAAAATATCATAAAATTATAAACTCGTAGTAGAATCTTATAGTTTGACTCGTGAATTTAATAACCATTAGAGATAATCACTATAATATAGTCTCTTATAGATGTTGCAACTCTAATTCTTCCTTTTAACTTTGTGTTTTCTTAGATTTTCGGGCGAGAAAGATTAAATGGTCACTACGGTGTAGCTGCATTCGTAATTGGAAACACGTTCTCTTCCATCCCTTACTTGCTGATCATCTCCTTGATCCCTGGAGCAATCGCTTACTACCTAGTTGGACTGCAGAAGAGCATTGAACACTTTGTATACTTCGCTTTAGTCCTATTCGTGTGCATGACGCTGGTCGAAAGCTTGATGATGATCGTAGCAAGCATAGTGCCCGATTTCCTGATGGGGATCATATCCGGTGCTGGAATCCAAGGAATGATGATTCTAAACGGCGGGTTCTTCCGGTTGCCGGACGATTTACCAAAGCCGGTTTGGAAATACCCAATGTACTACATCGCATTCCATAAGTATGCAAATCAAGGGTTCTACAAGAATGAGTTCGAGGGCTTGACGTTCCCAAATAACCAAGTGGGTAATCCAGCGACTTTGAGTGGTGAAGAGATATTGAAGAGCTTTTGGCAAGTGGAGATGGGTTACTCCAAATGGGTTGATCTTTTTGTCTTAGTAGGAATGGTGGTTCTTTATAGGTTGATGTTCTTAGGTATCATTAAGACGGTGGAGAAGTTGAAGCCTGCAGTGAAAGCTTTCAGGGCACGTTCTAGGAATTCCATGCAAGTCATGGAAAATCCTTCCTCCACGCCAAAACATTAGAGGAATATCATCGTACCCTCATCAAAATGTCTTGTTTATTTCTAGAAAAAAGGGTGTCTATAACTTTGTCTTCTTTTTACGTTGTGGAAATCATCGTTTCTTTGGAGGGAAACAATGTAGGGTTTTTTATTCATGTGTCTTTCCGGTAAAGGATATGTATTATATAGTAAATTGTGTGTCTCTTAGAATTATGTTTTAATGTCTGTAACCTGGTGTTCCAACCCAAATAAATATTGAAGCACGTTCAGAATTCGTTTCATGTGGCATTTCTTCTTGTTACACGTGATAAAGGTTTGACAGTACATAAATCGTTGTGCAACACGTGTAATTCCTATTAAACCAAACGATATGAGCTAAACTGAAAAGAAAAAAGATTTAATATTCTAATACTCAATATCTTTAGACGAATGATATATAAATACTAATGATAAGACCTAATTTTTAAAAAATTATTATTTATGTTTTTATATATTAAAAATTTATTAATACTTATAAATTATTTATTAATTCATGTAGCATATTAGTATATTAAAACTTTTATTCAACGAGATAAAATAATAAAAAACTCGATGGGATGGATTGAGGCAGGTCAAACTTTTAATTTGCAAAGAGAGTGGAGCTGAATCTATTTAGATATGAATCACGAATTTGATTAATTAATACGAGAAGGTAATCCTGGTTTTGTAAATGTGTTTGTGCAAAAGAGGACAATCTTTTAGAGTACTGTCTTCTCAGATTTGAGATAGTTGGCAACACATTAACGCATCCCTTACATAAGGAAAGCTTACGCTTTGCTTTTAGAGGTAGGGACCATATTTTATTTAGGTGTATTCTATCAAAGATGGTTCTACCATCTCTAATGTTTTTTAAATGTCCCAGACTTTGACAAATTCAAAATTTTCCTCATTATAAAATAACGTACTTTTTTTTTTCCCCTCAACGCAAGAAAATATGGTCTAAATTTTTCAAATAAGAGTTGAGAAAATTGAAATCTGATTTAATTATCATGACTTTCGAAGATATTCTTTCAAGCATTATGGTTAATAAGAGTTAATGTATGCCTAGTAAGAGGGCTTTAGATGATTTCTCTAACCATTCGATTGGATAACCAGATATAGCTAGAAATTTGTGTGATTTATTCCCTAACAAGATGTGTCCATTGTTGTTGTCATAATAAATAAATTATATGTTTTATTAATATAAGATAACTATAATTTACAATATATAATACAAGGATTTTATAAGAGATGAGTGCCAACCTTAATATATAGAAAAAGACAAATATTCCTACATAGTAAAACTATACAAAAATAGAGAAGTATGCAGTACGATAATATGCCCTTTCAATCTTAAGACGCATGAGTCAACATAGGATTGGAGCAATAATCAAGGAATGTGGATGAGGGTAGATTCTTAGTAACAATTTGGAGCACCAAAAGCTTGTAGCAATATAATGAACCAAAGTTTGACCAATAGTGACCACTTCTTAAACAAAGTAATAGTCAATTTCAATGTGCTTAATGCAACCATCCTAAACTAAGTTGGGTAAAAGATAAATGGCATCGAGGTTGTCACGATACAGAATAATATGGTTTTGAATGAGTACTTCGAGTTTACAAGCAAGTGGTAGATCTAGGACTCTGCAACAACATAAACAAGGACATAGTATTCAACTTCAATAGAATCACCATTTAAGTTTTCAAGTTTTTGAATTTTATGAGTACTTGTACACTATAAATCTATTCATATAATATATTAGTATCATCGATGCTTTTTCTCGAATTAAAATGGCAAAAGAGGACTCCTTTAGGTAAGAAGGATTGAGGCAGGTCAGACTCTTTGCAAAGAGAATGGTGGCAAATCTATTTAAATATAATCACGAATTTGACCAATTGATACGAGAAGGCAATAATTATTGTACTTGTGCAAAAGAGGACAATCTTTTAGAGTATAATTGTGGTTTAGGAAAATACTATATCTTCTCATATTTGAGATAATTGGCAATCCATTCATGCATCCTCTAGATAAGAAAAGATTACTCTTTGTGTTTAAAGAAGGGACCATATTTAGGTATATTTTATCAAAGAAGTTTTTGCTATCTCTAATTGTTTACAGATGTCCCAAATTCTTTTATTTTTTTCTTTTTTAGGTAAATGTACAAATTCTATTAAGATCACACACATACATAAACACACACATATATATATAGTGGATTGTACTATCTGTAAAACAAATATATTGGAGATATAAGCACCCAAAAGTGACCATCATTGGCTTGATTAACATAGCTTAAACTAGGTCTTGAAGGTCATGCTTCCCTTGAGCATCCGTATTTACAAATATCATTCTTCATCAAGAATAAACAAAATAGAGGGAAGGAAATCAAAACGAAAAATGGTGTTCTCCCTCCTGTTGAATTTTACTAGCAAAAGCATTTTTCATCCCTTGGAATAAATTTATTCTTCTAATGATGGAGGAGGAATAGTTTTTCCTTGCAAGCATCAATAACATTTTGATAATGGAACCTTAGATTAACATGGTTAGAAGAACAATGGCTCTAGTGTAGCACCCCCAAGAAAAAAAGTTTATAAAAGAATAAAAGTCATAAAAATAAACTAAAAGATTATTAAGTTGTCAACAATGAGTATTAGGGTATTAAGTAATGGTTTAATGAAGAGTAAAGTTGGAAGTAAATAAAATTCCTGACCTAGCCAATGTAAAAAATATTACATCATTTTTTCTACAGACTCATTTAAACTATTGTGCACTATAGAATTGGATCTTATATTGCAAACTCAAGGAACACTTAAGTTAAGTCGAGAATCATATTGAATCGTTCTAGTTTTTAGTGGAAAAAGGTTGATTAATTTAGATCCCTTATGGTAGTACAAGTATAACTTGTTTGAAGAAAGAGATCATAAAGCTTACACAACCCTTGAAGGCTTCTAGTGGTAAGTGAAGGGTCAATTGTGGAATTTAGATTTTTAATTGAATCTAGGTGTTATGCATTGATCTTTTAGGGTTGTGTGTTGATTGGATAAGGGAAAATAAAGAAACTATAAAGGGCCATCAAAAGCAAGCTAAAGTATCTCTTAATTGTAGATTTTTTATAATCTTTATATTTAATAAGCTTGAGTTGATGATTTCATCATTAAAGTGATAAAGTAATGGAAAATTTTTATGTCAATGGAGTATATGTTGAATTTGAATCAAGGGTTTAGAGATGTAGAATTTGTGATGTGTTGTTGATGAGGTTTTTGATGTAAAGTTAGGACATTCTAAGAAAATAAGGGCAATTTGAAATCAAAAGGAACATGTGTTGTAGTTTTTAGAGGTCAAATTGGGTTTAGAAAGGAGTTTTGGTGGATAAGAAGATGGTTTTTTGAAGTGAAAGTCGACATAGCTTGGTTGATATAATCATGTTGACATAGGGCTATTTTAAAGAGAGCACAAAAAATAACATAGTCAAATTGACACAACCATGTCACGTGACTATTTTGGTGGGAGTACAAAAGGTGATATGGCAACTTTAACTTAACCGTGTCATAGGTCATGTTACTTCAACTGACCAAAAGTGATCAACACAAAAAGTGACACGATTAAATTGACACGATTGTATCATAGACCTTGTCACAGATCGTGTCCCCAAAATTTGAGTTTTCTCCTTTATTTAATATATTCGTTTGTCACATCAAAAGTAAACCTCTTTAGTACTTCATTAAGTGAATTTAAGGAGAATTAAATGGTTTAGAAATGATTTTTTCAATTAATTAAATCCACTTATTTAAGATTTAAGGAAACTAATGTGTATTTAATATTTCTAGGTTCTAAAGCTAAGCACAATTCATTGCTAATGGATTCCAAATATCCAGGCACATGACATTTATTTTTTGTATGTGGATGTTGGGTTAACTTATCTCAAATAGACTAATGAATAGTCGGCTTAAAATAACTGTTTATGCTTGGCTTGTCTTAAGGGCTTGGAGTAGCAACTCCCTAAGGTGAAACCTTGATAATCCATGTGACAGGTTGTCTTAGTTAGGTCTTGTAGGGAAATGATCTAGGGTAGGTTTAAGTTGTTAAAGAGGGGCTCAAATGGCATTCTAACATTAAGTTGTAGAGAAGCTCAAAGAGGTACGCTTAATGTTATATTGATATGAGACATGATGTGAAAAGGGTCACGAGGAGCTTTGTGTTCCATAATTGGCTAAAGAAAAAGATAACAATTTGGTTGTATGATATACTTATCTTGCATTATTTGCATGTGATTTGGCATTGTTAGTCATGCGCATGTAATTATGTATTACATGCTGAGTTTCAACTTACTTTATTATATTTTTCAGATGTAGAACTTGAAGTTGCATTACTTGACTTCAATAATTTATGGAGATAATTGTTACTACCTTGAGGATGGGAAGAGTAAGGATGACATATGATATTGAAGAATATGTTAAGAAATTTGATATTAAGAATCTTTAACCTTATGCGGTAATGATTACCAATTAGACACAATTTTTCTTAATTAGAAGTTATTGTAGCATTATTTGGAGATTTAACTATATAAGATTATTTGGAGATCTTTATAATAATTTTTTTGAGTTTTTAGTCAAATGTTTTGCCTAATGTATCATTAGAGGATAGGGACACATGGTGATATGTTGTTTTAGGTTTTGGAGCATTACTGATTAAGTGATATTAGAGCTTAGGTTATAAATCCTTAGATAAAAAAAATTAACCAATAAATTAGTAAGACGATGGGATGATTTAGGTAGGGGGTGGTTAAATGTAGGTTAAGTTTGAACTTATGAGGAAACTTATGTTTTGGATTGAGAATTACATGAAATTATATTATTTGATTTCATTATTTATTTTGGAGTTTTCATTTAACTATTTGAGGAAAATAGATGCCTACATTATAGTTATGTTTAAGAGTTTACGAAATAGAAGCATAATAAGTAAGAATAGAAATATATCATTAAAAATAGGATAAGATAATAAAATATAGGAACCTTTACCATATAAAAATACCATTAAGATAAAGCGTTTATTATTAAATGGCTTAAAGGGCTATATGCTACAAGTAATATATCTTCATGATTATGAAATTCATAACTATAAAAGCGTATTAAATTTCAGTTGACCTATAAATTTGATTATTGAATAAAAAAGGAGCAAAAACGTTGAAAATGTAACAAATGGTAAATAAGAAAAGAGGTTATGAATAATGATAATGCCATCGAAATCTATATATATTCATAAACTTTTATAAAACCATTGTTAACCAATATGTAATAAAACATAAAATTAATAAGACAATTAAGAAAGAGAATATACAAAATGGTTTTAAATAGTCTTAATTAATAACGCAAGTATACAAAGTAAGAAACAAATGTATTCTGAGAAGAAAATATAATGGACAAAACATAACCCTTATATATAAGAATTATAGACTACCAAATGACTATATGGAAAATTGAAAATTGTCAAAATAATAAATATAATAAGAATAGATTTAAATAATACAAGAATATCCACGTACACGTCAATTTTTCTCAATTGACCAAGCAATTAAATGGAAAATGAGAAATAAGAAACAAATAAACAAATAATTGTACCAATTGGAATAGTATGAAAGAGAGAATCAAAATCGTTAACCTAGTAACCTTAAAATTTATTATAATTTCCATGAACAAACAAAAGTCCAACTTAATCACATTACATTTGGATGGAGACTTTATAAAAACATAATAATGACTAATAATAATAATAACAATATTAATAATGTAAATAATAATAATAATTATTAAGTACTTTAACAATAATAATGATACCAATAACAATAATAAAATTGTCTTACCAAACCATCCATGGTGTGCAACGTTGGAAGAATAGCAAAGAGTTTCTTGACTTTTAACTAATAATGATAATAATAGAGTTTGATTAGATTTACATTTGTACATTAATATGTGTATGCATGCAATGGGGCTAATGAGTTCTTTTTCTCTTTTATGGTTGGTCTAGTAATGTTAAATATGTCAGATGTTGTCAATGGCGTCATCATATCATGTCGTATCCATCGTGTAAGTCAAATTAGGTTATCAGTCATGCCTTGGTTAAGTCAAATCATGTCATGTTACTCGTTAGCCCATATTTATGTGTACATATATTGAGATGTACTATATGTAAATTACTCAACATTAATTACAAGCAACAAAAAGTATAAAAGCATTCAATTGACAACTACAAAATAATTAATTTATGACAAAATCTTAGGAAATAATAAAATAGATCTATAAATTTAATAACAATAACAACAAGCAACAATAGTTATATTGATAACAAAAAGCAATGAAGTATAATTAAAATTTAATAGAATTCTTTAAAGCTCAATTAAATAACTCAAAATGCATCAAATAGATTAGCTACATTATAACCTATAATAATAATAATTATAATAATATAGTAAAATTGATCAAACGTATATATACCAAAAGACTGAAATCAGCAATAAGTTTATTCACTTCAATCTAATAGCATTGAGCTTGATACGAGTTAGAAGGGAATGAGTAACTCATGAATGAAATACGATAGCAGTAGCAAAAGTGTAGAACTGTGAGAACTCTCAAAGTAGATGGTTGAGGATGGTTGGTAAAGAGAAGAATTGAACAAACTTTCGAAGCATATACTTTATGCCCTAGAGTCATAGATTTATTCAAGAATTATAAGAGCTAAAAGGTAGAGACTCTTATTGTTTGATTAAGTCTCTAATCTACTAGAATTTATAGAATGGTGGTGGAAATGAGGTTGTAAGAAGCATTGTGGGTGTGGTTCCTATTGTTGAATGCTTATTCATCTAGTGCTAGTGATCAAGTGACTAATGAATGGGAAGTGGGAGATACATAAAAGGTATGACGAATAGAATACTCAAATATAATAGAGATAAAAGAAGAAAATATAAAGTTTAAGGAGAATTTATTGAGTTTTAAGACATTACAAAATTAATTAAGTTATGGGGCAAATTTAGTATAAGTTGGTCAATAAGTAAAGGAGTAGTGAGAAAGTAACATGAGATAAGTAGAAGGAAGTTATAGTAAAGCTGAGAGGACCTAAGCAATTTAGTGGCTATGGTTAGAGTCCATGTTAGAGATGGAAAAAAGTGAGATTTGATTATTTAAGTGGAATCATTGATAACTAATAGAAAATCTGGAGAAGATAAACTTATTCATATGCTAAGGTATAGCAGAGTAACCACATAAAATAAAAAGTTACTTGGGAACTAATAATTGATATTCCTAAGTAGTAAAGTTGGAGCTTTCAAATAAATAAAAAGAGTTTAGTTATTAGAAGTTGAATTGGAGAGAAATGTTATTTTTGCAAAGATATTAGTTAGCTGAATGTTATTAGGAAAATAATCTAAGTTTAAGCTCTTCAAATCAAAGTGGACTAAGGATCAAAATTACACAAAACCATATTAATGGAGGTAAGTTATACAGAAAATTATCAAAATTTCATGGTTAAGTTACAATCGGAGTATAACAATAGAAGACGAGGTAAATGAGAAACCTTAAGGAATTGAACATTTATGACAATAATAGGAGATTTTGGGAGAGTAGATAACAATTTTAGAAATGATCTTGTAATGAGATAAACAGTCGAATAAGTAAAGGCAATCCTAAGGATGAGAAATAATTAAATATATAAGGCTCAAGTGAGCAACTTACCTGGAAGTCAAAGGAAACTATAGAAACAAGTATTTGAAGTTGACTTAGTGTTTAAGTAACTTTTGAAAACGAAAGTTCTTTGGGGGTGTGTGTGTGTGTGGTTGTGGATGGGGAAAGGGGAGAGAGAATGTAATATACTAAAAAAATGATATAAATTAATAAAGGTCATAAAAATAAAATAAAAGATGATTAAGTTATCAGCAATAAGTATTAAGGTCATAAGCAATGGTTTAATGAAGGGTAAAGTTAAAAGCACAAAAAATTCCTAACCTCACCAGTGCAAAAGATACTATGTTATTTTCTCCACAGACTCATTTAGACTTTCATGCACTACAAAATTGGATCTTATACTATAAACTCCAGAAACCCTCAAGGTAAGTCGAGAATCATATTATACCTTATGGTGGTATAAGTGTAACTCATCTGAAGAAGGGGATCACAAGGCTTATGTATCATTGGACAGGAGGTTCACCCCCTCCTTATGTTCATGTATGACACTTGACCCTCCTTTATCCCCTCATATTTACTCATATCACATAAGCTAAGTCAGCTTTTTTTCTTTCTTATCTTCCCTAAGACTATTCCAAGCCCTTTTATCTTAAGGAGTATCGATTGACATTCTCATTGTCATCTGTATGATAGGGATGTCTAACTTCTTAACTAGTTTCGGCCCGCCATAACCATCATTGGGAGATTGGCATTAATTCTTAGCCACTTTGCTCATGGGGAAGCCAACTTTACCTTAAGAAAATACCTAACCTTACAAAAAACTGCCTGTTGACGTTATTTACTTCACATTTAGCCTCAAATTGAATACCCTTACTTACCTTCAAAACATAGACCATGACATATACAGCCCTTAGAGACTTGCAATGATAAGTGAAGAGTCAATTGTGGAATTTAGGTTTTTAGTTAAATCTAAATATTACGCATTGATCTTTTAGGTTGATCTTTTAGGGTTGTGTGTTAATCGACTAAGGAAAAACAAAGAAATTCTAAATCACCATCAATATTAAGTTAAAGTATCCCTTACACCATAGATTTTGTACAATCTTTATATTTAACAAGCTTTAGGTGAATATTTGGTGGTTAAAGTGATAAATTAATGGAAAATTTTGATGTCAATGAAGTGAAAGTTGAATTTGAATCATGGTTTAGAGATGTGGAATTTATGATGTGCTGTTGATGAGGTTTTTGATGTAAAGTTGGGACATTTTAAGAAAATACAGGTGATTCAAAAGCAAAAAGGAACACATGTTGTAGTTTTAGAGGTTTCTTTGGGTTTAGAAAGGAGTTTTGTGGAGGAGAAGGTTGTTTTTGAAAGTATAGGAAAGTCAACATGGCTTAGTTGATATGGTCATGTTGATATAAGGCTGTTTTAGTGAGAGCATAGAAAGTGACATAGTTAGATTGACACAACCATGCTACAAGGTAGTTTTGGTAGGAGTATAGAAAGTGATAAGGTTTGATACGGTCTAAAATGGATGAACATATGGCGTTTGGTATTGCACTTAACCGGGGGATAGGTTCAGACATTAAGAAGATTTGAGAGATAAATGATAGTTGAAGGTTAAGCAAGGATTCTCATACACTAAGGATAGCTATGATGCATCAACGCCTCATGTGAGCTAAGGTCACACTTGATATGATGCACAAGTATGACCGGAGGTCACTTTCAACTAATTTACGCTCAATAGGCTAGATAAGAATAACTTAAGAGTAAGTAACAAAATACTTAGCTTAAGAGGGTATGTGTGAAAAATTAATTTGTATTGTCTCTTTCTATCCTTTGGTTGTTACAATAGACAAGTATTTATATGACCCATTTAGGGTAAATCCTAAGTTAAAATAAATTATAAATAAAGAATTCCCACTGGTAAAGGAAAATGAATAATTTACAAGGGTAATATTGTAAATGAGTAAAAAGAATATCCAGTAGCATAAAAGGATAGTACAGATGTTAGAAAAGACAGCGGGCACGTCGTTTGCTCATTTTATGGTCCTAATGATGATGTTAGTCGAGCAGGGTTGGTTGGAATTGATTAAGTTGGCGGTAACAGTTCACTACCTCGACACCTCAAACATTCGGAACTAGAAAAGGGCTATTTTACGCAGCGACTCATTGTCAGGTTGGCTTCTAGAGAACGGATCTACAATGTTGTTCTTCTAGCTTCAGCAACAACTCAGGTTAGTAGTATGCACATTCTGTACATAGTCTTGGATAAAAGTTATAGAGTGGGGTTAGCTTAGCATCGAGTTGGTCACTTCGGTAGTTTCTTGGATAAGGTAGAAGGTAAGGTAAGTCGATAGGTTGGACTAAAGAAAACATTGCTCTTCTGAATTTAACTCACCTTAGGTGGCTTGGTAGCCAAATGATTGAACCCTCGAGCTTGAGAGGGTGTGATCAATTCATGATCCCTGTCACCCCCTTCGAGTTGTTTGAGATTTGGGATTAAATCTAGCTTAGCTCTATGTTGCTTGTCCTTAAGAGTATATGGTTAGAGGTTGGTAATGTTGAAGTTTGAGACCCCGCACTCTTCAGGTAGCTTAATCCTATAGGCATTAGGATTAATCTTCTCAAGCATCTTCAATGGTTCATCAACCTTGAGAGACAACTTGCTCCTCCTTAAGTTTAAGAACCTTTCCTTACTGAGATGGATCTAGACTAGATTACCTAGTTGAAATTCTCTCTTCTTTTATCTTCGGCCTTGCCTCTCAAGCTTGGTAGTAGCTTGGCTTAACTACTCTACAACTTTTTAGTGCATGGCTTTGATGGCTTTAACTCTCTCTGCAGCTAGTTGGTCATCATCGGGTATTGGCAAGGGAGCTTAGTCCATTAAGAGCTCAGTAACCCATAGGCGACCTCAAACGAAGACATGTTTGTTACATTGTAGGCAATCCTTTTGTAAGTGAACTCAATGATTAGCAAACATAAATCCCAATAAGCCATATTTCATTCGACAATGACCCATTGTAATGTTCCCATGGTTCTATTGATAGCCTTGGTTTACCCATCAGTTTGTGGATGATAGGACGTATTGTTCAATAGCTTTGTCCCTATTCATCTCTCTTGTATTCTTTAAAAGTGGCTCATGAAATTTAGGTCTCGATATGAAACGATAGTTCTTGGCACTCTATGAAGCTTGATTACTTCCTACAAGAGAAGAAAAGAGATAGCCAAAGCATTATTAGTTTTGAAACAAGGCATGAAATGTGACATCTTACTAAATCAATCCATGACCACCATGATGGAGTCCTTCCCTTAAGATGTCCTTAGTAATCTTAACATAAAGTCCATACTCAACTTAGACCATAGTTTAGTCAAGATAAGCAAGGGTAGATAGTGTCCTTGCTCAACTTGGCTCAACTCTTTGCTTTTCGATAGGTCATGTATCTTTCCAATACGAATTTGACATCTTTCATCATTCTTGGCTAAAAGAATCTTAAGGATAGTACCTCATGAGTTTAGTGCTAGCTAAAGTATCTTGATAGTCCTCTACCATGCACCTTATGCACTAGCAATTCTCTCATGAAACAAGTTGGGATGCATGATCTCCTCTTCCTAAATAAGTATCTATCCTCCCTATGATAGTCGTTTAGTATCTGTTCTTCCCCACACCTAGCATAGATGGGACCAAAGTGTGGATCCTTAACATATAAATTTTTTATCGTGGAGAAACCAAGCAACTTGGTCTATAGCTCAATTAAGAAGGAATGTCTTCTTGATAGGGTGTCGGCTACTATATTGTTCTTCCCATTCTTGTATTTTACAATATAAGAAAATCTCTCCATGAACTTGACCCGTTTGTTTTATCTTCGAGACAACTTGGGTTAGCTCTTCAGATACCTTAAGGATTCATGATCAGTGTAAATCATAAATGCTTTAAGCAACAAATAGTGTTGCCACATAGTCAGGGCTCGGATTAGGGAGTAAAACTCCTTATTGTAAACAAAATAATTAAGTATAGCTCCTTTAAGATTCTCATCGAAGTACGCAATATGCTGACCTTCCTATATTAGTACAACACCTATGCCTAGTTTAGACATATCTTACTCTACTTTAAATACTTTGTCAAAGCTTGGCAAAGCTAATACAAGGGATGTAGTCAACTTCTCTTTCACTTTCTCAAAACTCCTCTACTCCTTCTCTCCCCATTTGAATTCAACATGTTTCTTTAACAGTTCGTGAGTAGGGCAATGGAAATTCCATACATTAACCGAAGCAATCGACGCTAGCCATTCTGTAATTGCTCTAATCTTCACTTCATCAACTTGTATACTACCAACACTTACAACAAACCTTAAGAATATCTCTTTGGGTTAGTAAAAGTCATACTTCTTCAAATTGGCATAAAGTTGTTCAGCTTAGAGTTTTGCAAAGACTCTTCGAAGATACTCTTAGTGAGTCTCCAAGTTAGGATTGTATATTAAGATATCATCAAAATAAACTACGACAAACTTTTCTATTAATTCTTAGAGCATATGATTCATCAAGTGCATAAATGTGCTCGACGCGTTAAACAGTCTAGACAGTATCATAAGCCATTCATATAATCCATGGCTTGTTTTGAAGGCAATCTTCTGCTCATCACCCTTACACATTCGAATTTGATGTTATCCCAATTTGAGGTTAATCTTAGAGAACACTCTTGCTCTATTCAACTCATCTAGCATGTCATCAAGCCTTGGTATTAGATACCTGTACTTAATGGTGATTTAATTGATTGCTCAGCTATTTATATACATTCTCCATGTCCCATCTTTCTTTAGTACTAACAAGGCCGAACAGTATAGGGGCTAAGGGATTCTTGTACATACACTTTCTTCATTAACTCATCTACTTACCTTTGCAGCTCGGTAGCTTATTTAGGATTCAGCCTATAGGTAGGCTTGTTCATCAGTCGGGCACCTAGTTGCAGGTCAATAGCATGTTTTATACCTTGAACAAGGGGTAAAACCTCCAGCAGTTCATTTGGGAATAGGTTAGCAAACTCCTCTAATAATGTTTTCACCTCTACAAGCTACTCCCTCTCCTCGGTTCTCATCTCTAGTATTCTTCGGATGAGCTCCCTCTCTTTTTTCAGCTCAGCTCAGGTCATTACCAAAACCTCTTTCTTTAGGGTCTGGTTCAATTAAGTTTGCATGACCTTTACTTGCATAGCAATCATAGGGCTCAACTTTACTTTTCTACCCTCGTGCTTTAGGGGACATATGTTCTTCCTTCTATCATATATTACAATCCGGTTTAATATCCATGGTCATCCAAGCTGAATGTGGGACACATTCATGGGTAACACATTATAGAGCACCTCATCTCGATAATTGCCAATACAGATTAGCACAGATACCTATTTATTCACTTACATAGTTCCCTTTTCACTATGCTAATGTAGCTTATAGGTTTTGGGTAAGACTTAGTTAGCAACTTCAGTTGTTGGACCATGAAAGTAGAGGCTACATTGGTATAGCTTTCACTGTCAGCAATCATTGCACACAATGAACCACTCACCTTGCATCTAATGTGGAACAGATTCTCACATTGTTTATCCTCGAGTACATGACTCACACTCATGATTCTCCTTAACACTAAGGTGGCAGGCATAAAGTTACCCTCTTCGCTATAGATGACCTTTTCCTCCTTGAATAGCTTGGTTTGTTCGACCTCTTTTGGGTCCTTTACTTCTTCATTAGTATTGTTTACCACAATGGTTAGTGGCTCACCTTGGATCACCATGGTCCTTCTATTAGGATACTAAGTAGCAATGTGTCCAAATCCCTGACATTTAAAACACTTAATCTCTTTCGTCTTTCTTCTTGAACTTTAACCTTTCTCAAACTTCCTCAGAATTTCCTTATCCTCTGCTCGGGTAGTTGGAGTAGGTCAAGCTTCGATCAAGTTGCTTCATTCGGTCCACAAAGGTTTTCTCAAAACAAATTAGCTATTACTAAGTTAACTAACAAGGGGCCAAAACTTTCCTATTCGACATCTTTCTATCCTCTAGGTGACTTAGATTGCATCATCAAGTGATCTAATATACATGGTTTTTAGGATATCTCTAATCTCATACTTTAATCCATCAATAAATTAAGATAAACTTGGTCTTTTGGTTCAACAACTTCACATTAGATCATTAACATCTAGAATTCCTTCACATACGCATCTACACTCGATCCTCCTTGCCTAAGCTCCTATAATCTTTTGAAGGGATCCTATAAATAATAGCTCGGTACAAACCTTCTCCTCATAACTCTCCTTATTTCATCCCAACTCCTAATCTCACATTCTCCTTCTCTTCTTTGGGTAGCTTGCATGCTCTTCCACTATAGGGCGGCATAACCATTAAACTCCAATATAGCAAGTTTAATCTTTGCATTATTAGGTACTTCGTAGCATTTAAACTACTTCTTAATCCTATCCACCCAATCTAAGTAGTCCTCGACATCACCACTTCGAAAAAAGCTTAGAAGATACATCCTCAACCCTTCAACTTTAGGGGCTTGATCATTCCTTTCTTTTAGTTCATAGTACTGCTCTGCTTCATCGCCTCCTTCCTCTTCCTCCTCTTCAATTTCATCAAGTGCTAGCCTATACCTAGTAACCCTATCTACTCCTTTAACTCGGGGAGGTCAAATTAAGGCATTAACTCGGCCAAATTGAACATTGCCTTGCTCTTGCCACTTACATCCTCAAGTTAGGCTATTTCTAGCTCATTGTCCATCTTCATTGATAACAATCGCTAAACTAGCTACTAGGTTAGTGAGCTTATCTAATTGGTCACCTATTGACTAAGGTGTAAAGCTTCCTTCTTATCTTTACTATTTCAAGCACCACTTTCTTAATTTTCTAGAGTTCCTTGAATGCTTAAATTGACATTGCTAGCTTATTGACAAAATTGATGGTTAAAACTACCACTCAAAGTTCCCTCCACGAATAACAATAGTAGAACAATAACTAATACTCCCAACTCTAAGACAACTACACACAATGAACAAGTAAACAACCATACTCTATTTTATGTATGAGAAATGGGGGAAAAATAGAGCATCAAAAGTTTTTAACACTATTCACATACCAAACTCCTAGTCTTAGCAACAGAACTTCGAACACATAAAAACAATACCAAATTACTTAGAGAATAAAGTAATAGAAACTATTTTTTGCATATAGCTAAGGCTCTAATACTAGGATGATATGGTCTAGCATAGATGAACATATAACGTCTAGTATCATATGTAACTAGGGGATGGTTTCGAACCTTGAAACGGTTTAAAAGATGAATGCTTGTAAAAGTTTAAGTAGAGGTTCCTATACATCGATGATAGATATGACGCACCAACTCTTTACATGAGCTCAAGTTGTGCTTGATATGACACATAAGTATGGCTGGAGGTCATTCATCACAAGTACCCACTCAATGGGATAAATTAAAGTAGCTCAAGAGGGTGTGTGTGAAAAATCAATTTGTATTATCTCTCTCTATTCTTTAGTTATTACAATAGACAAGTATTTATATGACCCATTTAAGGTAAATCTTAAGTTAAAGTAAATTAAAAATAAAGGATTCCTACTAGTAAAGGAAAATGAATAATTTACAAGGGTAATGTTGTAAATGAGTAAAAAGAATATCCGGTGGTAGAAAAGGATAGTATAGATGGTAGAAAAGACAATGTACATGTCATTTGCTCATTTTATAGTCCTAATGATACTGCTAGTTGAGTAAGGTTAGTTAGAATTGATCAGGTTAGTATTGACAATTTAGTAGCTCAGTACCTCAAAAATTCAAAACTGGAAAAGAGCTATTTTAGGCAGCGGCTCATTATCGAGTCGGCTTCAGGAGATTGGCTCCAGAATATTGTCAGTTTGGTAGTATGTGCATTATGTACTTAGTCTTGGATAGAAAATCTTGAGTGGGGTCAGCTCGACATCAAGTCAGTTACCTCAGCAGTTTCTTAGATGAGGTGGAGAGCAAGGTATCTTGGCAGGTTAGACCTGAGAAAACATTGCTCTTCTAAGTTTAACTTACCTTAGATGGCTTGGTGAACCAAATGAGTGAACCCTTGAGCTTAAGAGCATGTTATCAGTTTATAATTGTTATCAAGGTTAGATTGACATGACCGTATCATAGGGTTGTTTTGGTGGGAGCATAGAAAATGACATGTTCACTTTGACACAACCATGTCACAAGTCATATCCCTCTAACTGACCAAAAGTGATCAATACGGAAAGTGATATTGTCAAATTGACTGTCTTGCACACTGTGTCACAAACCATGTCCTCCTAAGTTTGAGTTTTCTCCTTTATTTGATATGTTCTTTTGTCACATCAAAAGTAAACCTCTTCAATGCTTCATTAAGTGAATTTAAGGAGAATTAAATAGTGTAAAAGTGATTTTTTCTTTAACTAAGTAAAACCACTTATTTAAGATTTAAGGAGATTAATATGTATTTGATGTTTCTAAGTTCTAAAGCTAAGCACAATTTGTTGTTAACAGATTCTAAATATATAAGTACGTGACACTTGTTTGTTGTATGTGGTTGTTGGGTTAGTTTATCTTAAATGGAATAATGAATAGTCGGCTTCAAATAACAGCTCCCTACTTATGCTTAGCTCATCCTAGGGGCCCGTAATAGCAAATCCCTAAGGTGAAACCCCGATGATCTACATGACAAATTATCCTAGTTGACTCTTACATGGAAATGATCTAAGGTAGGTTTAAGTTGTTATAGAGGGGCACAAAGTAGCACTCCAACATTATGTAGTAGAAGGGCTCGAAGAGGCATGCCCAATGTTAGATTGATATGAGGTATGATGTGAAAGGTGTCATAAGGACCTTTATTCTATGATGTGCCATTGGTTAAAGAAAAAGATAATAATTTGGTTGTATGATTTGCTTGTCTTGCATTATTTGCATGTGATTTGGCATTATTAGTCAAGCGAATAAGGTTATATATTACGTATTGGGTTTCGACTTACTTTATTATATTTTTCAAATGCAAGACCCATAGTTGCACTGCTTGACTTCAATAATTTATGGAGATAACTATAATTGGCTTGGGGATAGGAGGAGTGAGCATGATTTATGGTGTTGAAGAATATATTAGGAAATTTGATAATAAGAATCTTCAACCTTATGTAGTAATGATTATTGATTAGATACAATTTTTCTTAATTAGAAGTAATTCTAGCATTATTTGGAGATTTAACTATATAAGAATATTTGAAGACTTCCATAGCACTTTTAGAGTTTATAGTCGAATGTTACGTTTGATATATTGTTAGAGACTAAGGACACGTAGCTGTTTGTGGTGTCTTGAGTTTTAGGGCGTTACATCTAGTGTCAGTGTTAATTTCAAAATTAGAGAGACGTTTCCTTAAGAAACATGATAAAACTAATATATAGCATATAACTCAATTGAGAGAATGTTCATGCAACCAAGTTTTTTAGCAAAGCCAAAGATCCATCTTCCATTTGAATCTTTGATAATGCCTCCAATTTCTGCTTGTCTAAATGACGCCAAAACCGATCCATCATTATTTAATTAGACTTAATCTCTAAATCTTGAGGTGAGCCCATAATTCATGTATTATGGTCCTCACATGAAGTAATAAATTGCCTAATTCTTAAATGGGAAAAAAAAAAGATTCTTATTTCTAAATAACCAAATTTGCATATCATTACACTAAAGCAAAATTGAGAGGGAGGATGACTTGACAAAAGATCTGTCCTTTTTAGTGCACAATTGGAGCAAAACCAAAGAATAAAATGTTGGAAATTAATTGACCCCTCATAAGGATTAGTCTCCTAATACTTTAAAGCATTGAATATTAGGATGTTCCTTAAGAGCTATTGAATGTTTTCATTTATATTTTCATGTAAATGTCTCCAAGTATGACAAATTTAAAAGTTTCCTTATTATAAAATAAAGTCCTTTTTCTTCTCAAGGCAAGGAATTACGATCCAAAATTTTCACATAAGAGTTAAAAAAATTAAAGGCAAAGTGTAACACATGTATATTGTCCTTACCAAAAAAAATTACATCAATATAAATTGCATAATTTTAACTACATAAATGCTAATGTTAAATTGCATCTAATAAATGTGATTTTATTGTGTACAAAGAAATCGCATCTAATAAGAAATGTCAAAACTTTAGTACATTGCTAAATTGCATCTAACAATTATGATTTTTTTTTTTTTGTACAAAGAAACTGCATGTAACACATACGATATAGCTATGCACAAAATGGCCAAATTATGACTTTTTATATAATCATTTGAATCTAATTTAAAATGAATATCACTTTCATAAATGTAACTTACTTACAAAACCAAAACCACATTACCTAAATGTGATTTAGTAATGGTATTTATCATGCCTTGAAGTTGTAAAATCGTAACAATCTCAATGTATAAACCATCCTAAAATAAAAGCTAACCTCTCAACTATTACTGTAGACTTGATTTACAAGGCGTCAACGACTAACCTGCTTTGAAGTAAATAGTTCATGGAATAATATTATTATTTTACTTGCGAAAGTCATAAAGCATATATTGGAACTTAGGTAACTGGAGTATTATTTACATGTCTTAGTAACTTAGGTTATTTAAACATTTATTTAGTTTAACACTAAAAGATCAAAATTAACCATATAAGCTCCATAAGTACAACTATTATTCAGTTTTGAATCCTTACTCCATAGGATCTAGTATCAACTAACCACTGGGTAACTATACTATGATAATTAGTTAATACCTGCCCAAAGATCTATAGGTATGTAAGCAACCAACCGCTTAGTAAGTTAGGATGGAGACACAAGACTACACGTCATGTACAAACAAGATTATCAAATAGTTATTTAGATGCAATGCAATAAAAAATTTTCAAGACATTGTATGGTCTATTGTGATATTAGAGAAATTTCGCTCTCTCTAATCTAAGTTTGAGGAGTTTTATCACATATGCAACAACTTATAACTAAACTTAACCTTATGCAATGGAGATATTATCCTCCCACAAACACCTTTAAACCACTACTTTCATCACCTTATCGTGACCTCCTCTCTTATCATTTAGTTTAACTAAAGATGAAGAAGGGACCATTTTAGCTATCATTTTCAAAGGGGTTGATATTTGGTTAGAGAATTCTAATCATCCCTTAATGAGTTGCAATGCATGTGCAATTTAAAATTTCAAGTCTAATATAGTTAAATCTTGTTTAAGTCTAATATACTTTTTCTTTGATATAGCTATTTAGAAAAGCACTTTTAACATTCATTTGATATATTTTAAAGTCTTTATATATGGCAAATGCTAAAAGCATCCTAATGGCCTCTAATTTAGCAACTAAAGCAAAGGTCTCATCGAAATCAATTCCCTCTTCTTTGTTATAACCTTTTGCAACTAGAGGTACCTTGTCTTTAGTTATTATTCCGATTTCATCTAACAAGTTTTGAAATACCCATTTAGTTTCGATTATCGGCTTATCTTTTGGTTTAGGTACTAAGTTCCATACCTCATTTCTAATAAATTAACTTAACTCTTCTTGCATAGCTTAAATCCAAAATTCATCCTTTAGAGCTTCATTAACGTTTTTTGGTTCAAGTTGAGATAAGTACACTACATTGCTTAGATTCTAAAGAAAGGCTCTAGTTTGCACCCTTTTAAATGGTTCTCCTATTATTAGATCTTTAGTGTGATTTTCTACAAATTTCCATTCTCTAGGTAAGTCTATGTTAGAGTTGTCAATAATTCCATATTGTCTAGAAGATTCTTTCTCATTTGAAATGGATTGATTCTTGTTAAGACCAAACCGTCTAATTGAGTATCAATGTTCTCTATTTCATCATTAGACTCTCTATATGCATATGTATCATTAAATGCAACGTCAATTGACTCTTCTATAATAAGAGTTCTTTTGTTATATATTCTATAAGCTTTATTAGCAAGAGAATAACCAAGAAAGATGCCTTCATTTGATTTTGAATCAAATTCTCTAAGTTGTTCTTTTCTTAAGAATAGGTCTTATGAAAACACAATTTGATATACAACAAGCGATATTAATGGCCTCAACCCAAAAATACTTAAGTAGATTATTGTCGCATAGCATAGTTCTAGCCATTTTTATAAGGGTTCTATTTTTTCTTTTGGTGATTCTATTTTATTGTAAAGTTCTAGGTGTCGAAAAGGTATGTTTTATTCCATTTTTATTATAAAAGTCTTTCATATCATGATTTTTAAATTCTTCCTCATGATCACTACTTATTGGGACAATAGAAGGACCTTTTTCATTTTTGACCTTCTTACTATAATTCAAGAATACACGATACATTTCATCCTTGTTTGTAAGGAAGAAGATCTAAGTGTATCTAATGAAATCATTAACTATGACCAAGGTTTATCATTTTCCTCCCAAACTTAAGGTTTGGGTTGGACTAAATAGATTTATGTGTAGTAGTTAGAGTAACCTAGAGGTTGAGATGGCATCTTTTGATTTGAAAGATGACTTGGTTTGTTTTCCATATTGATATGCTTGACATGTTCTATCTTTATCAATACTAATCTTAAGCAATCCTTTAATAAGATTCCTTTTGACTAGTTTTGATAAAATATTCATACTAGCATGTTTTAACTTCCTATGCCACAACCAACTATCATTATTTTGAGTAGATAAACAAGTTTCAAGAGAGCATGAAAACATGTTGAAGTCAATTTTGTAAATGCTTTCTTGTCTATACTACTCAAAGCAGATTTGGTCATTGTTAATATTTTCAATATAACACTTTGATGTATGAAAGATTACTTTATATCCTACATCACACAATTGGCTAATGCTAAGTAAATTATACTTCATGTTATCAATTAACAACACATGCTTGATAGTAAGATCGTTATTAATACAAATGTTACCTTCTCCAATAACATGAGCCTTTCGGTTATCTCTAAAGGTCACACTTCCTCTGTCTTTAAAGTCCATAAAGGCGAACTTAGATGCGTCTCCCATCATATGTCTTAAACAATCGTTATCCAAGATCCATTTATTATTTTGCCTTGAAGGACCATACAAAACAAATGGTTATTTCTTTGGTACTTACTCTAGTTTAAGTTCTTTGGGGTTAGTTATTGTAATTTAAGCTTATTTCTTAGAGATCTAAACGATTTTTCCTTTGTTACTAAAGGAGAGAATATGACGTATTGCATAAGTATATGCATTATGACAATATTTCCTACAATAATTGCATATTTTATTTGGGGCCTTAACAAAATAACTTTTGTATGCCTTATACATATTTTCTTCAACATAGCATATTCCCGTTTTGTTTAACCTTTGCCTTTGTGAGCTAAGGATTTTGTCTAAGTTTTTCTCTCTATCTACAAATTTTGTTATTTTCTTTCTTGAATCATCTAAGCTAGATTTTAGGATTGAATTTTCAATTTCAAGTCGACCTAGCTTGTCACCCATGCATTTAGCATCTTTTGTCTCAATTTTCAATTCTTTTATTTCTTTTTCAAAATTCTTGTTGGCATCCTTTAATTTATTATTTTTATCGATCAATTCATGGTTTCTAGTACTTAGCTCTTCATTTTCCTTTGCTAATTTCCCATTCTCAATTTTCAAATATTCATTATCCTCTTCTAATTCTTCTTTTGCATTAACTACCTTATTATATTTACTTTGATAATATCAAACTCATCACCTACTTCACTCATCATTTACTTCAAGATTTTATTCTTTTTTTGTAATTTTATGAATTCTTTCAATAACTCATCATACATACTTATAAGTTTATTAAAGGAAGAGTCATGTGAGGGTGAGCGTACCTCTTCATTAAGAGCTATGAAACAAGTTTCATTATCCGGATCGCTAGAATCCCCATCACTTCAAGTAACTAACATAGCCTCTTTTTTTTTTTTTACTCTTTATTGGCCTTTTTGAATAAGGAATAATATTGTTGAATATGTCTCGACTTTTGAGAATTATAGCATTTGATGACTTCTTACTTCTCCTTCTTGAACTTAGAAGGTAAACCATATCCATCTTTATCTTTTTTAATTCTTTTGTTGAATTTCATAAACTTTTTGGACTTCTTTGGCAACATTGGTACTTCATCATCATTTTCACTTTCTTCTTCACTTGAGTTTTCCTCCGTAGCTTTTAAAGCAATTGTCTTCTTTCTAAAGTCGTCTCCTTGTCTCTTTACCGTCTCACGTACCTTAAGTGTCTTGAAGAGTTGTTTTTTAGACATTTCATTGAGATCATGAGCTTCCTCAATTGTGATTCTCTTGGCTTCCCAATCTCTTAACAAAGACCTAAGAATTTTATAGTTTATTTTAAGATTAGTAAATGTTTTTCCAAGAATACTCAAGGGATTAATGATATTAATAAATGTATTATATATCTCATCAATTCTTTCATTTGGATCTATCTTAAAATTTTTGAATTGTCCACATAATAAGCTTATTTTTGTATCCCTTACTCTATTAGTTCTCTCATATGTACTTTGTAATTCATCCCATATTCCTTTAGCACTTTTACATGTACATATCCTATTGAAGTCATTTTCATTTATGGTACAATGCAAGATATTCATAGCAACTTCGTTAAGATCAAGCAATTTCCAATCATCATTCAAGTAATCTCTTTCTTGTTTTCCTTCTTTCTTTAATGGTCCTTGGTTAACTACTTGTCATAATAATCTATTTTGTACTTTAAAAAATATAGACATCTTATATTTCCAATATGGATAGTCGCTATCAGTTAGAAGAGGAGGCCTATTGATTGCTTATTCTTCAAAAAAGCCTAATGCATTAGATGCTATGATCTTTACTCTAATATGCGATTAAGTAAGTGATTTGAGACTATCTTTGATACCAATTAAAGAATACTTGGCTAAACTCGAGAGGAGGGGAGGGGTTTGGGGGGTGAATTGAGTTTATTAGACAAATTTTAATTCTTTTTGAAATTTCTAATCAAATACAATAACACTAATGATTATAACAATGATAGAACAATAATAAGTGCGAAAATTGAAAGAGATAGGGATAGAGAAATTCAAGCTCAAATATAACATGAAGTTCAAACTGTCCCTTAATCTCCACGGACTCACAATGCCTCTAATCAAGGACTTTATACCACTTTATTAATCACCCAATACAATGCTCAAAGAGTTATACGAGTTCACACAATCACTATTACATACAATAATCTCTAATGTAGTGCTTTTGTTTCTCTTAGGATTACAAACTTTATGAATACACATGCACTACATACTAAGTTTCTTTTGTTTGATTGCAAGTAAAGAGTACAAAAGACAAAGAGTAAATAAGTGAGGTCAAAGAGTGTAAAAGAATGTCTTTTTAATATAATGGAATATTAGTTCTTAATTCTCTTTGGTTGAGTTATTGAGCATTTATACCAACTCATTGAATTCTTCTTGTAGTTGCGCATTAAATACTCTAATGGCTACTTAAAACAAGCTTACCAACATACCGGCTCTTCAAGGTTAAAGATATTTTCATTTTGTTATTCATGGTATTATATAGTCAACCTAGTTCTTCCTTGTGCCGTGATGTTAGTAAGCCAAGTATCACCTAAAATCACTTTAACACACAACAAACAAATGTACTTTGCAATTCAACTTCAAGATCATTTGATCATCACTCAAAAGATTAAATATCTGTAGAGTCAATTAATATATTTAATTATTAAGCATATTAATCGATCTTATTTAATTAACCTAATATAGTAAAATAAAACTTAGTTTTATCATCCACTTTTATTTTGTTTTGTTTTCATCAAAATCAATTAGTTAATCTTTGGTTCAATAGCTTACCCAATTAGGTGAGAAAAGTAGAGCCTTTCAAGAGAATTAATTAAAGTTGAAGTCAGCTTTTTCTCGGTTATGAGGGTAGATACCCTTGTTACTAAGGATCTCTATCTCTAGGCGTACTCCTTGAATGATTCATTGTTCATCTTTTGTAAGGTGACCAAATCCATCATGGTTAGTGCTACTTCTACATTAAACTTATATTGTTCGAAGAATGTCCTAACTAGCTTCTCCCATGTGTTCACCTAGTTCAGATCTTACTAGGCATATTAGGTTAAAGTAAGACCCGTTAAGTTGTCTTAAAAAGTTTGCACCATGAGCTAGTTGTATTTTATGTACTTGCCCATCTTTCTTACGTACAACCTAGTGTATGGTTTAGGCTAGCCAATCCAATTGTATTTCTCAAAGTTATGTACCTTGAATTTTTCTAAAAAGCTTCCATAGTCATAAGCAGAGAAGTCTATAATACAAGCCTGCTTAAAACCATCGTACCCTTCAAGTATTTTCATATTTTCAATGATCTGTTGAGTCAATCACTACTCTAACTCTTTTAATTTGTCTTTGTCAACTTTCGACTTTAGGTTGACTAGGAATGAGTAAGTATTGGGCTTGAAAGTAGAGTTAACCTTTGGATAGACCCCTTCTATCTGGAAAGATTCAAAGGCCAGGTTGACTTTAAGATAGGCCTCTTTTACTTCAAGGGGTGGGGCTTCAACGTTCTTTCCATATAAAGCTTAGGATTTTTCTTAGTTCGATGATGCTGTAAATCTAATCAAAGCAATGTTGTCACTAAGAAAGCTTAACTAGTTAGCAATCTTTTCCTCTATTTGTTCTAAGGAGTGAAACCTCAGCTCAATAGGATTAGTAACCTTAGGGTTGACACTACTGTTGCCATTCTTAGTGTTGTCATTTCCTTGATTGGCCGTTTTGGTTTGAGAGTGGGTTTAAATAGGACTCCTCTAAAAGGTTTGATGCTTAGGAGCTATCTTTGCTTATGGGAATTGAGTTACTTGCCTTTTGACCTACAACCGAGCCCGAAGACTGGAAGGCTTGACAAGACGAATTCTTCTACTTTAGCTAACTCTTGCCGAAGCGCAGTACTTCCTTATTGAGTCACTTCTTAAGTCGTGCCGAATGACCGCTAATCTCTAGCAAATAGAATGCTAAGAAACGGATGGCCGAGACAACATTCAATTCTCCCTCATGCCTGACTACTCACTCAGCATTACCCTTGCCACCATGCCGAGAGAGAGACTTCGGATTACATAGTCTATCCCTGCTCGAATAAGCTAGCCGACTATACTGTTTTGTCCATGTCTTCTAATAACCCTACCAATACAGCATCTTATGTATATAGGACTACGTATAGAATCTACCCTACTAATTATTACTTCTATGAATATTCATTTTTACTCTTTTGTATTGCTGTACATTACTACTTTAGGGTAATACCCATTTTGTCTTTTCCCTTTTAGGCAAGTTGCCCTAAATTATTGGATATAAATACCCTTTATATTTATAAGCCGTAGATAAATAAATTACAATTAATACAGTTGAGCATTTTTCCTTCCCAATGTAAACACTCTGCTATTTTATGCCTAGTATCACTCTTATCCTTTCCCTTAAGCAAGGTTAGGTGGCAAGCAACCTCACCTGACCAATTCGTACGTCATATTGAATTGTGTCATGAGTCCTCAAAAGTTCCATTATTGCGTCACATTCTCTGGAGCTGTTCGAGGGTTTTGCTTAACTTTCATTCATCATTCATTCCTTTCACACATTTTCTCCATTTTTCCTTTTTCGAGCTTTCTATAAGCTTAGACCCATCCAGCAACTAACCTTATCTATCATTGGTCACGATTCGTACCATTTGCAACCTAGTTTAAGATCACTTCTTAACAAGTTAGCATATATATTTTAAAGAAATAAGATGAATACATAAATAAATAAATAGATACAAGTAAAATGCAAATGTATGTCATACAGATGCAAAAAAGTGGAACTGATAATTAATCAGCAATATGGTAACTTCATTATTTTACAACTTTTGGAGTTCCCTTTTACATTTTTTTTTAAAAGAGGAATACATTATTTCAAAAAGTACTCCTATTTCTAAATATTTCTCTAATATTTGGCCGATATTCCTTTCTATTACTTACTAAATCCTAATGCTTCCTTCCTCTTTCTTGGGCTAGGCTCATCTACTTCTTTAAGTTCTTTGAGCCTTCTCTGGATCATCTTCAATCATTTTTCTAAAGCCCGAGAATGCTGTCTTGATTCCCAAAACAAGTCCTCCTACATGTCACGCTCTTCATAGATAACTTCTACACAAGCTTATACTTGGTCTATGTAGGTCTTGATTTCAAAGTTTGGTTTAATTGATGCAGGTTATATAACCTCTAATGCTCGATACTGGATTTCCCCTACCTTATGGAGTTGATTGTATAAATATTCTTTAGTGACTCTACTTGTCCACTTCTCCTAGCCATTCTCTTAAATCATTGTTAGAGCTAATATTCCTTATTTCTCATAATTCCTTAATCACTTAGAGTTTAGATATCCTTTGGAGCATTACAAGTTGAAAATCTTTGTAATCTAAGGTCGTGATACCTACTAGGGGCCTGTAAACTATGTCTTGAATTCCCTTAAACTGCCTAATCATATTGTTATGGTAATAGTGTGTACACCATTTCATTCTAATTAGGGGTACTACTTGATAATTTTTACAAACTAAGATTACCCTTTTGAAGTTACTATACCTGGCTATCCATAAGATATCAACAACTTGGAAATTTCATAAGACTTCTACTTAGCAGTAAATGGACTTCTCTTCTGGAAGATGTACCTTATTAATAAAGCAATTGATTAAATCAGTATTAAGGGAAAATTCTCCTTAAATCAAGTTAAGCCCAAAAACAGTTCATGTGACTCACAAACTAGACTATTAGTAATGTCATGCCGATCTTTGGTGCACCATCGTTCTTCTTTTCCAAGATGTTTAAGCTTCTAATTTGCTCTACGAAGACGGTCGAAACATAAGATTTACCTTCAAGGAACTAGACTACTCACTCTATGACACTAAAATGGATGAGGAACTTTCTATTAGGGAATAAGAGAGTCTCAAATGCAGCTAGGATGAAAGCCTTTATGCTGTTCTACCTCCAGTCTTTAGGATTACCGCAAAAGATGGCCTGTTTGCTAGAACTGGGCTTAATGGTAAAGTAAGCTTTCAAGTCTTCCAATTTGGTGTAGCTTCCATTACAGCTCTAAGGAAGGGGCTTGAAGTAATTGGGTATACTCTTCAAACATTAGACTAATTAAGTGAGGCCCAACTTAAAAAGCTACCTCTTCGGGTTCCTAAAAGTTGGTTAAGACCTTAATTATGTTGATCTCAATCTTTACCCTAAGAAGTGACAAAATGGGCCTAATCTTGTTGGTAATGATCTCATGTTCCCTTAGGTTAAATTGTTAAAGCCACTAGTTAAAAGTGGGCTTAAGGTAGATAGGCTTATTGACAAACCTTTCTCTAAAATGGATGGAGTTGGATAAGTAGGTCATTTCTTGGCTTAGATTACAATGAAAATATTGTTACAAGATTGAAAAACCACTATTTACAGTAACAAAAAAATGAAACCTATCTACATCAACTCTACATTTACAACATGATGAAATTACAAGGGAAATTAAAGAAAGTTCGAGTTGTTATTTCTTTTCTTCTTTTTTCATTTTCATCTTACTTGATTATTTGTTGGTCATGGATGTCATGAATACATAAAGGGTGGGTTTTAAAGGTCCTTAAGCTTATGTGACCTCACTTGATAAAAAAATACATTCATTAGTCACATTAAGCTTAAGTGATGGTAGCCTAATCAACCTCAAGCAATAGTTACACCATAACATTTGGAGCCTACACAATGCTTTCCCTCCCCTTCCCTCCTTCCCTAAACAATCGATCCTAGGGTCTTAATATGGCTTGGGTTTAACCATTTCTACCATACAAATATGATACAAAAAGTAAACCCCTTTATATTAAAAAAAAAAAAA